>OY992886.1:112992104-113337104 GCA_963921405.1 Cepaea hortensis | reverse complement strand
CAACAACAAGGACGTGCGACCATTTATTAAAGCGTTAAAGACTCAGGTTAAATTTTACAAGGGCTTAGAAGTAGATATTTTCAAAGATGCCATCTCAGTGCCCGGGGTGACCCTAAAGTACCTGTTTAAAACCATCCCCAAGAATATAGTGTTTTCACTATGTTCCAATAAGGAGAGTGATCTGCACACTACCGTTAGAAAAAATATTGTTGGGGGCCCTCGATTATATTCCATAGATATCATGAGGTAGATAAGACCAGGATTCGAGGGGGTGAAGTAGTTCAGAGTGTGAAAGGGTACGATGCCAACGCTCTCTACCTGTGGGCTCTGACACAGAAGATGCCCACAGGTTTTCCTGTGATAAGATATGCAGAAGATGGGTTCAAGCCCCATAAAACCAGAGTGTACATAGTCCAGTGCAGAGAGTGGTTGGCTTGGGTACAACACAGTCAAGGCATAGAGCTACAAACACAGTTTAATGGGCGGGAGATGTCTCTAGGAGAACGACACATCCGTGTAGATGGCTGGGATAAGAAGACTCGAACCGTCTACCAGTTTCACGGGTGCTTATTTCACGGGCATCAAGACTGTGTGCTGACACAGGGTATTGCTGTTAACCCGGTGAGCAACAAACCCTTGGCCAAGCTGTATGCCAACACTCTTCAGATTCACGAGTATCTGAAGAAGGAGGTGAATGTTACGGTCGTGGAAATGTGGGAATGTGCGTGGAAGTCTCTAAAAAAGACTAATACCACCATTAAGAACTTCGTGAAGACGACATTCCCATACATCGCACCCTGGCATGGTTACCAGGCTATAGACCAAGACAAGATTCTCAAGGCTGTAAAAGACGAGACTTTGTTTGGTCTAGTGGAATGCGACATCCACGTACCAGACGAGTATAAAGAGTATTTTTCTGAAATGACTCCCATCTTTAAAAACACTGATGTGTCTAGAGCCGACATTGGTGAACTTATGAGTCAGTACGCTGAGAAACATAAGTTGTTGACAAGTGCCAGACGGACACTTATAGGTAGTTATATCGGGGAAAAGATCCTATTGGCCACACCATTGCTAAAATGGTTTTTTGACGCATGATCTAAAGGTCACTAAAATATACCAAATAATTGAGTATAAACCTGAGAAGTGTTTCGAAAAGTTTGGTAAGGAGGTGTCTGCCGCCAGACGGGCCGGTGACAGCAATACGGCTTATACTATTAAAGCTGAGACTATGAAACTGTTGGGAAATGCAGCCTATGGCAAAACATTAACCAATAAGGCCAAGCACACCAAGGTTTCATATTGTCGTGGGGCTGGCACGTCAAAGTTGGTGAATCAACCTCTATTCAAAAATATGACCATGCTGTCAGATGATGTGTTTGAGGTGGAGTCTCTAAAGAAGACCATCTTATGGGATCTACCCCAACAAATAGGCTTCTTTGTGTACCAGTACGCAAAGTTGCGCATGTTAGAATTTTACTATGACTGTTTAGATAAGTTTATAGATAGGAAAGATTTTCAGTTGTGTGAAATGGACACTGATAGTCTGTACTTAGCCCTTAGCGCCCCAACCTTAGCACAGGTCGTCAGACCTGAACTTCAGGAAGAATTTTATAGCGTCTATAGCTCCTGGTTCCCAGCTGAGGTCTGTGATAGCCATAAAAAGGATTTTATTAGCAGTAGGGGCGTTGTACCAACCTGTGACCTGTGTAGAGCTAAGCGAGTCTTCGACAAAAGAACCCCTGGGTTATTTAAGTTGGAGTATGAGGGGTCGGGAATGGTCTCCTTATGCAGCAAGACATATCACTGTTTTGGAGACTCTACCAAGACCAGCACAAAAGGACTGACAAAACACCACAACACCCACCTTGACAGAGACACTTTCTTAAATGTACTCGACACACAGACAGCCAGTGGAGGGACAAATATAGGGTTTAAAACACAGGATTCTTCTGTCCTCACATATCAACAACACAGAGAGGCCTTATCCTATTTTTATATTAAAAGAAAAGTACAAGCAGACAAAGTTACCACCTCACCACTAGACATTTAACATTCACTCACGTGGTCTTTTGCTTATTAGTGTAAATATGTATCATACTGTGTAAAAAACCGTTTGTGTGTACATAACTTTGTACCTTTTCTACTTTTTTCATCTCGAAAGATAATATACTCCTTGGTCAATGAAACTTGTGTGTTCTATAATATGATCCTTTAAAAATTTTAATGAACACATACGTGTACTGTGATAGCCTTGTGAAATTGATGGTGCAGTGAAATTGATGGTACAGTGAAATTGATGGTACAGTGAAATGTCTACATCATTGAAACTAAAAATAAAAAAAAATGTTTGTGAATATGTCACAGCTTTTGTAAATTGATGACTTGAATGCCATATAAATGCAATTTGTAAACACTTGAAATGCTTTTTTAATGTGCTTTTTTTAATGTGCTGAAAATACAAAGCCTAAGTATTTGTGATTATGTTTTGATACTTTGTCACTGATTTTGTACATTGATGGTTGATATAAATGAATGATATTTTGTAAACGATTGAAACAACTTTACTATACTTTGTAAATGAATGCGCTGAAAATACACACTCATGGTATCGTTGTCGATAAATTTGCCTTGTTGAATATGTTTTGTACACTATTGAAATTTTATCCCATACTGGATTTTTCTGAAAAAATAAAAACTATGAAAACCAACCGGTGTGTTTTGTTGGTTTATTTCAGTGGTATGAATGGATTTGTTTTTTCCCGTTGTCTGGCTTACTCCTTGTTTTCATGTTTTCGACTTTCTTGTCTTTCTTGTTTTCATGGTGACTGCTGCAAGGTGTTGTTTTTTCATGTTGACTGTGGTTGTTTGACTTGGCATAAACCTGTGGAACAATTGACATACACAAACAGACAATACCAAAAACACAAGGGAACAAACGGGCCAAGAACACAAGTACACGATCACAAAAGTACACAAACACAAATATTTGCCAACGAGCCAAGTACACAAGAAGAAGAATGTCACAAGTACAAAGGGACAACGTTTACAAAAATGGTACACAACAAATAACAAAGACAGAGATTTTCATTTTTTTTCCTGATTTAATTTTCATAGATGGATAGCTATACACGTTGTCTCGTCTGTCTTGGGTCCCTCAGTGGTATACAGTTGTCTGAGTAGTCATGGGCTGCTGGTCTCCGGGCTGGTGGACTCTGATCACACATCTGACTGTATGTTGGTTGACTATCAAACATCTGACTGTTGTCAGCTTCATCAAACATCTGGTTGTCTTCGGCTTCATCAGACATCTGGTAGCTGAGTAGGCCTGCTAAGTGCTGGTGACTTGGCTATCTTGGTAGGGTTGAACACTGTTAGTGACTGGCTTGGCTTGAACATTCTTAGTGACTGGCTTGATTTGATTAGTAATGGGCTTGGTTTGAAAACTGTTAGCACCTTGATTGGCTGAGAGTCTACCAATAACAGCTAGAATCCCACTTTGCATAGCTATCAATTGTTCATATTCTTGGCGAGTACGTATCAGACCCAGTTGACCTTTTGTGGTAACAGGTGGTTAACCTTTATCATGGGATGACTAATCGACCCACAATCCGGTCATTGACCCGTTGTTTATTTGAAAACGCCTGCAGAATACGTGGCATACTCCACCCTCGACATTTCCGCTTGAGAAAATAGATAGCGTACAGGCCACAGGTGTTACTTATTACATCTTGTAAGACCCGGGTGTTGTACATTAACGGTCTGACTGAGTACTTCTCAATAAACTTGCTTATGTCAGCTTGTAAGGGTGGTAGCCCAAACGAATCAAAGTATTCACATTTGCCTAACCCATCGTAATACAGCGCGATCCAGTGGGACCCGGGTTGATCACTGGGGTCAGTGTTTATCACCAAAGCAGCTGGTTTAGTTCTATCTATTTGTGTAGGTAACTGATCACGAGCACATACTCTGACCTGGACCAGTCGAACATATCTATCCGCTAGAAGTAGACTGGTAATCTGTTCTGTGTCCATTATGAAGCATAATCTGTTAGCACTTGCCTGGTCTTGGATATTTCAATTATCCCGTCGTGCTCGGCGCAGACGATAACTTGTAATGGTTCTGGGGTGGGTGTGTTGAACTTAAATTCCAGGGTTAGGGGACCAGCCCTCGGCATCTCAAACTGATCTCCGTCCAGTAAACTGGGACTCAGGTCAAAGGCATACAGCGTATACCCATGTTTATATTGCATATAGTCAATGGAATTACCCGCGTCCTTGCCCACCAGACCCATGGCTAGATTAGTGCCAAAGAAGGCTCGTACGTATTGATTACGTTCATAGTCCATCGTTAACGGCTTGCTGGTGGCAGATCGCCCATCGACTGTTACGTTCAGATACGTCAGCCCAAAGGTTTGAAAATTATAAGGATTAGCTTTGAATGTACCGTTGAAGGCGGCTGAGGTTATTAGGCCAACCACGATACGGGTGGGTGTTTGACTCATAAACAGATTATCTTGAGTGTGAGATAACATCCCTTGGGGGATAGCTAATGTTTTCAGCGCCACACGCTTGATCGGTAGCTTCATATTGGCTCTCATCAAGGCTTTCTCATGGGCGAGAGCGACGGCTGGATTTAGTTTGGCTTTACGAACCACCAGTGTGGCATGTGTTATAACGGATGAATAAGCCAAGGTGTCGTCGGGGGCCATTAGGTTAAAGGTAGCTTTCGATGGAGTCAGCTTAATTTTCACATCCACACCGTTTATCATGTAACGGTCTTGCGCAAAGATATCGACGTGTAGTCGACCCATCATATCTATTTCTTGGCTCTCGCTGGCTAGTTGTCGTCGGGTGTTTCGACCTTTGTTGTTATCACCTTGAGTCTCATCGAGAAATTTAGCTGTATCGTAGTAATATAGGGCGGCTGAGAGATGACTCTTCTTGGCTTCTTCCCCATGATTCAGTGTGGCTTCCAGATAGGCTCTATATGGGTATGTGTTCTCACTCGGGGTGATTAGCGTGTCGTTGAGTGAGACATCCACTTGTGAAAACAGACTGTGTAAGTAATAGTTGACGGGGGCCACTTCGGCTGTGGGTGGTAGTTTATCGCCGTTGGGTAGTGTGACTTTAGCTCTGATGTGTAAGAAGGTATTATATAAGTCTAGATACTCTTCACTAGCGCCAGATATAGCAAATTCTATAGGTGCTCCTGGTGCTAGAGATGCGAGCGGGTGTATCTCCACACACTGCCCCTCTTCTACGGCCGTTTGTGTCGGAGGCACGCTTGTCAACAACTCAACTGACAGGCCTCAACGGGTACTTCTCACACACCCATACAAGACAACTTGCAAGTCGTGTGGGAGGCAAAATGTATGGTCCATTTTATTGCCGTTGGCTCGCTTACAAGCGGTAAACAGTCGCTAATGCAATACACAATATACAGCCACAGAATTATCTAACACAAACTGCTAACCCTATGCTAGTTCTATCTATTAGTGAACACAAAACTCCTAACGCTATTCTAAACGATGTGAACGCCTCAAGTCCAGTCTCCCGTCTCCCTAACCTCTCTCCCGTGGTTACACACCACGCGGGGTGACCTTCACCTTCGTGCGTGTTACCTCACATCGCACTCTGCTGGCAAACGTGGCCTGTTGAGTGTCTACTCAACTGTGCTATGGCTTCACGAGGTGTGGTACTATCGAGTCTTTGACACACATCCACCCCTCTTGTGTTGCGTCATCAACTTTCACTCATTGGTTGTGACGCAAGAGGTTCCTAAACAAAAAAATTAGTGTCTCTAATTTTTGTCAAAGACTCTAGATAACCTGGCTTTGGGCATTCCAATAGACTATTAATAACTATTGTCACAATGTAGCAAAGCCTTACTTGGCTACTGGCAATCGCCACAAACTTGACTGGTTGGCGTGAGCCCCTTCTCACATGCTATATTATATTTATCAGAGGTATGTCTGAACCGGACCGTTGTCTTATAAGACCTGCCCTCACATAGTAAATTAACTTACTACCCATACAAAGTTGACTTTCTTAGGGTCAACACATGAATTACTTCATGTCCCCCATATAATATTTAACAACCATTCTACAAGAGTGTGTGCGACAGGCTTTACCTCCTTCGCTTCCGCGCGTAAGACTTTATTTCACTGTTAATTTAGTTCTTCGTTGTCCATTATGTCCCCTGGCCCCATAGTTATCTGTCTTTGATCTACAAATAGTGTATGCAATTTATATGTTTGTTTTTCTGTTTGTTTGTGTGTTTGGATGTAATAAATCTACTAATCTAATTTCTATCCTCTATTTATAAGTTCTATGTGTATGTATGTTAGTTTTTTGAGTGTCATAATTTGGTTCAATGTGGCCACAAACAGGTGTATAACACTAATTCGTGACTACATTCACTTGTCATGAAACTCAAAATACTGTAATCTAAGTTCTAAACTATATTACAGACAACACATTCACACTAACACAATTTCACTAACGAAAACTTTACATTCTAACATACCATTCTAATTCTATAACTAAGTATTTAATGTGTTACCTAAATTTATTAAATTTGTTATGTTAATTATATGATATGATTATATTACTTCTTATTTTTTTCTAATCTAAGTGATGTAATCTAACTATTTAAATGCAATTGTTGTGATGTGAGTTATGTACCTTAATTAAATGGATTATGTGACCACAATTTATGTACTTTTCCAAATACTATGCTAAATAATGTTTTTAAATGCACAAATGAATTATATGAGTGATGTTCTTAATCTAACTGGTGTAAATGCTGTATGTTACCTTATCTACTCTTTTTAATCTATTATGATGTAAAATGATGATACTAATAAATGGTAATATTTGAAAGATGGTATGGTTTCATTAAGATGGAATAAACTAACTACAATGAAACTAAGTGAAATATAACAATCTAAATGGTACTATTCATATCATAAATTTAATTTAACTTGTAATAAACTATTCTTATGTCTAAACTAATATTCTAATCTAATTTTAATGGGTTAATTACTGTACTAACTACATTATTAAAATAAATGAGAACTGTTATAGTTCCTGACCTACATCTAATTTATCACTATCTTAAAATATTATATTACATATCACAATAAGTTTATATACATAGTATTTGGTTTGCACAGGTTAGTAGTTGCCTTCATGTATGTGCAATGGTTGTATAGGCATAATATAACCACACACTTTGCCTGGGTATTTGAAATACATTACACAGTCATCTTAATGTTCTCTCGGTAGTGCACGTGTAGAGTTCGCTGGTGTTGTAGCTCTGTCTTTTCGTGTCTGTAATTAAGCACTGTTCTGACACTGTTTTCTGCGGTTCATATATATGATACACCGGAATGGAGCTTAGTTGGAAATGAGCTGTCCTAGTTCACACGGTGGTATCTAAGTATAGCAGCACAGTTCTTAATCTGATGTCCACGGACACATGATAGTTCATTGTTTTGGTACATGACTACACCAACAATGTGGATATGTATGTAAGCTATTTTACATCTTATATTATCAGATATTCATGTACCAACCATCACTCTACATTTACTGTTGGATTTCAGGTATTTTTACCCCAGATGGTAAAACTAGTGACCACCTGAATATCCGGTCATTTTGATGCACACCACTATGTATGACCGTGATCAGGGAGTTGTCGGTCTGGACAATGCAGTGAACATCCGTCAGAACTCGATGGAGCCTTCTCACCGTATAGATGAAGCCTAGGGCTGCAACTGTGATATGGAATCTTTGGACTCAGCATGTGTGATCTTACTGCTCACGCAGCAAAGCGGATGGAAGATGCCCTCAAAAAAAAATTGGCCTAGTACTGCAGTGATGGAGATTCTGCTGGCATATGACCTAAGATAATAAATGAGCCTAGGATTAGGCAAGCGGAGGGATTGGAATATTTACAAAAAAGGATCTTCAATTTTGACAATGCAGGAATTAATAATGCATCTTTCACATTTCATTTCCAGAAGATTTTAAGACATTGGAAAATATATTTGTAATTTCTGAGTAATTTACTAATCCCAAAAGGTTTCTGACCTGTTTCTTTCTGTTAGACATGGTCAGATTCATAATTTTGGTACTACTTTTCAGGTCAGTCTACAGTTGGACTTGAGAAATGACATGACCCAAAAATGAATTTATTTTAGGCATAATTTGACTTTGCTGGTTTGACAGTGAGACCGAAGCGTCGCACTCTGTCAAAGGCATGTCTCAGTTTCAGTAGGTGTATTGTCCAGTCATCAGTATTCTGATTTATTCATGTGTATTCTATAAGTTCACTACATGTATGCCCCTCGTCGGATTTGCCAGTCTCACTAACTAGTGTAGTTGCGTTGTGTATGTCTGTTGTCTGATCACTTGGTGTTGGTGCAATCTGTTCGTCTGTCACTACCTCTGTCTCTTGTCTTGAAAAGTGAGGTTTCCGCATGTTGACATGGAATATCTCTAAGTGTCTGTTTATCGATATTTCATAGTCAACATGTACCATGGTTATGTGCTACTTTGAATGGTCCTTGCCATTTCGTTTGTATGGAAGTAGCCTAAATCTGTCTTGATCAAGTTCCAGATTACTTGTTTTCGCACATTTGTTTGTGTGCTTGTGGTAGAACTGACCCTTCCTCTATCAAATGGCTTGGGTGCCAGTGTAGAGGGTTGTATTTCAGCTGTAGGATGTTTACCCTTCAACTTTTGTATCAATTGATGACAGCCATTACCAGCAAATAGATCATGACAAAATAATTTGTTATTGAAAAAACTTGGCCTGGCATTGCTGTATGCACGATGACCCGCACATGGTGTTTTGTGTGCATTGTTTAGCACACCTAACTGATGTTGTTCAAGTAACACCTGTTCATGGTTACTAGTAATATGACATGTAGTTGAAATGCCATTATTACGTCTAACGAACCAAGATGCATTCTTGGTCATTTTGGCTTTGCCTTTTAACAATTTTAAGTATGGAGACACATTAAAATCAGATTTCTGCTGGTGTATAAGTTTTTGTGTGTTTTTGTCATCTGTGCTGGTTGGAAAAAGCATTAGTAGTGTCTCATTTTGCAATGGGTCATGATGTTTTGAAGTGTCAACTCTGGTTGTTGCCTTAGCTGCATTTAATTTCTCCCATGCAACTATTTCTTCACTAGTACATTGTTTCAGTTGAGGTAAGCACCCCAAAATTAAATCTGTACAAGGGTTGTTAAGTATTGCACAAGTAAAGGTACCGGAAAGAAAAGGAGAATCAATACGGGCTTTTGCCAAAGGGTAAATTTCAACGTTACCCGAAAAGGTTCGGCATTTCACAGTGTCACCTGTGTAATCACCCGGACTCACTAGTTCTCTTCGAAGACCAATAAGGGTGCTGCCGCTATCCAGCAAACATTGGCATGGTACATCATTGACCATTGCATTGTGGAACACTAACTTGCCTCTGGAGGCTAATGCTGCATTCACACTCTCAGATGAGCATGGTACTGTATGTCCACACTCCAGTATTCCGTCTGCATGGAATTGGTGACATCGTTCACAGCCGTCAAAGCTTAATATATCGTTAGCAGCACACACATCCTCTGCTTGGTTAGTTGGTAAGTCATTTTCAATCTCACACTCATTCTCACTACCACTATCTGAAGAGGTGTCAATCAACATAGCGTTGTTAGCTTTCAAACGTTGGCGGCCAAGGCACTTATTAGAATAATGGCCATAAGAGGAACAAAAAAAACATTTGATTGCACGCCTGTATGCAGACCGTTTGCTTTGCTGCTTCTTGATCACATTTTCAAGATGCGCCGGATAATTCGGCGATTTGTCGCACATAGCATAAGTGTCGTGCATTAGTTGACAGTACATGCATTTGGAAACTTTTCTGTCTTTCTTATCATACTTCTGAAAAGGTTTTCTGTTACCCTGATAGTTTTTTGATTGGTCTTTGACAAAGGAAACTATCTCAGAGTCACTTGAGGTCTTAAAAATCTCTCTGTTAGAAGAAAAATATGCTGAGCCTTTTTTTTCGAACTGCTCGATGTTCTCAATGTCCGACTGCTGCAAAAACTTAGCAAAAGGAGAAGGTATAGTAGATATACACTTGTCCATAGCTATTAGGTTTTTTAATCTATCAAAGTCTTTTCCTATGTTAGCTGCTTTAAGCCACCTGTTTAGTACACTCTGCACATTTGAAAAATAATCTATAAAAGTTTCACTAGGTTTAGGTTTTAAATTTGAGAACTGAACCTGATACCCAGGGGCATCAAGTAAAAAGTGCTGCATAATCCTATCATGGATGTATTGATAGCTAGATCTAAGTTCAATAGGAATAGACTCTATTACTTTAAGGGGCTCACCACTTAGATTCTTCATGTAAATCGGAGCCCACATATCTAAAGGAACTTGGTGATATTTAAATTGATACTCTACATTCTCTGTCCAGGCAGATATGGAGTCCTCTTTACAATATGGTTTGATAATATTTTTGTATTTGTTGAACTTATTTTCCTCTTGTTGACTTCTTAGTTTAGTGGCAGAGATCTCTGCGTGTGAGTCTACATCCATGCTTTTCATCTTTAATTGTGTCTCTGATTCTACCCGAATTTGTTTTTCTTTAACTCTTGCCATTTCATCTATCTCTTTTTGCTTTAGATCTAATTCCTTTTGTTTTAATTCTTTCTCTTGATCTAATTGTTTTTGTTTCATCTCCTTATCATGTTCTCTTTCTCGTGCGCGTTCGTCCCTCTCCGCATTCTCTTTTCGTGTTTGTTCCTCTTTTGTTTCTTTAAATTTCTGATCAGCATATTGTTGTAGTTCTTTTCCTGTTAATTCCAGTTCTTTGCCTGCTTTTATGAAATCTGATAAAGTTGCCATCTTACTTTAGTACTTGGCTAACAGTGATAGGCAATGATGACTTTAATCAGTTATTTATCTTTGATATGTTATGTTTGTTCTTATCTGATCACTATCAGTTGTGCTTTCTGTTTTTACCCTGCCCAGATTTATCTTGCAGAAAAACAGAGTATACAAATATGTCAACGCGTTACATGCTGAAAAAGAGATGCACTATTAATCAAATTGCATGACAAAATATATAAGTGTACTCAGCTTAATGTGGGAACGAAGCTCCTTTGACACAGGTCACCTTGTTTGGTACACTGGGGTGGCGACACGTTTCGTACGTAGCACACGGTATTTGGCTCACAGGTGTATGTGCACAGCTGTTGTTTGCCCTCTGATATATAGGGCAGCAGTAAACACGCCTACTAAACGATATGATTTACTCGACAACTAAGGACAATGACTTAGACAATGACAGACTTACGAACACCTAGAATATGTATTAATTAATTTTAATGTCAATGTCCTGTCTTTGTTTTAAACAATAATTGCCTTTCGTTACTAACCTAGTTAATTTCTGTAAACGTTGTGCAGCTAAGTATCAGATGCTTAGCCCGAAAATAGTTCCATCGTGACGATAAGCAAAGAGAAAATAGACCCAAAAATGAATAAATGCTTGTAAAGAAATCAAAATAACATAATAATGTGTCAACAAATAAATATATTCATTTAGTAACTTAAATAAGTAAATAATAAACAATATACAGCACAGATTCAGGCGGGCCGCCGCTAAGCGATTTTGTAAACACTCGACTGCTTTATGCTAATGACGCAGAACAACTGTCTGTCAATCAATCTACGTCATCGCGCAGCGCTATTTTTAGATCTCAAAAATCAATATTGTCGGCTGCCTGTGTATTCCTGCGCCGTGAATCATGTTTGGTGCTTATTCAAGAATAAATTGGTAAATATATGAATAAATATAAGAAAATAAGAATATTAATACTTACAGCTTCGAAGAATACATGATTTCATTCAATAAATATATCATAAACACAATTAAACACTATTTTGTCACGATAGGCATATTTCTAGCTCGCAAATTCTCCTGTCTGCACAAATTATCGTTACTACAAAAATGAAACCCTAGTCTCGAGCCCGTGGATGAGTGGATTAGCTTGAACTTTTCGTTCAAGCTTCACTTCTTGACACCACAATTACCCTTTTACTGTGGGTATTAGCTTGGCGCTTTCGTCCAAGCACCACTTTCTGACACCACAATTACCCTTTTACTGTGGGTATTAGCTTGGCGCTTTCGTCCAAGCACCACTTTCTGACACCACAATTACCCTGGCCTGTCAACAACTCAACTGACAGGCCTCAACGGGTACTTCTCACACACCCATACAAGACAACTTGCAAGTCGTGTGGGAGGCAAAATGTATGGTCCATTTTATTGCCGTTGGCTCGCTTACAAGCGGTAAACAGTCGCTAATGCAATACACAATATACAGCCACAGAATTATCTAACACAAACTGCTAACCCTATGCTAGTTCTATCTATTAGTGAACACAAAACTCCTAACGCTATTCTAAACGATGTGAACGCCTCAAGTCCAGTCTCCCGTCTCCCTAACCTCTCTCCCGTGGTTACACACCACGCGGGGTGACCTTCACCTTCGTGCGTGTTACCTCACATCGCACTCTGCTGGCAAACGTGGCCTGTTGAGTGTCTACTCAACTGTGCTATGGCTTCACGAGGTGTGGTACTATCGAGTCTTTGACAACGCTAAACAGATCCAAACCAGAATGCAGACACTCACACGAGTTGGGATGAATCAGAGCCATCATGCGAAGATATCCGAATACTTCTTCTTATGAGACCGATTAGGACCAGCACTTAGTTTTATACGTTTACTCGGCTCACCAGGTGGCGCTGGTCGTCTTTTTCTTCTAATACCGCTACCCGATTGGCTAACATGATCGGCTGCGCCTTGCAGTAAACGCTGACCGGCTTGTTTGGCGTGGTCTTTAAAGGCTTCTCCAACGTTCCTACCAGCTAGAGCGTCTTGGGCCACTTTCAAGCCTGTACCTAGACCTTCTCGGAGTAAGGCCTTACCACCTGTCTTTAACCAGGGTAGAATTGTGCGACCAAGTCCACTGAAGAAACTGCCGATACCGCGACCTCTCTGACTCCGGCCACCCACAAACACTGGCATGCCATGGCCAGCTTGGTTGCAGTAAAAGTCCTCGTACATTTTGGGACTTCGACGTAACGCCACGTATTTCACCATTATTCTAGGTCTGAATGTTTCCGCGTGCGAAAATGTAACGTCAGCACTGAAGTTCCGCTGGTGAATGAGATCGTTGTCCCCGTCTCAGTGGTTAAAAGGATCTCCACCATGTCGAAAGAGTACCGACTCAATGGCACGTAGTGTGGCTTGTCATAGATGCGAAATACCGAGGCTGAGCGCTGGTCCAAGATCGGGACAGTCCTTAGTAGTGGGACCATGGCGTCTCCGACTGGTCTCGCGGCTATAAGATCGCAATAGACGTAGACATTTTGAATGTCATTATTCAGTTCTACCACCACCTCGCCTTCCATTAGAGGGTTGGCGTCCGTCACCTTGCCAGAGGGAAAACCTAAAATGCTTCTCAATCTCTCGCTAAATTTAACAGTGGCCCCCGGTTCGAATAGTTTCACGAGGGCTCTCTTCAAGGCCTTGTTATAATAGAATCTGACTCGCACCTTGTCATCAGTCTCTTTCACTAACCGATCAGGACGCGCCTTGTCACGCTCTTCCTCCCCTTTCACTAGTCGATTCAGTTCCTCTATAAAACCAGCTGGTGAGCTGTACATACCCGAGGGACACACCACTCTTATGGGATGTTTCCCCTGGGGTGGTATGTATATGAACCACACTTCATTCTCTAACACATTGCAGTAGTAGTTGGGAAACTGAATTTCGGCTAAACCCACTTCGTATTGTTTGGTCACATCAATAGTCTGCGGCAACTTGACGAAAAAGTGACCCGGGTTGTTGTTGGGAAACATATTCGGTGAAGCATTGCTCGGTAATGTCACGTAGAAGCTCATAGTTTAGGATTAGGTAGCATGTAACCCAGACAACTACTCATTAGCGCAATCCACAGCTTACCCTCAGATGCTTCGGCGCTGCCGCGACTCAGATTGAATAGTGATACGCCGATAACGGTGTATATAACGACCATCTGACAGAAGAAGACAATCTCTGTTCGCGGCACCCGTTGACCAAAAAACGACCAGAACGAGGTTCTTTCGCTGGGTGGGTTATTTTGTGGGCGCAGTACAGTAGTTTCCGCAATGTCTTCGTCCATTAGCCTCGGTATCTAGTTAGGTCTGAGACCCAGCTGTTGAATGACGAATTATACCCGAACCATTTCACTAAATACTCTTTACCACCACCTCTCCTTCGTCTTTCTTGTAAGACGGTTTCAACCCGATACACTTGTTTATCTCCGACTGGTTGGATCTCTTCTCGATAGAATGATCCTCGTAGTTCTTCGCCCGAATCGTCTTTTAGCACATACGTCACCGGACTGGTCTGGTTTATACGACTGAGGGTAAACAATTCTTCTGTCCACGACGGCACATACCCCTTTTTAAAAGGTTGTTTGGGTTGAGCCAGTCTGACTCGGTCCCCTTCTGTAAAATGTACTTTTCTTGACCCGTCGGGTTTTTGGTACAAGTTATGCCACACCTCTTCTTGATTAGTATAGTTGACTTGTCGGGGGGCCATGCGAATACTTCTGTGATATGAACCGTTGTAGTTGCTGATCAGTTTATCTACGACGTCGACATAGCGCAGTGTATTAGTCTTGGTGAAATACCGCCACATTTTTTCTTTAAGCGTCCGGTTGAATCTTTCCACTATAGAGGCCTTAACATCTTCATTCTCAGTGGTAAAGAAATGCACACCTCGGTCTTTCAGATATTTTAGGAAGGTCTGGTTGACAAATTCCGACCCTTTGTCGGTCTGAAAGTTTACCGGTTGTCTATCACCAAAGATTTTACTCACAGCCTCCACCAGCGCTTTCCCCGTTTTCTTCTGGATCGGAATGGCCCAGGCATATTTACTAAACACATCGATGCAGGTCACTAGATACGACAACCCATCGTTGTATCTTTGTAATTGGCGCATATCTATCAAGTCGGCTTGAAACTGTTGATTTATCCCACCGGTTATGGTCTGGCGTCTTTGAAAACGCCGACGGATCGGTTTATGCAAACTATACGTGTCCTGATGGCGTAACCATTTCTCTATTTGCTTAGCGTTCAGTTTAGTATTTCTTTTTAAGGCGGCGGCCCCGCCATAGGCCCCTGGCTGCTGGGGATCGTAGTAATACTTTCTTAATTGCGCGGCCATTTTTCCCATTTGGTCGTAGTTAACTTACTCGGCTTCTTCTTTCGTCTGAGCTTATACACTGGAGTGGTCTCAGCTACTTGACTCTTGGGTCTTATTGGTGTATGGGTAGTTACTTGACTCTTGGGTTCGCTTACTTGAATAGGTTGACTAGGTGTCTCGGTTATTTGACTGGTTCTCTCGGGTAAAGTGCTGACTTCGGGTTTTTGTTCTTTGATATACACTAGGCCTAAAGGCTTGTGTCTGTACTGATCTAGTCGATTCAGATATCGCTGCAAGGTTTGTTGGTATACTCGGGCTTTTTCACGAGGTGGCAGATCTTCACTCTCCAGGACTTGGCGCATTTGTTGGTCCAAGTCACGCAGGCTATCGTTTAGTGTGTCGGGTGGTGTATAGGGTCTTTCTAGCAGCCGAGGGTCGATCAGGAGCATTTTCTTGGCCATTACAATCCCACGATGCCCTTCAACACATTTAGAATTGGGCCGAGTAAGGCACCTATGAAACCACCTTGTTGCAGGATCTGTTTCCTTTTCTTGAGCGACAGTTTCTTACTCGTTAGCGCTCTCAGACTGTTTTTGTGTCGCTGCAGCCGGCGCTTCTGACTCGGTGTCAGGGGAACATTCCCTTTTAAGACATTGTGACAGCATTCACATATTGATTGGACGAGATCCGGGGATGCCGTTTTAATTACGGCTTTTACGGCAACTGGCTTTGCCTCACCCAGAAACCGCAGCATGGGCCCGTGACGTTTCACTCGGTTGGACATATTACTTGGGGACGTAGACAACTTGGTGCTGGTCAGGAAATATACGACTGCGTAAACGGAGCTGATCCGGTGTTTCCTGTCGAAGGTCGAATAACAAATACCCGTGTGGCGTCGATGTCGCGTCTTTAAAACTATCTTGGACATATGACACGCGGCCTGGGTACATTTGTTTGGCCAGGTTGGCAATTTGCGATCCGTCTCGAGGATTTTTAAACACTACTAGGTAATGCGAATTCAGACTGATAGTTCTTTGTTCTTTGTTCTTACCAAAAAGGTTCTGGACTATATACATGACACTGAGATTACGATGATGACTACCCTTAGTAAATAGTTTGGTCACTCTATCATCTGTCTCGGACATTAAGTCATCTATAACCACTAACCGCCGTCTATCCCCAGTCCATTTTTCCACATCGGGCAGCCCCTCGTTAAATTGGACACCCTTCATAGTCTCGTACATGGGTTGCCACTCCCCATAGCACCATATAACCTCCTCTGGAATCGGGTCGACCATGTCTGGGAGATGGGCCAGAAACTGTTGTACAAAGACGGATTTACCACATCCTGTTGGACCCGCAATCATCGAGGTAAAAGGATGTTTCCATCTAGGATCCATGATTACAAATGACCACCTACCTACTTATGCCACGTATTTTATGGGGCTCGAACCCGCGACCGCGCGCCCGCACCCGGCGACCGCCCCGCCCCGGCTGCCCGCGACCGTCCCCGCGCTCGCCTTTGGTTGTTATTTATTTTTATTTTATTTTTTAAAATTAGTTAAAATATTATACACACACTCAGTTATCTGCCCTTAGAAAAACATGTCTTTTCTTAGAATTATCAACCCTTACATGTGACCTAGATACCTACCCTACCCTACCCTACCCTACCCACCCAGGATCCGAGACCGAAAAGGATTGGGGCCAATCCTTAGAGGTCAATCCTGATTTCCTAATCAAATAGGACGTAACCCACTACTCATCTAACCAATCAACCATCTAACCATCAAACAAAACAACCATCTAACCATCAAACCAAACAACCATCTAACCATCAAACCAAACAACCATCTAACCATCAAACCAAACAACCATCTAATCATCATATCAGCCAACCAAATAACCATCTAATCATAATATCAGCCAACCAAATAACCATCTAATCATCATATCAGCCAACCAAATAACCATCTAATCATCATATCAGCCAACCAAATAACCATCTAATCATCATATCAGCGAAGCAAATAACCATCTAATCATCATATCAGCCAAGCAAATAACCATCTAATCATCATATCAGCCAACCAAATAACCATCTAATCATCATATCAGCCAACCAAATAACCATCTATCTATCAAACCAAACAACCAACAATTCAAACAACAATTAACACATGCACAAACCAACCAAACAGCCATTCAAGCATACCAAGCAACCAAACAAACAACCAGCAAGCTAACATACCAATCAACGAAATGAACACCAATCCACACATACAAAATTACCAAACCACCAAAGAACCATCATATGGAACAAACAGATAAGTAAATGACCATATAACCAACCAACCAAAACATTAATCAACATACACATCAAGAAACTAACCAAACATCATCATACCAACATATCAACTAACTAATTATCAAACAATAATTTACCATCATACCAGACAACCAGACAACCAAACAACTATCTAACCAACATACCAACCAACCAACTTAACAATTATTATTCAAAACCACCATTTAACCAAGCAACCATCTAATCATTATATGAAACAACCAACTAACCTAATAACCTTCTAATAAAAATACCAACGAACAAGCTGCTCAAACAAACCAACCAAGCAACTATAAATAGTCATCTATTCAACATACGAGCCAACCAAATAACCATCTAACCATACCAACCTACCAAATAGCCTTCTAGTCACCATACCAATCAGTCAATTAAATAAACTAAAATCTAAACAACATACCAACCAACAACTAAGTAAACAACCATCTAAACATCCATCATATCACACAACCAAACTACGATCTAACCAAGATAGCAACCAATCAAACATTAATCTAACCAACATCTCAACCAACCAAGCCACATTCTAACCAACATACCAACAAACTATCAAACAAACAACCAATCTATCAACGATTTAACCAACATATCAACCAAGAAACCATCTCACGAGGATATCAAACAAACAACCAACTAACTAACAAAACAACCATCTAACCAGGATATCAAACAAACATCATTGGCATCTTGCCGTCTTGACAGATAATAGTTTGTGCTTAAAAAAAGCATAATAACTTTTACCCATGGCGGTAGCGAATGTGACTGATAAGGCCAATTTGCGCTGTAAATATCCGTTCACAGTGGGTGCATGTGAACACGTGGTCATTTCCACCATCATGCACCATCTTACGTCTCATACGCTCGGTGTGTGACTTATCTTTATTCCATTTCTGATGTTTGCCCTCCATCAACACGTTCAGCGGCGACGTGCTCCCAATGTGCATTATCAATGCCTGTATCAGTCATGTCCCGCTTACACACATCTTTATATCGTAGTAGAGGCCGACCCTGAGATCTCTTACCCATCTGTAATTCACCAAAAATGATGTCCTTTAGTATTCTACCATCATCCATCCTCCTAAGATGTCCTATCCATCTAAGTCTACGAAGACTGAGCATGGAATAAACCGCCACACAACCTGATCTTTCCAATAATTCGGTTTTTGTGATTTTGTCTTGCCACTTAATACCAAGAATTCTTCGCAGACAGCACATATGAAAGCTGTTTAAATGTTTCTCTTGATGTGAGTAAGTTGTCCAGGCTTCACTGCCGTAAAGAATTCTCCCAGAGAATCTGATCTCCCAGACTCGTTTTCTTAACCTGTTCATTGTTGTTGCTGCCTTTCCAATCCGGATGTTGATTTCCTGATCTAGGGATAATTCGCTATTTACCACTAATCCTACCATCTCTAGTTCGGCGTCGTCAATAAAGATTGATGGTACTCCATGTGCACCTTGTATCAAACAAACAACCATCAAACAAACAACCAATCAATCAAACAGCCATAAAACCAACATACCAGTCGACCAACTAACCAAACACCGATCTAACCAACATTCCAACTAACTAACCATACCAACTTCCCAATTAACCAACTAAACAACTATCGAACAAGTATACTAACCAATTAACTACCCAAACATTCATCTCTCTAACATACCAACCAACCAACCAACCAACCAACCAAGCAACAATCTAACCATACAAAATAACCAACCAACCCAAAAGCTATCTAACCAATGGACCAACCATCCAACTACCAAACAAATATCTAATCATCATACCAAACCGTCACCTCACCAAACAAACATTTAACCAACATACAAACCAACTAACCAAACATACAACTATCTAACCAACATACCAACCTATCAACCAAACAATCATCTAACCAGCATAACAACATATCAACCAACCAACTAACTGAACAACCATATAACCAAACAACTAATCAACTAGTCAACCATCCAACTAACCAAAGAACCATCTAACCAAACAACTAATCAACCAGTCAACCAAGCAACTAACCAAACAACCAATAACCAACATACCAGTTAGCCTACCATTTCCAACTACCCTTGGAAGGTACCGTCCAAACAGAGAAACCTGGACCTTTGCAGCAGTTTTTGCCCATGATGTGTCTGAAGGTTTCCACTCAGGCATTGCCATATGTGGTGCAGCAATTCATCTTGAGCATGCGTACAACAGGCTTCCATAACATGTGTGTAGTATTTTGTTAAAATACAAGCCTCTTGCGTCATCGATTGTACGGCACGTTTTGAAAACTGACCACGTGCTTGACAAACAATGCGTTTCGTGTGTTGTTCAACACAACACAGTCGATTGGTAAAGTTTGCAGAGCCATCATGAATGATCTACATAGGCAAATGTTGTGCAAACAGAAAGACATGATAGTTAGTTTAAAATTGCCTTGTTAGACAATTGACATTATCGTGCAAACATATGTATATTTCAGTTTGAAGGATTTATCTAGTTACTTTACGTTGTGTGAATTCTGCAGTATGTACCTCACGAGATGCACCAAAATATGCAAGACAATAAATCATGCAATCTATTATTTGTGTCCTCGTTATTCAAATTCACTACGGGAAAATATTCTTTTCATCTCGGAATTGTTAAATCCTGATAATCTAAGCACATGGACAGGATGTAGCCTGCACAGATTCAAGACAGCGGTCTTTCGTGGAATGTCATGACGTTGTAATATGTAAGGTCCAGAACTAAGTTATTCGTGAAGTCACACATTCTCCGAAAAGATCTATTTGCGCAAAAAGTATTCACAAATGTGACAATTTATGATATGGATCATGCTTTTGGTGCATTATACTCGCAAAAACTTCACTTGGTCTTTTGGCAATTCGAGAATATCTCTTTGAAGGTCTCCCTGTACTTGGTGCTCATTGTGTAGTACAGGAATATGTTCACGCTGGAGTTGACAGAACTGGAGACTAACGCAATGGACCACATAGCAAAGTATGAATTCTTATACGCTCCCACCAGAAGAAATTCGGGTTCACATACAGTCACCAGAGAGGTGATAGTCCCTGGGGTATAGCAGACTATGAGAATAGCGGCTATCATCACCACAAGCTTCATTGTCTTCTTGTCCCGAATGGCTCTGGCTTCTGATTTTGAGCTATTTGCTGATGCCGTGCTGTGCCAGTTGGACTGTTGCGCTAGTTTCATGGTCAAGAAAGCTGTCAATATTACGACAGCCACAAAAGAAAGCATTCCGGATATTGAAGACATAGTATAGACCAACCCTTCGGCTTTGTTTCTAAAACTTCTGTACACAAGTCCAATTAATGTCTTGTTTCGTTCTGGAACGAATTTCCAGTCCAAATATGCAATACTGTATTCGGGTAAAAGCGTTATCAGATTGATGGCAAAAATGAGGCACATAGAAGCTGTGGTTTTTCTGAGAGAAACGATCTGTTTGACTTTCAGAGGCAAGGCCACGCTGATGCATCTTTCAGCCGTGATGTAGGCAGTGATCCAACTAGTGACTCGACCGAAACAAACATGGAGCCAGCCTCCGGTTAGATACTGAAACTCCATGGGTATGAAAGGTAAGTCTTCTAAGGCTAAATACGGATTTAAACATGAGTTGAACCACTCCAATGTTAAGAGGCACAAGAGATCAGACAAGGCCAGGGCAAAGAAGCTAATGTTGACAGTTGTTGTGAACTGTTGCCTGTAAAACACGATCATGTTAACGACGTTGCTGTAGATCCCAAACAGACCAATCAAAGCGCTGATAACTACATTGTTGACCAGGCGGAAGACGACGCTCTGCTCTGCGGTGATGATGTCAACTCTGCCTGAAAACCCTGTCTGGTTCATGGATTGAACTCGGGGATACAGCTGCCACTGACTTGTCTGTTTATTATTTACTGAACTGACAGAAAGCCTCTTCGTGAAGTCTGTGAAATAATCATTGTGAAAAAGTGTGTTCTTAAATAAAGAAACCATTTTCTACATCTACACCAAAGTCGGCGGTTAACATTCGCCTGTTGTGTGGTTGTTTGCGACACTGAACAGACTCCTGTCAAGCGGCTCTTCATGTATTCATAGAATTCAAAGATTCTCTACATATGATGGTACCCGTAGAACAAGAGGTGTTCATGTCTGAAGTACCTACCTTCGAGTGTGACCCAAGAAGATATCTCAGGCCCGGCATAAGACGGAGGAGCATGGCTAAAGCAGCAGGGGTGAACTCCCCAACGTTGGAGCAGCAACAGGCGTCAGCCTAGGACGTTCCTGTCGACCATGCTACTTGCCGGCCCGTTCCTGTCGACCATGCTACTTGCCGGCCCGTTCCTGTCGACCATGCTACTTGCCGGCCCGTTCCTGTCGACCATGCTACTTGCCGGCCCGTTCCTGTCGACCATGCTACTTGCCGGCCCGTTCCTGTCGACCATGCTACTTGCCGGCCCGTTCCTGTCGACCATGCTACTTGCCGGCCCGTTCCTGTCGACCATGCTACTTGCCGGCCCGTAGATTCTCGAAGTGACAGATACTTAAGCATCATTGGCCACTTCTTTCCTGCAATGCTATACCAGGTAAAAGATGACTTATTCGTTGCCTTATCAGGCCAGTGAGGCCCTTATAGTCTGTATTAAGGACTCATATTCAGTACGTTATCAGGCCCATAAAGACAGTGTGAATGAATCATGTGCCTTACACTATCAGCCCCACAGAGATTTTATCCAAGAGTTGAGATTGATGCTCCATCGAGTGGGTATTGTGGTTGAACTTATGTGATACACCTGACCCGGTCATTACCTTGGTCAGTCCAGTGACTTTCATTGACATCATTTGTGAATTGTATTGTTAGTATGGGCCATGTGAACAATGTGTCCAGATTCTTTATGAACTTGTCGGTTTCCAACATCGAATACCGAGTAGGGTCCACGATGGAGTGTGCACGAACCTGAACTTGTTTCCAGAGAAGTCGATAACCAGTGTCAAGCAGTCCAGCTATTCCGGACGTGTCGAGGTTCTGCCAACATCCCTTGAGGCGTCTGCTACAGCTGAACGGGACGACTACACAAGAGACGTCCGAGGATGAAACTCGGATCCTAAACTGCTTCTCATGTGTCTGTCTATTTCTGATACTCTCTACCTCAATCTAGAACTGCTCTCTACTTCACTATTGTAAATAATACAATGCTGCATTATGAACTTGATGACACCAGAATTGAGTTATGTCGTCGGAAATGAGCCCTAGTGTTTAGCTCTCCTAGGTTAAAAGATTGTGAGAAAGCAAGGTCCAGGTACTGGAAGGGTTCAGTAGACAGATTACACCTATCTTTACACCCAGAACTTATCCCACGAAATATAGTGAAGCAATGGCTCTGCCCACCCCACAGACATTGCTACAATGTGATCAAAAGAGAGGAACTGGAGAACATCGTAACAACTGGAAAGATCAATGGGCAGAGACGCGGAGGCAGATCAAGATACATGATGCTGAATGGATTGAGACGGGGGTCTGGATGATTATCATCTGCAAAGTTGATCGAGGACGTGAAAGACAGAAATGTAGAGAGACATAACGTCTACGCCAGCTGGCAGGGCAATTGACAGTGATGAGTTTGGCATTTAATTTATACACGCTGCTAGTATGTGTGTTGTCTTGCACACCGTCATTCAGACAAACCTGCACAATTACGAGGAGGTCTCATTCAGTAACGAATGTTATTAATAACTTTTTAACAATAGTCTAACCAGAAATATTGTGTGTGCTATTCCTCAGCATAGTCCCCCTGTCTGGCAACACACTTGGTCCACATGTCCACTAGCTCGGTGCCTTCTAGGAAGACATTTGTGGATATGCCATTAAACAATTGTTCACCGCCTCCATTGTCTAGTTGTCATCTACAAATCTCTGACCCAACACATGTTCCTTCCAGGGTCTAAAACAAGTGAACATCTAATGGCACCAAGTCTGGACTGTTTGCTGGATGTTTTAGATCCTAAAATTTCAGCGCACTTAGTGTATCCACTGTATGCTCAGCCGTATGACGACGGGCGTTGTCGTGTAGCAACAATAATCGTTTGAGAGAAGTCCCCGGCGTTTCAATGGTATTGAGGGCTTCAGTTTGTCCACTGGCATGTCTTTGTAACGAACATTAGTCCCAGTTTCACTCTTTCCTGGACATGCACTAATATAGGGCCTTTGATTTCGACAAGGTTGTCATCGTGACTTTTTCTGCGGATTCCTGTCTTAAATTGTTTCCCTAACCGGAGACAACAGATGTTTCATGTGCATGGGCTGTCATTTACTCTCTGGTACATGATAATGTACCCGGGACTCGTCTTCTGCACAATGTGACGGAGAAAAGCATCCCCTTCGCTAGCATGATGGGCCAGATGCCTTTGATAAATCGTCTGCAGTGCACATTTGTGGTCATCTGAAAGCTGTCTCGGGACCCATCTGCTACACACGTTCATATGACAGAGGTTCTCAAGGACAATGTTTCCGATGCACTGTGACTCGCATTGAAACAATCAGCTATTTCATCAACTCATTTATACAATATCCCCTGACTCAAACAACTGTCTACATACTGCACCACCATTCTTCTGCAGAATTCACAATGTTACACACCCTTTGATCACCAAAAAAAAAAAACAACAACAACAACAAATACCGCCTTGTGATTCTTCCACGGTTCAAGTTGATAATGGTGTAGACATTGAATAATGCCTAATGCCCAAACGCAAATATCTCAATGTTCACGATCATTGCTAAGAGTATTGCTGAAGAGCCAGTTTGTGACCACAAATATGACTGTCAACTGTCCTTACTGTCAACTGTCCTTACTGTCAACTGTCCTTACTGTCAACTGTCCTTACTGTCAACTGTCCTTACTGTCAACTGTCCTTACTGTCAACTGTCCTTACTATTCCATACGCCTTATAATAACATACCTGCTATTTAATGACTTGCCCTCGTACATGTGTACACACAAATCCATCCATCCATCCATCCATCCATCGAGAACGAACGAAAGAACGAACGAACAAACTTTATTTTAAAAGGGTAACAAATTGGGCACGCAGGCCCCTCTTACATTCGGCCTTTTCGATCACTCATCTTTCATTCATCAAATGTGCATGTTACATTTACATAGGGGGAGGGGGGGGGGGAAACATTGTGAAATGGATTTTATACACATAAACAATGCATATTACGCATGGTACATTCACATGGGAAAAACAAACATTGTCAAATGAAAGTTGTAAACATAAACAGTGCATATTGCAATGTTGTGAGACACATCCCCCATCCACCCTCACACCCCGCAGCCACCCACACATCCCGCAGCCACCCACACATCCCCCACCCACACACATTTCCCCACCCACACATACATCCCCCACCCATCCCATAACCGACACGCACACACCCACCCACATATTCTCCACCACCCACCCACACACCCGCAACCACCCAGCAAAACACACATCACAAAACCACACACACATACCCCCGTCAACCCACACATCCCGCACCTATCCACACATACATCCCACACCCTCACAATTATCCCCACCCACCAACACACACATCAGCCAACCTACACCCACTCACCCACCCAATATCCGCCACCTCTCAACTACAGAACCCCCAGCTATACACACATCCCCACCCACAAAAACATCTCCCCACCTGCCCACACATATCCCCCAGTCATAAACACCCAAAACACACACACCTCCCACCTACACACACCCCACCACCCACATATACCCCACCCACACACAATCCGCCGCACACACATCTTCCCACAAACTCACACATCCCCCAACCATACAATCGTCTCACACACACATCCACCCACTCACGTACTCATCCACCAACCACTCACACCCACACATCACCCACCCGCCCATCAACATATGCATCTCTCATCTACCCTCCCACCCACACACACCCCAACCACCCAGCCAAACACACATCCCCGATCACATATATCCATCATCCACCTGCACATCCCACACCTCCCCCACCTTTCACACATCTCCCCTCCCACACAAAACTCCACCCATAAACACATTCCCCCCCCCCACACACACATCCCAATCATGCATTCCTCATACACATCTCCGCCCACACATCTCTCACCAACTCACACATCTCCCCACCCACCCACACATCCCCCACCTACAAACATCCTCACCACACACATACATCCTCCACCCACTCACACTTACCCCATCCACACTCACACACTCCCACACACACAGACATATCCCATTCACAGACACCCCCACACTCATCCCCCACACCCATTACACATCCATCCCCCAACCCACACAATCTCCTACACACCCATTCACCCACCCAAATACACATTCCCTATCCACCCCCCCCCCCAACCCACCAACACCCACATACTTCCAATAATCCTCCCAAATATCCCCCCCCCCCACACACACACATCCCTTACACACATATACATCTCCCACCGACTACACATCCCTTCACCCATCCACACATTACCCATCAACCCATACACAACCCCCACATACAACCCCTCCACACATACATTCCCCACACCCCCAGACACATCCCTCACATACACATCCACACAAACATCCTCACATCTACACACATACATGATCACTGAAACTAATAAGAACAAACTACCACACTTTACACACAATTGAGACACTGATGATTGTCGTGAGCATTCTCGCAAAAATTGTAAGAAGTGGAGAGAAAATTGTACATTAGTGATGCAATTCAACTCTCTCTCTCTCTCTCTCTCTCTCTCTCTCTCTCTCTCTCTCTCTCTCTCTCTCTCTCTCTCTCTATGTCTCTCTCTCTCTCTCTCTCTCGCTTTCTCTCTCCCCCACTCACTAACTCTCTCACTCACATCACAGTAATGCTATATTATACATGATAAAATCAAGTGGCATACAAAATGATAATATGAAAGATGAGAATACAGAGACAAAAAATATGGAATGGCATGTTACAGGACAATCAAGTAGTATACAAAATGATACGTCGTAATATGAAAGATGAGAATGCATAAAAAATATGGAATAGTATGTTACATGACATGCGTGCGCTCAACTCTCTCTCTCTCTCTCTCTCTCTCTCTCTCTCTCTCTCTCTCTCTCTCTCTCTCTCTCTCTCTCTCTCTCTCCAGACAGACATACAGACAGACAGACAGACCGACCGACCGACCGACAGACCGACCGACCGACAGACAGACCGACAGACAGACTTAATAGCGTTGTAATGACAAGTGAGTTCCCAGAGAAGAGAACAAGAAGAGAGCTCAGCTAGAAGATATAACAGTGTGTGTTTGATGATGAAGTCAACAATACTCTAACAATATCTGGTGTATAGCAACAAGAAGAGAGCTCACCTAGAGGATATAACAGTGTGTTTGATGATGAAGTCAACAACACTCTAACAATGTCTGATGTATAGCAACAAGAAGAGAGCTCAGCTAGAAGGTATAACAGTGTGTTTGATGATGTGAAGTCAACACCATCCTAACAGCACCTGATGTATAATAGACCGCTGCTGACCTTGCTTCCGCTGTGTCGCTTTTATGAGACATCAAATCAATATCAATACTGTGATGGTAGTCTTTCGCAATTTTTAATTATACTATAATATCTCCAAGAATAAAGTAGGGAGACTGAGAGAACAGGACATAGCCGAAGGGGAAATGACGTATGAGGCACAATGTTCACCTCAGAAGGCGTCAACCATAATTGTTCGAGTCGTGTTTCAGCTACTTTGTTGTCAGGTACACAAATTGCTTGTTATTATTTGTTATTATTGCTACAGAACAGAAAATGATACTGCATGAACCGAAAGATACCTGCAAATATCATAGGTAATAACAATACCTAGTGTAATTACAGGTATCTTAAACATCAGGTATTGTTATTACCTGTGATATTTGCTACCGGGAAGAGGTAATGACAGTGCTCTGACATGAGTACAATGCCTCCAGGTTGTGGCATGACACGTGAACTGTTTGACTGCTCACCTCATTGTGAAAGGGGAAGCCCCGGGTGGATCTGACGAATGTGATGTTATATCTGTGTCTGTTTATTTATCGAGTTTGTCAACATTACTTAAATTATATTTTAGAATCACCATTTCTCAACGACTAACATTTTTAGTTAATTTAATGTATGCAGTATAGACAACGAGATAGGGGAAGCATTGATAAGATAAGATACATACCATTGCTTAAGTCTTAGTGATATAATTCCTGTCACATGTTGGACCATGACCTTTTATCTTGCAGGTATTTCAGCATAATACTCGAAGTTAGCACAGGCAGGTATTTAAGCACTGTACTCGAAGTGAGTACAGCCAGGTATTTCAGCATAGTACTCGAAGTGAGTACAACCAGGTATTTCAGCATAGTACTCGAAGTGAGTGCAGACAGGTATTTCAGCATTGTACTCGAAGTGAGTACAACCAACCAGGTATTTCAGCATAGTACTCGAAGTGAGTGCAGTCAGTAATTTCAGCATAGTACTCGAAGTGAGTACAGCCAGATATTTCAGCATAGTACTCGAAGTGAGTGCAGACAGATATTTCAGCATAGTACTCGAAGTGAGTGCAGTCAGTAATTTCAGCATAGTACTCGAAGTGAGTACAGCCAGATATTTCAGCATAGTACTCGAAGTGAGTGCAGACAGATATTTCAGCATAGTACTCGAGGTGACTTCAGCCAGATATTTCAGCATAGTACTCGAAGTGAGTACAGCCAGATATTTCAGCATAGTACTCGAGGTGACTTCAGCCAGATATTTCAGCATAGTACTCGAAGTGAGTACAGCCAGATATTTCAGCATAGTACTCGAAGTGAGTACAGCCAGATATTTCAGCATAGTACTCGAAGTGAGTACAGCCAGATATTTCAGCATAGTACTCGAAGTGAGTACAGCCAGATATTTCAGCATAGTACTCGAGGTGACTTCAGCCAGATATTTCAGTATAGTACTCGAAGTGAGTGCAGTCAGTAATTTCAGCATAGTACTGGAAGTGAGTACAACCAGGTATTTCAGCATAGTACTGGAAGTGAGTGCAACCAGGTATGCAAGTGATTTTGTGTAATGTATTTATTGCAATAAAGACTCATATAAATTGAATGTGTTGTCGATCACTTCCGATTGAGTGTGTGGTGGACTGCAAAACCAGTCGATGGATGCATTAAATGTTTTTGGGCTCAGAGGGCACTCACTGTCGTCGGAGTGTATATCCATATCTTGTGCTATTCGTCTGATTTTGTTTATGTCCCATTTGTCTGCACTCAACTTTTATGTATCTGGGGGACAGTTTGCGAAGACAATGACGTGCTGTTCTTGGGTATATATTGCTGCAAACACACTTGTCAACCGACCATGAAGTGAATTCCGATATCCTTATTATGGAAGTGGACGATCCCACCAGATGTAGGTCAGTGCTAAAACTAACTACGCGGTGAATTAAAATTTAAGTACCTAATATGTTAACCTGGGAAGTTTAACCAGGTCAACAAATGCTCAAGAAGTCGGATGAATCGGCCGAAAGGTGCAAATATCGAAGCTCTGCTGTAAACAGGCACAACGCACTTAGATTCAAAACAACACTCCGGATGAACGAAGAAGAATGCGAAAAAGAAAACAGTTCTAGAGAAAACGTTCATGTAAAGTGAAGCACGGAGAACATGTTTCTTGTGTACTATATTGTTTTTGCAAACGGTCTTGCGTCATCCCACAAGGTTAATGTCACAAGGTTGACAGTTACACAATGGTAATATGGGTGCAGGCATTAGAGCCGGAGAGTAATGCAATGAGTTGAAAATCTTCACTCGTCTGTTTAACAGTTATCATTCTTACCCCTTATTTGTGGTTAAAAGTCCCTAACAACCTTACTGCACAATGAAGTCCTTATACACATTCGGTGTCGAATTGTCGATGCGTTAGTGACTGAAATGGTTGCAATTCTACTTCAGCTCTTGTCTATCGTGCTTACACTCTAATTCATTGTCTGTCACCTACATAGAGAGGTTTGTTAAGCATCCTGGGCCGTGACTTGTTCCCTTAGACTTCCCTTAATTCATTGTTTGGCATATATAGATAATGAACGAACGAACGAACTTTTTTTTCCAAAAGGTAACAAATTGGGCACATAGGCCCGTCTTACATTCGGCCCTTTCAATCACTCATCTTTTGTACATCAATTAACTAGTTTGCATGTTATATTCGCATAGGGAGAAACCACTGTGACATTAATGCTGTGAGTATAAACAGTGCATATTACCATGTTATGACACAGGCAGTCAACCAGACACACATACACAGACGTACATTAACAGATACATACATACCTGTATACATACTTCATTAAAGCAAACTCTCACAGATATACACCCACTCAATAACACACAAATACACACTCCCTCGCATAGACATATACTCATTCACAATCACAGACTCACTAACAAAAGTTTAATGGTACATACAAACCCAGTTTCTCTCTCTCTCTCTCTCTCTCTCTCTCTCTCTCTCTCTCTCTCTCTCTCTCTCTCTCTCTCTCTCCACAAGCTCTCTTGATTTTTATATAATTTATCAAAGTTGTAACCATTTAAGTCGAGATTCTGTGTATATCATTGTGTTCGTTCTAAAACTGGATATAATAATAATTAATATCTTAAGTTTATGTGACTGTTTATTTAGTGAAATGAGGATATCTTTGAGAAATGCACGATAAGAACATTCAATTTTGAAATCTACCAATTATTGATTAACGACAACGTGTGATTAAACCATGCGTGACTAGCGCGTGGTATGTTGCCAAGCACACAATATCCATTTCAAGTGATAGCTCACATGACTTCAAATTGGCCGCTGCGCGTCTAGACTTCAATGAGTTCGCTGCATTCTTCAAGCGGGTTTGATAACATGATGCAGTAATGTCACCGATAGGAGAGGCCTCTCTGGAGGTGACTGGTGTTAAAACAAGATCCGGTTAACGATCGGCCGTGAATAAAACATACACACTAAACACTAAACAAAGAGAAGGCGGTGAAGACCAAGCTAGCCAGGTGTGTGAACCCAGTCGGCCGAGTCGTCCAACACACGAACTCTGGCCAATGTGTTACAGTATCCTTTAACAATACACTCCATTATGAGGCATTTCGAACGTACCTCATCAACTATTACAAGCCTGAACTAATTCAACATAGACAATATAGGAGCGGGGCCTACGTTGAAGACCTGATTACGACGCCAGTCCTTACAATACACTTGTATCATTCGAAGAAAAAATTATTAGCTCAAGGCAGCGTTGAAAACATTAAATCTTGGCTAAAATTAGCCTATGTCGAGCTGGAAAACTCAATACATGCATTCATGAGTAGAGACATATCAAAGACACAAGATATCATCAACATGATCGTATCGAGTGAGGAAACAGAATCTACACAGCTCACAACTACAGCTGTGGACATCACAGCAGACAATGTTTCTCAATTAACACATACAATGAGTGAACAGGACAATACCATCAACACGAGGCCAACTACCCCACCAGTGCTCTTCGCCATTGAATATCCAATGCATCACCTCCAAAACAACATAGAGACCAACGTAAGAGTAGCAGATGAATTACCAGCCTTAGATAATACGCCAACTGTCAATGGGCAATCGTGCGATTGTCATAGGCGCATTGAGGTAATAGAACAATCCTTAGAGGCGCTCATTGTTACTGTTACAGCGAACATTGAAGCTAATAGCAACACCAGCAGTGACTACACTGCTCTCAAAGCAGAAATTACGCTTTTGAGAGAGGAAAATCTGTTGCTAAGAAAAACAATAGAAACTTTACAGCATGAGTCCACTACCAACCCAACTGAACAAGCGTGTAATTCCCAAGCAGCTGTATCAACTTCAGAGAATCTAGAAGCCCAGTTTCACCTAAAACAAATAACTAAACAAGACACGAAACAACCTCAACGTGCAGAGGAAGATAAAACGCTACAAGCAGTCTTTCCCATTGGTGTAAAAATAAGCAACAGATTCGAAGTGCTTCAAGAAAATTCATCTGAAAACGTGCAGTGCTATAGTGCACTACCAACAGACAACACACACCTCCAGGAAACACAGGGAGAGTCGCATGAAGACGTACAGACTGCTGCTAAATGGGAGAAGCAACGGGCAAGGCATACTGGCAACCAACATTTGCAGACTGCAAGACCCGACTGTACACATATTATAATAGGCGACTCTCTAATGAAAGGTCTATACAGTGACCGGATGGCCACTTCAGACAAAGACATTGTTTCCATAATCACATTGCCTGGGGCTGGTGTTCACCGGACAAGATTAGTAGGCTGACTGTAAATCGTAACGTTACAAAGGCAAGTGTTCATATTGGTTTTAATGACGCAATGAACAACCAGTAAATCACAGCATCTAAACTGCTGGCACTCTTGAACGGGTTACGTCACACTTTTCCTAACTCGTCTATATTCTTCTCCTCCATCATATCATCGAGTTATTCCAGCGTCGTCTAGCTGACATACATAACAACATACTGCAGAAGTTTTGTTCTCACACCAACATACAATTCATCAACAACACACCGGTGTTTACTTCACAGTCTGGAGCACCTAACAAGCGACTTTATGAGGATCAAGTACATTTGTCTACATTGGGCCCCAGCTTGCTCGCCAAAAATATCAAATACCCAGAACGGACACAACCTACATCCAATACTGGATCGCGTAGGACACTTCTAGCTACCCCACCTTAAGCTCAAACCAGACGACATACTCCCGCCACACCAAGTACCAATAGGTCAGAAGAGCGCAGACCACTCAAAACCACGGAACCTGACATCCAAGCCAGACGGAACATTTCCACCACACCAAATCCATACAATATGCCCTCCCTCACACACGAGGGAGATAATTATGAAGATACGTTCCTTATTCTCCACAGCAAGGAATAATCTAGCAGTAACAACAATGTGCCACCGCAGCCTCCTGTTAGCCACGAATCAGAGCCTGTAGTTGGAAGTCGTTACACACCCGTGAGAAATCAATAGTATCCACTCCATTGGAACCCAGAGTTGTTATACCTCACACGTTTTAGCCCAGCTTCACTTCGCCAGGCACTTATGATGTCGCTGTACCAAGGACCAACACAGCCTGGTATTTACTAGTAATTAAGCACAAAGCAACACCGGATCTCGGTACAAGAAAGAGCCTCTCCTAGAACGTTTATGTGCATACTTGGTTATTGCTTTCTATAGCAACGTATAAGATTTACTGACTATAAACATTGACTCGTATTGACGTCACAGGCGTACTTAGCTGGATATCTTTTATAATACTTCTTATTGTGTCTATACTGTGAGTGAGGGGGTCTTCACTGCTCATACTTACTGATCATTATACGTATTTTGTGTGTGTGTGTGTGTGTGTGTGTGTGTGTCTGTGTGTGTGCGTGTATATTGACAGAGATATTACTGCTTCTCTGTACTTTAGAGTGTGTATTGTTATAAGGGACGTAAGTTGTATTCATTATTGTGTTTTAAAAAATTCATAACTACGAATTGTTAAAATGTCTAACAAGTACGAACACTGGCTCAGTAATAATGGGCTCAGAATCCGGCACTTAAATATCTGCCATCTATTAGGTAATCTGCCTAACTATCACTTATACTTAATCAAAATTTTCACATGTTCGGCTTTATCGAAAGTCGCCTAAATAGTAGCATCTCAGATGAAGACATCGCTATCAGAGGCTTTAAAACCATTAGAAGAGATCCCTATCAGAAACAAGAGACGGGTATTGCAGTTTATATTTCTAACTCGCTTAACGTCCACCGTAGGCTAGATTTTGAAACCTGTGAGATTGAGTGTGTATGGATAGAGGTTAAACTTCAAAATTGCATACCGCTAGTAGTTGGCTATCTTTATCGAAACCCCAGTACAGGAAATATCTGGTATGAAAAATTCACCACTATGATGGATGCAGTCTTTAGTAATGCGAGAGACATAATACTGCTAGGCGACTTCAACATAGACACTAACAAATCAAACAAAACATGGGAAAACATAATAGAGCCATATAACTTCCAACAGTTAGTCAAACAAGCCACTAGAACAACAAAATCATCTGTAACACTTATAGACTTATAGATTATATCTATACAACGTGTGCTGACAACATCACAGAATGTACTGTACCTATTAATGCAATGAGCGATCACTACCCAGTATGTTGCACGTGGTCGAAAAGAAGTACCAAATCTCCGAAACACAAACATATAAGTATAAAATATAGAAATTATAAAAACTTCAATCAAGATAACATTTTATAAGACTTGCTCAACTCATCTCTGGACTATTTTTACCAGCTTCCTGACCCAGATGATGCTCTGGACCACTGGCTGAAGACCTTTCTAAGTGTATTTGATAAGCATGTTCCATTTAAGGAAGTTCGTGTTAAACATCACAATAAGCCCCCGTGAATCACACAGGAGGTAATTGATCTTATGAGAGACCGGGACAGGGCACATAAAAATAGAGATCTAACTATGTACCGTAGTCTGAGAAACAAAGTTCAATATGTTATTCGAAAGGAAAAGAAAAACTATTTTAAGAACTTAATAATAGATAAAATCAACACTAAAGATATATGGAAAGCAATTAATACCTTGACAAACAAGCACAAATAATCACAATGGTTACCATCAAATCTGGTTACATGTGATCAATTCAGTAATTTCTTTCAGTCTGACATAAACCAACTGAAAGCTGCAATACCAGATGTGCCTCATGACATATCTTTATTATCATCATTCTGTGAGAGCAAATGCTATGGAGACATTCCCACAGACATACCGCTAATGACGACCACTGAAGTATTTACTCATCTCAGTAACCAAAAAAACAATAACTCATCAGGACTAGATGGAATCAATAATCGGATCCTTCGCTATGCTACACCAGCGATCTGCGAGTCACTAACTTTTATATACAATTAATGTCTCACCAAATGTCACTTCCCATCAGCCTTTAAAATCACTAAAGTGTATCCTCATTTAAAAGCTGGTTCATTAGATGATTGTGTCATTAGTCATTATAGGCCAATTTCCATATTATCCTCACTATCCAAACCGCTAGAAAAGCACATCCACAAAACAATACTAGAGCACTTAGTTCGCTACAAACTGATAGCTGACAGTCAGTCATGATTTCGGCCAAAATATCCTGTCATAAGGCCCTAACAAACATGATAGAAAACTGGCATCAGAATATTAACAACAATACTCTAAGTGGAACGATGTTTATAGACTTAACAAAAGCATTCGATATGATAGATCATACTATCCTAATTAAAATAACTAGAAACAAAGAAAGTAAGCTTTAATATAGTGACGTCAATAAACTCATTTTTATTAGACAGAAAACAAGTCGTATCACACAATAAATCTTTATCTCAAACCATTACCATTAGTACTGGAGTACCACAAGGGTACTTGGCCCTCTGTTATTTGCCATTTATATAAATGATCTTCCCTTATATCTGTCGTCGTCCTGCGATCTATTTGCAGACGACTGCACAGTATATACAAACGCTATTGATTGTAATGTGCTAGAATTATCCTTGCAACAGGAAATAAATAGTGTAGTTAACTGGAGTCATGCATACCGCATGCAAATTAACATTTCTAAAACTAAATCTATGTTAATAGGAACCAGGCAAAGGCTTCAAACTCTAAATTCGCAGAGAACTCTTCAGCTGCACATTGGTAGCACGCCTATAGAAAGTGTAACCGGGCACAAGGCACTGGGTCTTATCATAGATCAAACTCTATCCTTTAATTCCCATGTTCATGCTCTAGTTAAACAAATAGCTAAAAAAGTATACCAACTTGCCAAAATTAAAAATTTTCTCGACGAAAACACAACAAAGATATTCTATACTTCCCATATACAAACACATATTGATTATTTCTCCACAATCTGGGATGGATGCTCCAAATCAATAATAAAACGCCTTTATTCACTCCAGTAAAGGGCAGTGCGTCTAATCAATGGTGATAAGCTTACCGACAATTCTAATCTACATGAACGTCTTCAGCTACTGCCGCTCCACAAACGCCTACTTTTTAATAAAGCTAAACTAATCCACAAAATCCTATTCCAAAAGGCCCCAAGCTACCTTTGGCCATTGTTTAAATATAATGCAAGACATAGCGAACGACTAAATATATTCCATGTCCCTAAACCTAGGATAGACTTATTTAAAACAAGCTTAGCATACTCTGCCACTCAGTTGTGGAACAATCTTCCACAAGAAATCAAAGACACCACCAATCATTATACATACAGTCGCAACCTGTTTGAACACTACCTCAGGACAGACTACATGCCCACTTAAAAAAAAAAAAAACAGCAACAAAGACAATAATAATGGTAAATTATCTCAAACGACACCTAGCAACAACAACAAAAAAACATTCCCATATGTATGCCACGTTACACCCACCTTGAGTATTTATGATGCCCATGTTAAACATGCCGGTTTCGTGGCTTAGAGGTTATGACTTTTCTCCGTAATCTCGTATACTCTCGTCGGTTAACGTGATGACGGTAAGAATCAGCAGTGGTTCGAATCGCATTGGTGACTTGCGGGGTATGTGAGCAGGCCACTCAGAAAGCAATGGCAAACTACTGAGTGTAATCTTGCCAAGAAATCAATATACAGCTGAAAGATGCTGGTGTTGACAGCAATGTCCTGTAAAGGATATGCTAAAAAAAAAAAAAATTTTAAACATTGCCTCAACGAGTCATGTATTATTGATTATTTTTCATGAGTTTTAATGCTTATTGTTCTGTTGTTGTCAAAGAATTGCTTCATATGAGATGTTGAATGAAATAATGTATGAGAGGAAATAGAGAAGGAGGGCAGAATGTCAGACGGGCCTGCGTGCCCAATTCTCAACCCTTGGAAAATAAAGATTTACTTACTTACTTACTCTCTCTCTCTCTCTCTCTCTCTCTCTCTCTCTCTCTCTCTCTCTCTCTCTCTCTCTCTCTCTCTGTGTCTCTCTCTGTCTCTCTCTCTCTCTCTCTCTCTCTCTCTCTCTCTCTCTCTCTCTCTCGCCCATATATCTTCATTCATACATACAGCAAAGTATATACATACACTCCTTCCCATACTCATTTAGTCAGCACATACTCACTTTCACACACGCAAATACACAAATATTCACACAGTCGTACATACACAGTCATACACACACACTTCTTTACATACACGCACATATACCCACTCAATTACAAACACTAAGTCATCCACTCATTCATTCTCTCTCTCTCGCGCTCTCTCACTCTCTCTTCCCCCCCCCATATATATATATATATATATATATATATATATATATATATATATATATATATATATATATATATATTTAAAACCACGCTCATATACAAAAATATTCCTCTACACAGTCACTCAAACTAATATACACTAACTCCCACATAAAGTATGTTAATGCAATTCAGTAAGATAATATTACCTAAAACTGATGTAAACATGATGTAGTAAGCAATGCACAAGTTCTAATATTGTACATGTGAAAATCAAGTGACAGTAAAAATTATAATATGAAAGATCAGGATACACAAAATATATGGAATAGCATTTGGTGTATATATGTTCAACTCTCTTTTCTCGCTCACACTCAGTCACACACACACACCCACCCACACAGACACCTTCACATAATCCCCACACATCCCACCCACACTCACACAGACACACCCACTCCTACTCACCCATATACACACACCCACCCACCCACCACACAACCAACAACATACTCTCTTCCACCCAAACACCAACACAATCACACACACCCACTCCCACACACCCACACACCAGCACACAGACACCCACCCTTACCGACCCACACAGACACACCTACCCACACCCACATACACACCAACACGCACACCAACCTTGACCCCCCCACACCCACATACACACAGACACACACGTTCATCACTCTTTACTCAGTAACATTAACAGACATACTCACCCACCCTTACCCACACCCACCTACTCACATACACCCACAGACACACTTACACTCACTTACCCTTTGTTGAGAATTCTGCGGTCGTGGCTTGTTCCATTGCATTATAATTCATTGTATGGCACATACATAGAGATGTTCGTTGAGCACACTGGGCCGTGACTTGTTCCCAACACTTTGTACCCTAGTGCCAGCAGATTGTACCAGGTACAAGTGCCGCCCTGTAGGGTATCAACTATTGGCCAGCTGTAGGGGCCTAGTTTATGGGGTACCCTATCACCACTGAAGTGGTTATACAACATGTGTGACCGAGACGCTGTTCTTAAACTACCACAGTCGCATGCTGGTTGTTGTATATTGATAAAGCATGCTTTCAACAGTAAAACAACACCTGGCAGTGCACATTTCATAGAAAGGAGCCGTTGCAACCAACTTGACAAAACTCGAGGGTACAAGTCCGTGCCTAGACTCATGGTTCAATCACATACTGCACTCATTGAGTAGTGTGTTACATTGCATTACTATTGGTTGGGGTTGGTGTAAGCGCTACTATAGCAGTATGCGATATCACTATCATCTTGATCAAGTGCCATCTTCGTATTGAGGAGCTGATTTATTGAGTCTGCGATATACTCTGTCCGACACACTCACTGCCAGTCCGTGCAGGCTCCTGCTGGTGGCTCTCTTGTTGCTGTCCACTGACATATAATATTCCTGCCACCCCTCCCCCCGCCCCAGCACGACGCCTAACATGTCGCTGGTTCTCTTGTTATGACAGAAGTGTCTGACCTGGATCTAAGTTAGTTATATAAACACGACAGTCACATACAACATGTTGCAGGATTTATTGCCTGACATATTTCGCTGCATCTCGTCAGGTACATGTTGTTGTTGTCTGTCCATCAAGAATGATGATGACCATTCATTTCATTCAGTGGGGTTGAAAATATGGAGCCGTGAGTTCTAAGATGGCTGATAAGGCCTATTTTGGCTCAAAATGTTCTTTGACAATGTGGGCAAAGAATGCTTGGCGTTCCAGCAGGAGGATCTCCTGCAGTGGTGTTTTTCTGTCCAGCCTTTTCTTCACAGCACTTGCAGTCCTGGTTGCTTCACAAATGACTACACCCTTATGTAATGATGTACGCCATGAATTACGGCCTTTAGCAGCAGTCTCCCAGGTGTCAGGATGAATTCCAAAAGCATTCAGTGAGATTTTCAGTGTCTTTAAAGCGTTTCCTCTGGCCATCTTCGGAGCGTTTACCACAACGCAGCTCGTCGTAAAAAAATTCGTTTAGGGAGCCTGTGATCTGGCATGCGAGTCAAGTGACCAGGCTAGTGAATCTGGTTCTTCATTAGTAGATTTTGGATACTGGGCATGGGCGCTCTTTCTAGAACTTCAGTTTCAGGGATCTTGTCTTGCCATTTAATCTTCAATAGGTTCCTAAGGCAGAATGTGTGGAAGTGGTTTAATTTCCTAGCATGTCGCTGATAAACAGCCCATGTTTCACAAGCATATAGCAGTGTGGATAATACAACTGCTTTATAGACTTTCAGCTTTGTTTGCAGGCTTATTCCAGTTCTGTCCCATACATTCATGTACAGTCTGCCGAAGGCCGCGCTGGCCTTGGAGATTCTTGCATTCACTTCATCATCAATTGTGGCAGCTTGTTACATAGTACTGCCAAGATAGGTGAATTTGTCCACAACACTTAGTCTATGACCATTTACTTTGATATTCGGCACAGTGTGATTATTCCCTGGAGCTGGCTGGTACATAACTACAGTCTTCTCCAAGTTGATATTGATCCAAAGTTGGCACAGGCATGTGAGAAAGCTGAAACATTGTGTTGCATGTAAGGTACATACTGCAGAATTAAATATCGTATGACGTGAATAAATGAATGATACTTTAGCAGAAACACTTAAAACACAGACACGGATACTGTTCGAACAATATTCTTGATTATGTGTTTTAAATCGAAGCAACGACAAGAGGACAGTTAGAGCATGGATTTGCTGATCTGGCAGCCCCTGCAGCCTGTCTTGTTCCAGACGTTTTGGTGTTACCTTTCCGCTGGAGTTAACCAGACAGGCCGTGAGAGGAATCATTCTGCATGGCCAACACATGGTCTCTACAGTTCAGCCCAGGCTTTGTGCTATGGAGAGGTGTTACTCCGTCCATAGTCCGCCATAAATTGAAGTATTATCTCTTGTTGAAGCACAAGGTAACAAACTGTCGCCTGTCAGGACGACAGGGTGTCTGTATTTCCTCTGTTTCCTAACATTCTTTTCTAAATTATCACTTATTCTGTGCCAGCTCCGTGGCGAAGGAGTGACGGTCACAGTTCTTAATCCTGTAAACCACGTTCGTAACACAGCTGCTGGCGATTTGGCAGCAGACAGTCTTGCGTTGGTTTCTTTAAGATATGATATGAGTGTCAGTCATTCAGAAAGCAAAGGCAAACTACTGAACTTAAACTTCTCAAGAGATCACAAACAACCCAACTGGAGTTGACCGCGACGTCCTGTAAATGATATGCAACTAACTAACATCCCTTCTGTCAATCACATGTACAGGTCAGCGGGGCTGAAGAGTTTAACGCGCTTAAATTGTTTCTTCTGACCGTCAGGTAGTGGGTGCATTCCACCCGTCGTTCGGTCAGTTAGACTTACATGGGGACGTAAGTTATAAGTACCTCAGACATCAGAGACGGCTCGCCTGATGACAAGGGACAATGGTCACTGGGAATGCTGACCGCTAAGAAGGTTCAGACCAGAGCACTGACCAGTAGTAATAACTATTTGTAGTAGTAGCATTTGTGTGGACTAGGCTTGTTTATACACATACAGTGCGATAACTAGGACAAACAGAGCACTGACTATCAATCAATCAATCATGTGTGTGGACTAGGCTTGTGTATACACATACAGTGCGATAACTAGGACAAACAGAGCACTGACTATCAATCAATCAATCATGTGTGTGGGCTAGGCTTGTTTATACACACACAGTGCGATAACTAGGACAAACAGAGCACTGACTATCAATCAATCAATCATGTGTGTGGACTAGGCTTGTTTATAAACATACAGTTCGATAACTAGGACAAACAGAGCACTGACTATCAATCAATCAATCATGTGTGTCGGCTAGGCTTGTTTATACACACACAGTGTGATAACTAGGACAAACAGAGCACTGACTATCAATCAATCAATCATGTGTGTCGGCTAGGCTTGTTTATACACATACAGTGCGATAACTAGGACAAACAGAGCACTGACTATCAATCAATCAATCATGTGTGTCGGCTAGGCTTGTTTATACACATACAGTGCGATAACTAGGACAAACAGAGCACTGACTATCAATCAATCAATCATGTGTGTCGGCTAGGCTTGTTTATACACATACAGTGCGATAACTAGGACAAACAGAGCACTGACTATCAATCAATCAATCATGTGCCATGCCGGAAAGCGTGGGCGGTCATGACTCGCCATTTCACTCGATCACCAGTGTCGTGGATCAGCTCAGTATTCCTGTCTCGTCCATGCCATGTGGCCAAGCCATCCAGGTATTTTCCTCTCGGTCTTCCTCTTGGTCTGTTCCCTTCGATCTTGCCAGTTGTCACCAAGTTCTCCAATCCATGTCTTCTCAGAACATGTCCAAAAAATTTTGACTGTCTACGTCTAATTTCTCTAATCAGTTAACGATGTTCATTTGTCTCCTGTAGTACTTGGTCATTGGTTTGTCTGTCTGTCCATGGTATTCTTTGCATTTTCGTCAGAAACCACATTTTTGCAGCCATCAGATGCTTTTCAACTTGACTGCTCATTGTCCAAGTTTCACATCCATACAAAAGAACAGGCTCTATGTATCCCCTCAACACTCTTTTTCTCGTTTCAATTGACATCTTTTTATTGGTCAGAATGTTTTTCATCTGGCTAAAGGCTACTTTCGCCATGGCGATTCTTGTTCTAATCTCTTCAAGGCATCTCCCATCAGATGTTATGACTGTTCCAAGATAATTGTACCGATTCACTTGTTGAAGAACATTTCCATTTACTTGTATATTACATTGTGGCACTTCTTCCTTCCCAGTGACGACCATAACCTGAGTCTTTTTACAATTTAATTCTAACCCCAGTTGCTCACTGTGTACAACAACCGCATCTACTAATTGTTGCAGGTCCTGCGCATTGTCTGCAATTAATACTGTATCATCTGCATATCTAATGTTATTGTTGTTTCGTCCTCCAATGCTGATTCCATTTATATCCTCTACATTTCTGAAAATATTTTCACTGTATAGGGAAAAAAGATCTGGAGACATCACACATCCCTGCCTAACACCTCTCTTAATTGGCTGATACTGTCCCACTTCATTATCAATCCTTATTGCAGCTTGTTGTTTCTAATATATGTTTTTTATAAGTCTAATGTCTTTCCCATCAATTTGTAGATCTGCAAGCATATCCACCATGCTGACATGTCTAACTCTATCATAAGCCTTTGTATAGTCAATAAAGCAAAGATGTATATCCTTGTTTACTTCTATAGCACGTTCAATAACTGTTCGCAGCATATACACAGCATTTACTGTACCCTTTCCTTCTACAAACCCACATTGTTCTTCCCCTATTTCAGGTTGTATCTTCTTCCTCACTCTTTGCATGATAATTCTTAGCAAAATCTTTGTGATGTGACTCATTATACTAATTGTTCTATGTCGATCACATTCCAAGGTTCCTGATTTCATTGGGATTGCAATAAATACAGAGTTACATAATTCAGGAGGTATATCTCCAGTATCATATAATGTGTTCATCAGTCTGGTGACTTGCTCTAGTCCAAATTCTTCTAAAGCTGTAATCATTTCTGTTGTGATGTTATCTGCACCGGGGGCCTTGCCAGCTTTCATATGCTTAAGAACATTTCGAACCTCCATCTCCAAAATTGGCGGTCCTTCATTATTAAATCTAATATCATACTGTTCGTCTCTGTTATCATCATAAAGGTGTTTCACATAATCTGTCCATACATGTAGAATCTGGTCTTTTTCTATTATGATTTTGCCATCTTCAGTTTTTAGACACCCTGTTGATGTACTTGTTCTTTTATTAGTAAGTTCCTGAATTCTTTTGTGGACTAATTTTGTATTTTGACTGTTGTGTTGGTTTTCAATTTCTAAGCACTTTTCCTCAAGCCATGCTTCTTTTGCCTCCTTACATAATATTCTGACTTGTCTGTGAATTTCTTCATATTTGACAGAATTATTTTTGTTGAGTCTTCTTCAGTCATCCATTTCTGACGACCCAATTTCTATGCGCTCCAGATAGGTCATTGAGACGGGAATGTAAGTAGGTGTTATGTAAAGCTGCATGACTTTGTGTTATTTTATAGTGTTTACATTTTCACAGCTTTACTGCAGTTCCACCCAATTTTATTCATATTTGTAACTGATAAAATGACACTGAAGCATGTAATAGACAATATAACACTGGGACATGTAATAGACAATATAACACTGGGACATGTAATAGACAATATAACACTGGGACATGTAATAGACAATATAACACTGGGACATGTAATAGACAATATAACACTGGGACATGTAATAGACAATATAACACTGGGACATGTAATAGACAATATAACACTGGGACATGTAGTAGACAATATAACACTGGGACATGTAATAGACAATATAACACTGGAACATGAAATAGACACTATAACACTGGCACATGTAATAGACAATATAACACTGGGACATGTAATAGACAATATAACACTGGGACATGTAATAGACAATGTAACACTGGGACATGTAATAGACAATATAATACTGGGACATGTAATAGACAATATAACACTGGGACATGTAATAGACAATACAACACTGAAGCATGTAATAGACAATATAACACTGGGACATGTAATAGACAATATAACACTGGGACATGTAATAGACAATATAACACTGAAGCATGTAATAGACAATATAACACTGGGACATGTAATAGACAATATAACACTGGGACATGTAATAGACAATATAACACTGGGACATGTAATAGACAACATAACACTGGGACATGTAATAGACAATATTACACTGGGACATGTAATAGAAAATATAACACTGGGACATGTAATAGACAATATAACACTGGGACATGTAATAGAAAATATAACACTGGGACATGTAATAGACAATATAACACTGGGACATGTAATAGAAAATATAACACTGGGACATGTAATAGACAATATAACACTGGAACATGTAATAGACAATATAACACTGGGACATGTAATAGACAATGTAACACTGGGACATGTAATAGACAATATAATACTGGGACATGTAATAGACAATATAACACTGGGACATGTAATAGACAATACAACACTGGGACATGTAATAGACAATATAACACTGGGACATGTAATAGACAATATAATACTGGGACATGTAATAGACAATATAACACTGGGACATGTAATAGACAATATAACACTGGGACATGTAATAGACAATATAATACTGGGACATGTAATAGACAATATAACACTGGGACATGTAATAGACAATGTAACACTGGGACATGTAATAGACAATATAATACTGGGACATGTAATAGACAATATAACACTGGGACATGTAATAGACAATATAACACTGGCACATGTAATAGACAATATAACACTGGGACATGTAATAGACAATACAACACTGGGACATGTAATAGACAATATAACACTGGGACATGTAATAGACAATATAACACTGGGACATGTAATAGACAATATAATACTGGGACATGTAATAGACAATATAACACTGGCACATGTAATAGACAATATAACACTGGGACATGTAATAGACAATATAACACTGGGACATGTAATAGACAATGTAACACTGGGACATGTAATAGACAATATAATACTGGGACATGTAATAGACAATATAACACTGGGACATGTAATAGACAATACAACACTGAAGCATGTAATAGACAATATAACACTGGGACATGTAATAGACAATATAACACTGGGACATGTAATAGACAATATAACACTGAAGCATGTAATAGACAATATAACACTGGGACATGTAATAGACAATATAACACTGGGACATGTAATAGACAATATAACACTGGGACATGTAATAGACAACATAACACTGGGACATGTAATAGACAATATTACACTGGGACATGTAATAGAAAATATAACACTGGGACATGTAATAGACAATATAACACTGGGACATGTAATAGAAAATATAACACTGGGACATGTAATAGACAATATAACACTGGGACATGTAATAGAAAATATAACACTGGGACATGTAATAGACAATATAACACTGGAACATGAAATAGACACTATAACACTGAAGCATGTAACAAATAATATAACACTGAAGCATGTAATAGACAATATAACACTGGGACATGTAATAGACATTATTACACTGGGACATGTAATAGACAATATAACACTGGGACATGTAATAGACAATATAACACTGGGACATGTAATAGACAATATAACACTGAAGCATGTAATAGACAATATAACACTGAAGCATGTAATAGACAATATAACACTGGGACATGTAATAGACAATATAACACTGGGATATGTAATAGACAAAACAACACTGAAACATGTAACCGACAATATAACACTAAAACATGTAATAGACAATATAACACTAGAACATGTAATAGACAATATAATACAGGGACATGTAATAGACAATATAACACTGGGACGTTTGGTAGACAATATAACACTGGGACATGTAATAGACAATATAACACTGGGACATGTAATAGACAATATAACACTGAAGCATGTAATAGACAATATAACAATGGGACATGTAATAGACAATGTAATACAGGGACATGTAATAGACAATATAACACTGGGACATGTAATAGACATTATTACACTGGGACATGTAATAGACATTATTACACTGGGACATGTAATAGACATTATTACACTGGGACATGTAATAGACAATATAACACTGAAGCATGTAATAGACAATATAACACTGGGACATGTAATAGACATTATTACACTGGGACATGTAATAGACATTATTACACTGGGACATGTAATAGACATTATTACACTGGGACATGTAATAGACATTATTACACAGGGACATGTAATAGACATTATTACACTGGGACATGTAATAGACAATATAACACTGAAGCATGTAATAGACAATATAACACTGGGACATGTAATAGACAATATAACACTAAAACATGTAATAGACAATATAACACTAGAACATGTAATAGACAATATAATACAGGGACATGTAATAGACAATATAACACTGGGACGTTTGGTAGACAATATAACACTGGGACATGTAATAGACAATATAACACTGGGACATGTAATAGACAATGTAACACTGGGACATGTAATAGACAATATAATACTGGGACATGTAATAGACAATATAACACTGAAGCATGTAATAGACAATATAACACTGGGACATGTAATAGACAATATAACACTGAAGCATGTAATAGACAATATAACAATGGGACATGTAATAGACAATATAACACTGAAGCATGTAATAGACAATATAACACTGGGACATGTAATAGACAATATAACAATGGGACATATAATAGACAATATAACACTGGGACTTGTAATAGACAATATAACACTGAAGCATGTAATAGACAATATAACACTGGGACATGTAATAGACAATATAACACTGAAGCATTTAATAGACAATATAACACTGGGACATGTAATAGACAATATAACACTGAAGCATGTAATAGACAATATAACACTGGGACATGTAATAGACAATATAACACTGAAGCATGTAATAGACAATATAACACTGAAGCATGTAATAGACAATATAACACTGGGACATGTAATAGACAATATAACACTGGGACATGTAATAGACAATATAACACTGAAGCATGTAATAGACAATATAACACTGAAGCATGTAATAGACAATATAACACTGGGACATGTAATAGACAATATAACACTGGGACGTGTAATAAACAATATAACACTGAAGCATGTAATAGACAATATAACACTGGGACATGTAATAGACAATATAACACTGGGATATGTAATAGACAAAATAACACTGAAGCATGTAATAGACAATATAACACTGAAGCATGTAATAGACAATATAACACTGGGACATGTAATAGACAATATAACACTGGGATATGTAATAGACAATATAACACTGAAGCATGTAATAGACAATATAACACTGGGACATGTAATAGACAATATAACACTGAAGCATGTAATAGACAATATAACACTGGGACATGTAATAGACAATATAACACTGGGACATGTCATAGACAATATAACACTGAAGCATGTAATAGACAATATAACCTGAAGCATTTAATAGACAATATAACACTGACGTATGTAATAGACAATATAACACTGAATCATGTCATAGAGAATATAACACTGAAGCATGTCATAGAGAATATAACACTGGAACATGTTGTGTAACACTAGAACATGTAATAGACAATATGCAACTGGAATATGTCACAGAGAATAGCTGCAGTCAGTTAGGTTATCCTACAGAAGACACAGCTAGTGAGGATAGAAGACAATTTACGCTTAACACATCAGTAGAACGAACAAACAAAGTCAATAAACATTACAATATCAAAGCACTCACAGAAAATTGAACGCTCAGATTATTTATCCTAATGATAAACTAACTTTATTGAAGTTTCTGTTTCTTCATGAACCAACGTACAGATCAGTACATCAGAGACACGCATCGTCATAATCGTAGGCAACAATGTACAGAGACAAATACTGTCAATCACCTGGAGGAATGCCTTCAATGGACATCAACAGAAGAAACCTCAACAACACAGGGCTGATGCTGGCAAGATGGTGAGTGGGCATGCGAGGCAGGCAGCAGCCACATGCCCTTGTTGGGGAAGATGGTTGAGTGGGGAGGCAAGGTGGGCAGCAGCTAAATGTCCTTGTTGGGGAAGATGGTTGAGTGGGGAGGCAAGGTGGGCAGCAGCTAAATGTCCTTGTTGGGGAAGATGGTTGAGTGGGGAGGCAAGGTGGGCAGCAGCTAAATGTCCTTGTTGGGGAAGATGGTTGAGTGGGGAGGCAAGGTGGGCAGCAGCTAAATGTCCTTGTTGGGGAAGATGGTTGAGTGGGGAGGCAAGGTGGGCAGCAGCTAAATGTCCTTGTTGGGGAAGATGGTTGAGTGGGGAGGCAAGGTGGGCAGCAGCTAAATGTCCTTGTTGGGGAAGATGGTTGAGTGGGGAGGCAAGGTGGGCAGCAGCTAAATGTCCTTGTTGGGGAAGATGGTTGAGTGGGGAGGCAAGGCGGGCAGCAGCTAAATGTCCTTGTTGGGGAAGATGGTTGAGTGGGGAGGCAAGGCGGGCAGCAGCTAAATGTCCTTGTTGGGGAAGATGGTTGAGTGGGGAGGCAAGGTGGGCAGCAGCTAAATGTCCTTGTTGGGGAAGATGGTTGAGTGGGGAGGCAAGGCGGGCTGCAGCTAAATGTCCTTGTTGGGGAAGTAGACAGTGGACCTTGATTGCAGCAGGGCTACCACAGTGATGCACGTGGCAAGAACAACCATACAATTGGGAAGAACAGTCATATACTTGGGAAGAACAACCACACACTTTTGAAGAACAGCCATACACTTGAGAAGAGTACCCATCAACTTGGGAAGAACAACGATACACTTGGGAAGAACAACCATGAACTTGGGAAGAACAACTATAAACTTGGGAATAACAGCTGTACACTTGGGAAGAACAACGATACACTTGGAAAGAACAGCTATACGCTTAAAAAAGGAGAGTAAACAACAATTCACTAGGGTAGAACAACCATACACATGGGGAGGACAACCCTACATTTGGGAAGAACAACGATACACTTGAGGAGGACAACCCTACACTTGGGAAGAACAGCCATATACTTGGGGAGGACAACCTTACACTTGGGAAGAACAACCATTTACTTGGGAAGGACAGGCGAGAATCGTGGTACATCACATCAGAGGCTCCATCCACATCTAGAGGCATAAAGTTTGGAGATCAACTGTCATTGTGACGACAGGCCTTTGCTGACTGGTCGATGGTTAACGCTCACATACTTCACATATTGTTTCTTTCATTGTGAATACGGCCATTTGTTCATTGATGAATGACGTCATCTCTCACATATTTCAGAAAGTATGTTCTTCATTGTGAAAACAGCCATGTGGTGACTTAAGAATACGTCGTCTTTCACATATTTGAGCTGGTGTTTCTGCACCTCGAGAACAGCTCATTGAAGGTCTCTCTGTACTTGGTGCTCATGTTGTAGTACAGAAATATGTTCACGCTGGAGTTGATGGAGCTCAGGACTAAAGCCACGGACCACAGAGCAAAGTAAGAGTTCGTAAACTGTCCAATTATACTAAACTCAGGTTCACATACTGTCACCAGGGAGTTGACAGTCCCTGGGGTGTAACAGACAATGAGAATGGCAGCTATCATCACCACAAGTTTCATGATCTTCTTGTCCCGAATGGCTCTAGCGTCAGAATTTGACCTGTTGGCCAATGCCTTGATATGCCAGTTGGACTGTTGCGCTAGTTTCATGATTAGAAATGTTGTCAACATTACGACTGCCACAAATGAAAACATTCCCGAAATTGAAGTCAGTGTATAGACCAATCCTTCAGCTTTGTGTCTAAAACTTCTGTAGACAAGTCCAATTAAAGTTTTGTTTCTCTCCGGAACAAACTTCCAATCTAAATATGCGATACAGAATTCTGGAAGAAGTGTCATCAGGTTTGTGGCAAAAATGACAAGCATGCAAACTGTAGTTTTCCTGAGAGAAACGATCTGCTTGACTTTCAGAGGCAGGGCCACGCTGAGGCATCTTTCAGCCGTGATGTAAGCAGTGACCCAACACGTAACACGACCGAAACAAACATGAAACCAGCCTCCTGCCATCAGATACTGGAACTCCGTGGGCACAAATGGAAAGTCGTCCAAGTTCAAATACGGGTTCACACAAAAGTTAAACCATTCCAAGGTCAAGAGACACAGGAAGTCGGACAGTGCCAGGGCAAACAGGCTAATGTTGACAGATGATGTGAATTGTTGTCTGTGAAACACGATCATGTTAATTATGTTGCTGACCATTCCAAACAGACCAATCACAGAGATTAAAGAGACGTTGTTAACCAAACGAAATATAATGCTCAGTTCTGTGGTAATGAAGTCAACTTTTACTAACTGCCATGTCATGTTCATCTCTTTAAATTGCTCATCAAGTGTGACAGAATTTGTCTCTTTAAACCTCCTGCCCGCCCGAAGATTTAGGTTTATTCACGAATTCTGTAAAGGAAAACATGTGGGTCAGACTGTCACAATAATAAATAGATATATCTGAATGTTGAGATACATGTTTTAAAAACGTTGGTCATACCTGGACCGCTTGAGGGCTAACACCAAGGAGATGTTACTTAATAATCTGAAGCTGACTGCCGCTGTCTGTGGATATATTCAGGCTGACATCTGCAGGTGTGCCAGGAGGAAGTAGAATGAATACCCTACAATCAGCACCCTTGCCTTGTCTATGACAGTTGTCATCACAGAGCTGTCTTGCTTCCCATGGTGACCAGATATATCAGATAACATAGAACACAAACACACAGTCATTGCTTCTCATTGTGAACAGACATGTCAGATAACATACAACACAAACACAAACTCATTGCTTCTCATTGTGAACAGACATGTCAGATAACATACAAAAAACACACACTCATTGCTTCTCATTGTGAACAGACATGTCAGATAACATACAACAAACACACAGTCATTGCTTCTCATTGTGAACAGACATGTCAGATAACATACAACAAACACACACTGATTGCTTCTCATTGTGAACAGACATGTCAGATAACATACAACAAACACACAGTCATTGCTTCTCATTGTGAACAGACATGTCAGATAACATACAACAAACACACAGTCATTGCTTCTCACTGTGAACAGACATGTCAGATAACATACAACAAACACACATTCATTGCTTCTCATTGTGAACAGACATGTCAAATAACATACAACAAACACACAGTCATTGCTTCTCATTGTGAACAGACATGTCAGATAATATACCACAAACACACATTCATTGCTTCTCATTGTGAACAGACATGTCAGATAACATACAAAAAACACACACTCATTGCTTCTCATTGTGAACAGACATGTCAGATAACATACAACAAACACACAGTCATTGCTTCTCATTGTGAACAGACATGTCAGATAACATACAACAAACACACACTGATTGCTTCTCATTGTGAACAGACATGTCAGATAACATACAACAAACACACAGTCATTGCTTCTCATTGTGAACAGACATGTCAGATAACATACAACAAACACACAGTCATTGCTTCTCACTGTGAACAGACATGTCAGATAACATACAACAAACACACATTCATTGCTTCTCATTGTGAACAGACATGTCAAATAACATACAACAAACACACAGTCATTGCTTCTCATTGTGAACAGACATGTCAGATAATATACCACAAACACACATTCATTGCTTCTCATTGTGAACAGACATGTCAGATAACATACAACAAACACACAGTCATTGCTTCTCATTGTGAACAGACATGTCAGATAACATACAACAAACACACACTGATTGCTTCTCATTGTGAATAGACATGTGAGATAACATACAACAAACACACAGTCATTGCTTCTCATTGTGAACAGACATGTCAGATAACATACAACAAACACACAGTCATTGCTTCTCATTGTGAACAGACATGTCAGATAACATACAACAACCACACAGTCATTGCTTCTCACTGTGAATAGACATGTCAGATAACATACAACAAACACACAGTCATTGCTTCTCATTGTGAACAGACATGTCAGATAACATACAACAAACACACACTCATTGCATCTCATTGTGAACAGACATGTCAGATAACATACAACAAACACACAGTCATTGCTTCTCATTGTGAACAGACATGTCAGATAACATACAACAAACACACAGTCATTGCTTCTCACTGTGAACAGACATTTCAGATAACATACAACAAACACACAGTCATTGCTTCTCACTGTGAAAAGACATTTCAGATAACATACAACAAACACACAGTCATTGCTTCTCATTGTGAACAGACATGTCAGATAACATACAACAAACACACAGTCATTGCTTCTCATTGTGAACAGACATGTCAGATAACATACAACAAACACACACTGATTGCTTCTCATTGTGAATAGACATGTGAGATAACATACAACAAACACACAGTCATTGCTTCTCATTGTGAACAGACATGTCAGATAACATACAACAAACACACAGTCATTGCTTCTCATTGTGAACAGACATGTCAGATAACATACAACAACCACACAGTCATTGCTTCTCACTGTGAATAGACATCTCAGATAACATACAACAAACACACAGTCATTGCTTCTCATTGTAAACAGACATGTCAGATAACATACAACAAACACACAGTCATTGCTTCTCATTGTGAACAGACATGTCAGATAACATACAACAAACACACAGTCATTGCTTCTCATTGTGAACAGACATGTCAGATAACATACAACAAACACACACTCATTGCATCTCATTGTGAACAGACATGTCAGATAACATACAACAAACACACAGTCATTGCTTCTCATTGTGAACAGACATGTCAGATAACATACAACAAACACACAGTCATTGCTTCTCACTGTGAACAGACATTTCAGATAACATACAACAAACACACAGTCATTGCTTCTCACTGTGAAAAGACATTTCAGATAACATACAACAAACACACAGTCATTGCTTCTCATTGTGAACAGACATGTCAGATAACATACAACAAACACACACTCATTGCTTCTCATTGTGAACAGACATGTCAGATAACATTGAACAAACATACAATCATTGCTTGTCACTGTGAACAGACATGTCAGATAACATAAACACAAACACAAACTCATTGCTTCTCATTGTGAACAGACATGTCAGATAACATACAAAAAACACACACTCATTGCTTCTCATTGTGAACAGACATGTCAGATAACATACAACAAACACACAGTCATTGCTTCTCATTGTGAACAGACATGTCAGATAACATACAACAAACACACACTGATTGCTTCTCATTGTGAATAGACATGTGAGATAACATACAACAAACACACAGTCATTGCTTCTCATTGTGAACAGACATGTCAGATAACATACAACAAACACACAGTCATTGCTTCTCATTGTGAACAGACATGTCAGATAACATACAACAACCACACAGTCATTGCTTCTCACTGTGAATAGACATCTCAGATACCATACAACAAACACACACTCATTGCTTCTCATTGTGAACAGACATGTCAGATAACATACAACACAAACACAAACTCATTGGATCTCATTGTGAACAGACATGTCAGATAACATACAACAAACACACACTCATTGCTTCTCATTGTGAACAGACATGTCAGATAATATACAACAAACACACACTCTTTGCTTCTTACTGTCAACAGACATGTCAGATAACATACAACAAACACACACTCATTGCTTCTCATTGTGAACAGACATGTCAGATAACATAGAACAAACATACAATCATTGCTTCTCATTGTGAACAGACATGTCAGATAATATACAACAAACAGACACCCACCATTCTTGTCTGTTCACCATAAGACGCAATATGTGAGTTTGTTGTATTCTACCTGGCATGTCTCTACAACATGAGAAGTAATATGTGAGTTAGTTGTATGTTACCTGGCATGTCTCTACAACATGAGAAGCAACCTGTCTGTTTTTTTTATGTTACCTGGCATGTCTCTACAACATGAGAAGTAATGTGTGAGTTTGTTGTATGTTATCCGGTATGTCTCTACAACATGAGACGTAATGTGTGAGTTTGTTGTATGTTACCCGGCATGTCTCTACAACATGAGACGTAATGTGTGAGTTTGTTGTATGTTACCTGGCATGTCTCTACAACATGAGACGTAATGTGTGAGTTTGTTGTATGTTACCTGGCATGTCTCTACAACATGAGACGTAATGTGTGAGTTTGTTGTATGTTACCTGGCATGTCTGTACAACATGAGACGTAATGTGTGAGTTTGTTGTATGTTACCTGGCATGTTTCAACAACATGAGAAGTAATGTGTGAGTTTGTTGTATGTTACCTGGCATGTCTCTACAACATGAGACGTAATGTGTGAGTTTGTTGTATGTTACCTGGCATGTTTCAACAACATGAGAAGTAATGTGTGAGTTTGTTGTATGTTACCTGGCATGTCTCTACAACATGAGACGTAATGTGTGAGTTTGTTGTATGTTACCTGGCATGTCTCTACAACATGAGACGTAATGTGTGAGTTTGTTGTATGTTACCTGGCATGTCTCTACAACATGAGACGTAATGTGTGAGTTTGTTGTATGTTACCTGGCATGTCTCTACAACATGAGACGTAATGTGTGAGTTTGTTATATGTTACCTGGCATGTCTGTACAACATGAGAAGTAATGTGTGAGTTTGTTTTATGTTACCTGGCATGTTTCAACAACATGAGAAGCAATGTGTGTGTTTGTTTAATGCTACTTGGCATGTATGTTCACCATGAGAAGCAATCTGTGTGTTTGTTGTATGTTACCTGGCTTGTTTGTACAACATGAGAAGATATGTGTGTGTGTGTGTGTGTGTGTGTGTGTGTGTCTGTGTGTGTGTGTGTGTGTGTGTGTGTGTGTGTGTGTGTGTGTGTGTGTGTGAATGCTGGTACACATACAAAGTTCTCTCACATGATATCTTTAAGCCACAAAGGCGTCATAATATAGTCAATGGTATTAGGATCATAATTTATAGAATAGCTGTGGCAAGTTGCTGGACAACGCCATTGAGAACAACTGAAAGATCACCTGGAGAAATTTAAACTTCTCGCAATGAGACTGGGTCATCACTACTTTGATTCGCTAATGGGATTAGGGAGTTATAGATAAAGACATGATACTTGGGCAAATGTAGCGATCCTTGCATATGATAAATATTAAAGGCTTCGCAATAAACATGAAAGTGAAGTTTCGGTCTAGCAGCAGGCGATACTTCAGCAGAATTCACTATCTCCCTTTGGTGCTGACACTTATGGATGTAGGGGTCCGTCTCTTGACTGTGAATTGAGCAACAGCTGTCCCACTAGAGAACGCAACGCTATTCTTCGCATGAGTACTTGGAGCACACAGACACGCATTATTGCACCAAGGATACCACATGGATCCGCAGTATCATAGGTTCCCACACAAGTAACATAGTAGCTATAGAGGCATCAAGCATTGCGTTGAGTTGAGTTGAGTTAAGAACCGATATCACTGCACTCAGGATAGTCCTATACGTGCTCCGTTCCCTCGTTCAACAGCCAGTGAAGAGTCATACTACTAATCGTTCCCACCGCTATCTGATTTAATGTTCTCCTGGTCTTCCCTCTCAGTTTTGAGATTCTTCCAGAACCCCTGCCGATCCCCCGCAATCTCATTCTTTCTACACACAGTTTCTCAATCTGTTCCCCCGCCTTCTCCACCTGGCCCCACAAGCATTTGAAGGATATCGACATTGCTGATAAGTGTTTGTAGGCCATGGAGAGACAGGGCACACACATCTAGTGAGGTTCTATAGCAGAGAGATAAATAGAGAGAACACACTCAAGTGCATGTACATAGCTTTTGACAACAGATTGTCCTACGAGGATCATGTGTGGAATATAGTAGAAGACGCCAGAAGAACCATGTGTGGAAGATAGTAGAAGAGACCAGAAGAGTGTCCTGCGAGGATCATGTTTTGAGATAGTAGAAGAGACCAGAAGAGTGTTCTTGGAGGATCATGTGTGGGATATAGTAGAATAGACCAGCAGACTGTCCTTCAAGAATCATGTGTGGGCGATAGGAGAAGAGACCAGAAGAGTGTCCTTCAGGGATCATGTGTGGGAGATAGTAGAAGAGACCAGAAGAATGTTCTTGTAGGATCATGTGTGGGAGATAATAGAAGAGACCAGAAGAATGTTCTTGTAGGATCATGTGTGGGAGATAGAAGAAGAGACCAGAAGAGTATCCTTCCAGGATCATGTGCGGGAGATAGTAGAAGAGACCAGAAGAGTATCCTTCCAGGATCATGTGCGGGAGATAGTAGAAGAGACCAGAAGCGTATCCTTCCAGGATCATTTCTTGGAGATAGTAGTAATAGAAGAGACCAGAAGTAGTAGAAGAGACCAGAAGAATGTCCTTCAAGGATCATGTGTGGGCGATAGTAGAAGAGAACAGAAGAATGTACTTGGGGGATCATGTGTGGCAGATCATCATACCAAGGAAGGCCTACCCATTATATGCAGAACGCCTACCCATTACATGCAGAACGCCTACCCATTATATGCAGGTGTGAGGGGCAACGACAGGCTGATATCTGAGCTGTTGCTGCACCGCTGGATGGCCAGCTACTGCTAGGACCTGGACGAGCCGAGGGTCTGGAGGAAAACCCAGGCCATGCATAGTGCTGATGGGATCAGCAGCACGTGGAATCTTCACTGGCTGTTGAATTGTGGGAGTGCAGTGATATTATATGCAAACATATTGCTTCTCATGTTGTTTCTGGTTTCCCTACCACGTTATCTTACTATCTGCTTATGTTCAGTTTTTCCAACCTTTGTATTCGTGTCTCCAATGACAATTAGGACCTCTGATGATTTGACACATTTCATTGTCTGTTGAATGTCTTCATAGTATTCTTCTAGTTGTTCACTACTAAACAAATAAAAGTGTGTGAGCATGCGTCAGAACGGTAACTATATCGAAAAGTGTTGCCTCAATATTCTGTAGTATTATTCTATCTTAATGGGCCCAGAATACATCAACATTTTTCTCTAAACTTATGTTTACTAACATTCCTACTCCGCTCTCATGATGATCTCCTCCCGAGTTAATGAATATATAATCATCTCTCCTTATATAACTAGCATCTGTCCATCGTGTTTCTGATACAAATAAAATATCTAAATTCATGTCATTTGATCTGAAATCGGTTGTCAAATTTCTACGTTTACTTCCCAAAATTATTTGGGACCCATTTTAGCCCGAGTCCACATGAGAGCCAGGATTAATCTTGTGTTAATCCACCCCCTTGAGGATTCGAACTCACGACCATGGGACTGGCAGCTGATATTGTAGCCACTCCGCGACTATAGTTGCCTTGACCTGTACTCACAGACGACAAGAAGGGATCACACCTACCTCATAAAGTTGTTGTTGTAGTTGTCGAGTGCAAGACAACCTACAAGCGCGCCAACAACGTCACAGAAATAACTGCCCTCAGCCGATGAGTTCCCCCCTTACGTCACATTCATGAGACGACAGCAAATTCCTGTCATTACTGCGAAAATGACATTTCATTATGTTAAATGTGGAAATAATCTCTCAAGAAAAGACAGTGGATAGATCAATAAAGAACGGGTCATAGCCTAAAGGGAAGTGGCACTTGAAATATAATCTTTGCACCAGCAGAATGCAGCCATCATTTTAAGATCTCGTTCACGGTTTCTATTAACACTTCAATTGCCCGTTATTAATAGCATCGGACAAACATCTATCACGCGATACTGCTGGAACTGCCAGAAACCTGTCATTAGATGTCGCAGTGTTATTACCTGCACTATTTTCTACTGGAGATAGGCAGAGACAATGTCGTGACCCCGGTTGAATGCCCCGAGGTGATATCATGGAATGCTTCACAGTCAATTAGTCATGGCTTTGTGACGTAGAAAACACGCCAACAATCAAACAGGATAGACAAATAATATTATTATCAATTCCCCGGGAACACATTAGGCTGCATTCTGGAGAGATGGAAAGATCCAGCGGCAAACAACACGGGGATGAACATGGAGTCTTCCGATCAGACAAACTTTGCAATAACAGAGCAAATTATTGACATGAAGTATCAATTGTATTTGTATAGTATGTTTGCTCATTATAGAAAAGCCTGTGCCAATTTCGGAAGAGAACCTCTATATGAACTGATGAGACACTCTGGCATATGGCAGACCCCTATCAACTGAACACAGACGACATTCCAAGTTCTTCACCGGAAGTACTGGCTCACGCGTTCCACGTAAAACAGGAATATTGCAATTTTAATTTGTTTTTTGTTTACCTTTATTTTGTCTACCGATAGATATGGTGATAGGTTTTTTTGTTATTTTTTTAAAACCATTACTGAATATTGTTTTTTAATGTTGCATATCCCTTGCAGGACGTTGCAGTCAACACCAGCATTTTCAGCTGCTTTTGATGTACTAGGCAAGTTTTTACGTTCAGTAGTTTGCCATTGCTTTCTGAACGACCGGCTCCCATACCAGCACGTTATAACACAACGCGACACGGTCTGCTGCACATATTGGTAGCAGCTGAGTTTCGAACGCCTGGTAAGCGGTTCACGAACCGCGTTCGCAAGCCTTTGGCCACGGAGAAGGCATTACTGAATATAATGATAATAAATACTTCCGGTATAATGGCGACGCGATGACTCGTTGATCTTAGGGGAGACGCTGTTCAGTGTTTTTCTGTGGATTTCCTATGGAAATTCCCGTGGAATTCGTGTGGATAGTGTTTTTCCTTTGGATTATGTGATGTTATTTCGTTTTCGTGTATTGGAAGTGTTCAAAAGAAGCCATGGAAGGCAGGTGGTGGATGAAATTTTGAGGGCAGCCGACAGATATTTGTTGGGTATGGTCTCGAGTTTCGCGACGGCAAGCAGAAGATCTCTTTCGAGAGACAATGATTGCGGTCATCCGGCCAGTATGGTCACTGCCATAGTGGAAAGCAACGGCAAACTACCTCTTTGAAATTGCCTAGTTTATTATGTTTCGCTTAAAGACTGATCATCGCAAGACAAGGACAGAGACATTAAAATTAGGAACATGGAACGTTAGGACGTTAAACAACGACGGAACATTAGATAACATAACACAAGAAATTCAAAGAGAAAAAATTAATATAGTAGGTATGTGTGAAACGAGATGGACAGGAGCAGGCATCAAGATACATAAAGATTTTAAGATTATTTATTCTGGAGGTGAAGATCGACATAGGGGAGTGGCAATAATTTTGGACCGGAAAACATCAACGTCTGTTCAGGGATATTGGGCCGTGTCGGACAGAGTTCTTCTAGTTAAATTGAGTGGCAGACCTTTTAACATAAATGTTATTCAGGTATATGCCCCAACAGGAGAGTCCAGTGAAGATAGTGTAGAGGAATTTTATAATGACATAGAGTCTGCCTTAAAGAAATGTAAAAATACAGAAATAAACATCATAATAGGGGACTTCAATGCAAAAGTAGGAAATCAAGGGGATAGATACACAGTAGGAAACTATGGTTTAGGAGAGAGAAATGAAAGAGGATACAGACTAGTAGAGTGGGCAAAAGAACAGGAAATGATTGTAGGAAATACCTGGTTCAAGCAACACCCTAGAAGATTATGGACCTGGAGGAGTCCTGATAGCAGGATTAGAAACCAGATTGACTACATTCTCATTAGCAGAAGATTTAGAAACGCGCTAAAAGTAGCAAAAACAGTTCCCAGTGCTGATTGTTATAGTGACCACAGATTACTCACCGGAACATTGAGGATAAAGTTGAAGGAAGTCAAGTATATAACAGAAAACACTAAATATGACTTGTGTACATTGAGTAATGACAAGGAAATACAAAACAAATTCAACATAGAAGTACAGAACAGATTTGAAATATTGTCTGATCTAGAGATCCTATTCCAGGATGTGGATGATCAATGGGAAATGTTAAAGAATTCAATCAATGTGGCTGCAGAAACAACTATTCCAAAATTAAAGAAGGTGGGTCGTAAGAAATGGATGACTGAGGAAATTTTACACTTAATGGAAACAAGAAGACTCAACAAAAATAATCCTGCCAAATATGAAGAAATTCACAGACAAGTCAGAGTATTATGTAGGAAGGCAAAAGAATCATGGCTTGAGGAAAAGTGCTTAGAAATTGAAAATCAACACAACAGTCAAAATACCAAATTAGTGCACAAGAGAATTCAGGAACTTACTAATAAAAGAACAAGTACATCAACAGGCTGTCTAAAAACTAAAGATGGCAAAATCATAATAGAAAAAGATCAGATTCTACATGTATGGACAGATTATGTGAAAGACCTGTATAATGCTATTAGATTTAATAATGAAGGACCAGAAATTTTAAAGATGGAGGTTCAAAATGTTCTTAAGCATATGAAAGCTGGCAAGGCCCCCGGTGCAGATAACATCACAACAGAAATGATTAAAGCTTTAGAAGAATTTGGACTAGAGCAAGTCACTAGACTGCTGAACACATTATATGATACTGGAGATATACCTTCTGAATTATGTAATTCTGTATTTATTGCTATCCCAAAGAAATCAGGAACCTTAGAATGTGATCAACATAGAACAATTAGTATAATGAGCCACATCACAAAGATTTTGCTACGAATTATCATGCAAAGAGTGAGGAAGAAAATACAACCTGAAATAGGGGAAGAACAATGTGGGTTTGTAGAAGGAAAGGGTACAGTAAATGCTGTGTATATGCTGCGAACAGTTATTGAACGTGCTTTAGAAGTAAACAAGGATATACATCTTTGCTTTATTGACTACACAAAGGCTTTTGATAGAGTTAGACATGTCAACATTGTGGATATGCTTGCAGATCTACAAATTGATGGGAAAGACATTAGACTTATAAAAAACATATATTGGAAACAACAAGCTGCCATAAGGATTGATAATGAAGTAGGACAATATCAACCTATTAAGAGAGGTGTTAGGCAGAGATGTGTAATGTCTCCAGATCTTTTTTCCCTATACAGTGAAAATATTTTCAGAAATGTAGAAGACCTAAATGGAATCAGCATTGGAGGACGAAACATAAATAACATTAGATATGCAGATGATACAGTATTCATTGCAGACAATGCACAGGATCTGCAACAATTAGTAGACGCTGTGGTTGTACACAGTGAGCAGCTGGGGTTGGAATTAAATTGTAGGAAGACACAGGTTATGGTCGTCACTAGGAAGCACGAAGCACCACAATGTAATATACAAGTAAATGGGAATATTCTTCAACAAGTGAATCGGTTCAATTATCTCGGAACAGTCATAACATCTGATGGCAGATGCCTTGAAGAGATTAGAACAAGAATCGCCATTGCGAAAGTAGCCTTTAGCAAGATGAAAAACATTCTGACCAATAAAATGATGTTAATTGAAACGAGAAAAAGAGTGTTGAGGGGATACATAGAGCCTGTTCTTTTGTATGGATGTGAAACTTGGACAATGTGCAGTCAAGCTGAAAAACATCTGATGGCTGCAGAAATGTGGTTTCTGAGGAAAATGCAAAGAATACCATGGACAGATAGAAAAACCAATGACCAAGTACTACAAGAGACAAATGAAAATCGTAGATTGATTAGAGAAATTAGACGTAGACAGTCAAAATTTTTTGTTATGAGAAGAAATGGACTGGAGAACTTAGTGACAGCTGGCAAGATCGAAGGGAACAGACCAAGAGGAAGACCGAGAGGAAAATACCTGGATGGCTTGGCCACATGGCATGGACGAGACAGGAATACTGAGCTGATCCACGACTCTGGTGATCGAGTGAAATGGCGAATCATGACCGCCCACGCTTTCCGGCATGGCACATGATTGATTGAAATCTAGCAAATAATAACCCCATTTTTCAATTCGAGAAACCTGACTGGAAGAGGTGGAATAATACACTTATGTTTGTAGCAGTTTCGAAAAATGTGAAGAAATAGACGGTTTAGTCGACGGATCAGCATCACAGCACACGGTGTAACCCATAAGTGCTCCGTTCTACTCCTAACTCAAGCCTGAGTCCGGAGAATCTCAACTCAGTGCACGAACTCCGTAGCGCCGGCGAGGATCCTGAAATACTTTGGGTAGATGTTTAACTCAAAATTTGCCCAGGCAGCGCCATTAGGCTACTCTTTTTCGATTTCCAACTGCCAAAGGATTTTTTACGTGCGCAACAATACACACGGGCGTCCGATCTCACTACCCAGAGACCAGGGGAAATTTTGTTATAGAAGTCCATGTTAAAAGATCGCGGCCCTCATTCGGCATGAACCCGGGACCTCCAGCACTATAGGCGGACACCATACCTCGAGACCACTGAGTCGCTTACGGTGATGGAAACCACCATATGAATACTAATTTCTGAGAAGCCTTTATAACACTGGACAATTAGTGGACGTCAAACAAAATGAACTCTAGCACCACATATAAATATTTAACACTAACGTGAAATCCAAACTACTGAACGTAAACTTGCCAAGACACCAAAAACAGCAGTGAAATGATGGTGCTGACAGCGATGTCCTGTAAAAAAGGTTACGCAAATAAAACCAACAAAAAAAACGTCAAATCAGCACTGTTGTAACGTGAGGGACATGGAGAATAACTGATACGAATATTAATGAAATATCATAATCATCTTGTGCTTTGCCGATAAGCCTGGACGGTCATATTTCACCGTCTCACACGATCATTAGAGTCGTGGATAGGATCGTGTTCTTTTTTCTGGAATAAAGATCTGGAAACATTACAGATCCCTGACGCACACCTCTCTTTATAGGCTGATATTGATGGAAAAGAGCTGGGATTAAGATAGATGAGGAATTTAAGATTAATTATTCTGAGGGAGAAGAACCACTAAGATATGAAGCAATTATCTTGGATCGGCAAATATCAAAATCTGTTCAAGGATATTGGGCTATTCCAGACAGAGTTCTACTAATTAAATTAATCGGCAGACCTTTTATCATACACGTCATTCAGATATATGATCCAACAGGAGAATCCAGTGAAGGTATACTCTTTAAAAAAAAAAAAAAAGAAACGCAAAATTATTGCAGTTGCAATTGCAAACTTGTACCAACATTTTATAGGCGATGCTGATTCGCCAACTGCTGTTGGTTCTGGCGATGCCGGTCCGTAAGAACAGGACTTCTGTAGGGTCTTCTAGCCCAAAGACCAGCGTCGTACAGCCGGTTCCTGACTGTTTTATCTGAAATTCAACGAACTCCTGGCATTGTCTGGACTGTGGAGGACGCAGATGCAAATCGATACCTAAGGTGACACAGCAGTTGTGATTCTGGGTCTTCCACTGCGCGGCCGGTCTGCCACTGAGCCAGTTTCTTGAAATCGTCTCCAAAGGTGATGAATGGTGCTTCTGACCACATTACATTCTATTGCTACTACACTTTGTGACTATCCAGCCTGTGAAAATCCAATGATGATGAGTCGTTGTTCTGTAGTGAGACTCCTTTTTCAGGAGACTCCCGGGAGTCGGCACTGAAGCTGCGGAGTTCGTGCTTTATGCGACACTTTCGGCGAGTCACCCTGCGGTAAAAGACCGAGCCATGTGAGAAAACCCGGGTCTATGAGGTCTTTCTGGGGACTGCCGAGTCCATCGACGATAAACTTTGGTTTTCGTGGATTAATTTTGTGTTGGCATTCTGGCGGCGGCATTATACACACTACACAGTGTACCTGTGCGGGCTGTTGGATTGCCGAGACTCCTCCGTATTCCACATTTAACGTTGGACAGTGGGGAGGATTTTGTGTGATATTCACTGGCACAGGAAAGGAGCATAATGGGGACCCGTTGCCATGAAGTTGGAACCTCGACTAACTAACTAACTAACTAACTAACTAACTAACTAACTAACTAACTAACTAACTAACTAACCAACTAACTAACTAAACCAACCAACCAACCAACCAACTAACTAGCTAGCTAACTAACTAACTAACTAAGTAACTAACTAACTAACTAACTAACTAACTAACTAACTAAGTAACTAACTAACTAACTAACTAACTAACCAACTAACTAACTAAACCAACCAACCAACCAACCAACTAACTAGCTAGCTAACTAACTAACTAACTAAGTAACTAACTAACTAACTAACTAACTAACTAACTAACTAACCAACTAACTAACTAAACCAACCAACCAACCAACTAACTAGCTAGCTAACTAACTAACTAACTAAGTAACTAACTAACTAACTAACTAACTAACTAACTAAGTAACTAACTAACTAACCAACTAACTAACTAAACCAACCAACCAACCAACCAACTAACTAGCTAGCTAACTAACTAACTAACTAAGTAACTAACTAACTAACTAACTAACTAACTAACTAACTAAGTAACTAACTAACTAACTAACTAACTAACTAACTAACTAACTAACTAAGTAACTAACTAAGGCTTTCAATAATATGGTCAGAGAGATTCAGTAAGTTTCACGGGATTATCGTAAACCTGTCACGAGTTAGCGGGGTAGGGATATCCCCTATCAAAGGAGATGTCAGACGCCTCCTTTCCTCCGTTAGTCTACGGGACACCCTTGGGCAAGGTGGAGTACCCGTTTAGCCCCCCGATCAGGGTTACGTGAAGCCATGGAAGCAGGTGGTGGATGGAGTGTGAGATCAGCCGACAGATTGTTGTTGGTTATGGTCTTGCACTCTGCGGCGATAGGCAGATGATCTCATCAGTAGAGACAATGACTATGGCCACCGACTAGTACAGTCACTGCCCAGAAGGAAAGCAATGGCAAACTACCTTCTGCAAAACTTGCCAAGAAACCATAACAACCATGAAAGAAAACATAATAAGAAAGAGATCTGGTGGCGAGACCCCCAGGCCAGGCAGATCAGATAACACTGGGGAAGAGTGTGACGCAAGGACCAGTACTAGTAATCGTGATGACGGAGTTAATCCTGACTGTGTTACCAAGGATATCCCCTGTGTCAGACTAAGAAACAGAGTGAGAATGGCAACGTGGAATGTGAGAAGTTTCTATGAGGGAAAGCTTAAAGTAGTGTGTGATGAGATTGAGAGGTTAAACATTCACATTTTAGGAATTAGTGAACATCGCTGGAGCGGCAAGGTACATTTTACAACTGAAAATGGAAGTATTTTCATTTATTCTGGTAGAGATGTCGGAGGCCAGAGAGGAGTGGCATTTTGTTTAGATAAGACAACTGCAAAAGCTTTAATGGGATATAATCCAGTTAGTGATAGAATCTTCACTATTAGACTTAAAGGCCGTCCAAAAAACACACAACTCTCATACAGATATATGCACCTACTTCAACAGCAGAGGAGGACGAAATTGAAGATTTTTACAACACACTACAAGACACATTAAATAAGATTGGTCATAATGATATAGCAATAATAATGGGAGATATTAATGCTAAAGTAGGTGCAGGAAGAGCTGAAAATGAGAGACACGTTTTAGGAAAATTTGGATTAGGAAATAGAAATGATGCAGGTGACAAATTAATTGAATTTTGCACAGAAAATGAGTTAACGATAGCCAACACACTTTTTAAACAACATCCAAGAAGACTCTTCACATGGAAGTCTCCAGACAGTTTTACCAAAAATCAGATACATTATATTTTAATACAAAGAAGATGGAGATCAAGCATAACATCTGCAAAAACCCTACGAAGTGCAGACTGTGATACAGATCATCAGTTATTAGAAGCAGATCTGAAATTAAAACTCAAAAAGCTTACCCGGGGACCAAGGCCACTTCGTTTTGATCTCACAAAAATACCGGACGCATACAACATAGAAGTTAGGAATCGCTTTGGGGTCTTGATGTCTGTACAAGAAGAAATGACACCTGATGAACTGGCAGTACAAGCTAGAGATATCTTGATAACTGCAGCCAATGATTTCATTCCGACCAAGAAAAAGCAACTTAAGCCATGGATTACATCAGACACGTTAGAATTAATAAAACAACGAAGGGAGCTGAAACAGAAAGGAGATGAATCCGATAGCAGGGTGAAGTATAAATCTTTAACTCGAGAAATAAGAAAGAACACAAGAAAGGACAAAAATCAATATGTACAAGATTGCTGTACCAGAATAGAGCAATATCATAAGGCTGGAAGAGATTATGAAATGTTCAAGGAAATGAAGTTATTGACAAGAAATGTTCAACCTCAATTGAATGTTATCTGTGACAAGATGGGAAATACCTTAACAGAATCTAGACAAATTCTAGAAAGATGGCAGGAGTACTGCAGTGGAATGTATGATATGAGTGACAGTGAGGATATGAATGAGATACATGAGCCAATGACAGCAAAGACAGAACCTGAACCCTCATTAGATGAAATTGCTTGGGCTATAAGGAACCTGAAGAATGGTAAATCACCTGGATGTGATGAGATACCAGCTGAACTAATTAAAGCAGAAGGAGAAGAAAGCATACACATATATCATGCATTATGTACAAAGATTTGGAAATATGGTATATGGCCAAAAGATTGGAAGAGAACTATCTTCATTCCAATACCAAAAAAGGGCAACCTGAAATTATGCACCAACTATAGAACTGTTGTCCTGATAAGTCATGCAAGTAAAATTCTACTAAAAGTCATAATGCGAAGACTTAGTAAGAAAATGGAAGAAGAGATTAACGTAGTTCAAGCTGGAGTTAGACAAGGAAGAGGAACAAGAGATCACATATTCAACATGCGTTTAATAATAGAGAAGTGCAGAGAATTTAATGTAAACCTATTCTCATGTTTTGTGGATTATTCAAAGGCATTTGACTGTGTACAGCATCAGAAACTTTGGGAAATCATGAGGAATATGGGCTTTCCTTCACATGTAGTACATCTCATAAAAATGCTATATCTAGACCAACAAGCAGCAGTTAGAATAGATGGCGAGACATCAGATTGGATTGATATCAAGCAAGGAGTCCGTCAGGGCTGCGTGCTGTCACCCTATTTGTTTAACCTGTATGCCGAAAATATAATGAGAAATGTAAGAGATGATATAAACAGGGAGCCATATGATGCCCTAAATATCGGCGGTTATGACATACCAGAGATTCGATATGCTGATGATACAGTATTACTATCCACAACACAGAATGGCATAGAAAACCTAATAGCCTCAGCACAATTGAATAGTGAAAATCACAACTTATATCTTAACATAGCAAAAACTAAGATAATGCATACAGATAAAACTACTATGGAGAAAGAAATATACATTAATGGGAGAAAATTGGAGTGGACAATTTTGAATATCTTGGGTCATTGATTACGAATAATGGTGACGCAATGAAAGAAATTAAACGGCGACTATCCATTGCTCTTCAAAGACTAAAACAGATGAATAAATTATGGTGTGGGACAGACAGAACTACAAAAAATTAGATTTTTAAGAGCATGCATCTTTCCCATTGCAACATACGCCTGTGAGACATGGACACTTACTAAACAAGCTGAACAGCGCATACATGCCTTTGAATATAAATGTTATAGACGAGTTCTAAGAATATCTTGGGTAAAGAAAAGAACAAATGCATCCATACTTCAAGAGTTGAATATTGAGGATGGATGGCTATTAAAGACGATAAAACAAAGAAAATTGAAGTGTTTTAGTCACTTGAAACGTCACGACAGTTTGGAGAGAACAATGATGGAAGGGTATATGCCTGGGAAAATCAAATAAAATAAAATCAAATCAACTTTAATAGGGTCACAAATTGGGCGCGCAGGCCCGTCTTACATTCGGCCCTTCCAATCACTCGTCTTTCATTCATCAAGAGCATTATACATTTACATAGGAAGAAAAATAAACATTGTGAAATGAATGTTGTAAACATAAACAAGGCTTATTACCATGTTATGAGGCCCATCTCCCACTTATCCATACATCACCCCACCCACCCCCACACCCCCACCTACCCACACACACGCATACCAGGGACACATACATACCTCACCAACAGACCCATCCCCCTCGCGCACATCCCCCACCCACACACACTACTATCATCTGATCCCCCAACCAAAACACACTCGCCACCCACAAACATTCCCCCACTAACCCACACATCCCACGCCCATCCACATCCTAACCCACACATCCTCTCCCCACGCACACCTCAAACCACCCATCCCCCAGCCACATCTCCATCGACCACATATTCCCATCCCCACGCACACAACGCACACAATCCCCCTCCAACCCACACATCGCACATCCACTCACACATCCCCAAACGATACACACACATCCCCACCAACTGATATGTCCCTACCCCCCCCCTCCCACACACACACACACATCTCCCTAACCACCCATACATCCCCAATCCACTCACACACACCCCACCACCCACACATACAAATTCCACCCACCCACGCCTTAACACAATCCCCCACCCGCACATCACATACACCCCCTACCACGCAATATTCCCAACCCACGCACCACACATACACACACATATCCCTCACCAACACATCTCCACTTACACACCACACACATATCCCCCACCCAGATACCACATAATATTCCCACCCACACCCACACAGATACCCTCACCCATCCACCACACATACCCCCATTCACACATCACAAAACACACACATACCTCACCCACACAAAATCCCCAACCAACACACCACACACCTCTCCCCACCCACACACGCATTCCCTACCCGTCCACCAACACACACTCACTCACTCATACATCCTCCACTACGCACCCACACCCCCACCCACCCCCAACCAAACATCTCACGATCACAATACCCCTACCCACACACATCCTCCACCCACTCACACATCCCATCCCGACACATACAACTCCCTCTCCGACCTACACAACCCTAAGCCACTCACACACCCTTACCCACTCATTTCCCATCCACGCACACATTTCCCACCCATACACCCCCACATACTTCTCCCAACCACCACACATCCCCTACTCACCCCCACATATACCCCACCCATACACACATTCTCCACACCCATCACACACATCCCCCACACCACCCACTATCCTCCATCCACACACATATCCTCACCCATACCACCACAAACATACCCTCCACCCACACATCATGCACACATCCCGTACCAACACACCGCACACATATCTCACACCCACACACCATACACTTCTCCCCACCCGCCCTTGCATCCCCAATCCACCCAACACAATCCCCTACCCACACAACCCCGCCACCCACACATACTTCCTCAAACCATCCACACATCTCCACCCACATTAACACACATTCCCCGCATCCATCCCATACACATATCCTCCACCCATATACACATCCCCCACACCCATTCCCACACCCCTACTTTCACCCCCACACATCCATCCACACATCCCACCAACACCCAGAAATATCACTACCCACCAAAACCACACACCCCAACCCATCCAAACGCATATCCCCACCCACACATCCCCCACCCACACATATCCTCCACACACACTCACACCTCCTCACATCTAGGCACATACAAAATGTCTCAAGTTAGCAGTGAAACTAGTATGAACAAACTCCCACACTTTACTCACCCACATACACTGACACTTGTCATGAGCAGTCTCATAAAAATGTTAAACATGGAGAAAAATGTGTACATAAAATGTATGTGACGTAAAAATAGTGATGCTCCCACACACACACACACACACACACACACACACACACACACTCTCTCTCTCTCTCTCTCTCTCTCTCTCTCGCTCACTCATTCACTCTCGCGCTCACTCATTCACTCTCACGCTCACTCATTCACTCTCGCGCTCATGCTCACTCATTCACTCTCACGCTCACTCATTCACTCTCGCGCTCACTCATTCACTCTCCCGCTCACTCATTCACTCTTGTGCTCACTCATTCACTCTCACGCTCACTCATTCACTCGCATGCTCACTCATTCACTCTCATGCTCACTCATTCACTCTCCCGCTCACTCATTCTGTCTCTCATTCACACTCACTGACTCTCTCACTCAAACTACAGTAATGAACATGAGTTTATATTATGCATGATAAAATCAAATGGTATTTAACTGATAATATGACAGATGGGAATACACAAACATATGGATTCACGTGTTACATAACATTCGAGTTACATGACATGCATCTGCTCAGCTCTCTCTCTCTCTCTCTCTCTCTCTCTCTCTCTCTCTCTCTCTCTCTCCCTCTCTCTCTCTCTCTCTGTATTCTTTCATATACACACACTCACACGCATGCGCGCGCGCTCACACACACACACAATAACACATAAACTCTCCCACTGTCTCACTCTCTCACACACAATCCTTCACACACACACACTCACTCTCTCAATCACACTCTCACACATACACGTACGCATGAACGCATGCACGCACGCACACACTCCCTCACTCACTCTCACACATGCATGCACCGACACATTCCCCCACCATTTCTCACTCAATCACTCTCTCCACACACACGCATGCACGTGCGCACACACACATTCACTCTCTCCCCCCTCTCTCTGACACCCACTTTCTCTCTCTCTCTCTCTCTCTCTCTCCCTCTCTCTCTCTCTCTCTCTCTCTGTCTCTCGCTCTCACACGCACACACATATATAGTGAACAATTATAGTTAAACAATTATAATGAACAATTATACCAGAGGTAGAGGAAGAGGAAGGCCAAAGAGAAGATGGGTGCAGGATGTGGCGGATGATCTCCAGATGGGTGTATCAGACGCGGGACATCTTGCTTGTGATCGAGAAGTTTTCCGGAAGGTTATTATGGGAGCGAGGTTCTGCAAAGGACATGCTACTGAATGAATGAATGAATGTCACGAGTTACTGTTAAAAATGTTGTTTTGACCTTGACCTCTTTCATGACCTCACGAATCATGAGGTGAGTACAATTCAGGTAAACACGAGAAGTTAACGAGCAGATGGACACAGTCGATATTTTGACTGATGTCCAATTAGCGAATCTATATATATGAAAGAGACTGTATGTATATATGTCCTTTATGCGTTCGCGAACGGTCCATCCGATTGAGATGACATTTTCTACACGTCTTCCTCTCATTCCTGTGCAGCCAACTGTCATAGTATTTTTTAGTGTACAAACATATTGTCTTAATATTATTTAATATTTAATTTACATTATAATTTATATATAGCGAAGGCACATAACTCCTAATAGCATTGCTATATATATAAAATAGTTGCATATTTCTCAAATAGGTGGAATTTTTCGCTGCAGTTTTCTACATTCATATGCCTTATAATCCTCCTAACCCTCCTCCTCCTCCTCTCCCCTTCTCCTCCTCCTACCCTCCTCTTCCTCCTCCTTCACCTCGCTCTCCTCCTCCCTCCTCCTCCGCCTAATCCCTCCTCCTCCCGCCTCCTCCTCCTCCTCTCTCCTCCTCCTCCTCCCCTCCTCCTTCTCCTCCCCCTCATCCCTCCTCCTCCCTCTTCATCCTCCCTCCTCCTCCACCATCTCCTCCTCCCTCCTCCTACCTTCTCCTCCTCCTCTCTTCTCCTCCTCCCTCTCCCTCCTCCTCCTCCCTCTCCTCCTCCCTCTCCTCCCTCCTCCTCCCTTATCCCTCCTCCTCCCACCTCCTCCCCCTCCTCCTCCTCTCCCCTCCTCCTCCCACTCCTCCCCCTACACCTCCTCCTCCTCCTCCCCCTCCTCCTCCACCTCCCCTCCTCCTCCACCTCCCCTCCATCCTACTCCTCCTCTCCCCTCCTCTCCCCTCCTCCTCCTACTCCTCCTCACCCTCCTCCTCCTCCATCCTCCTCCTCCCTCTTCCTACTCCTCCCTCCTCCTCCCTCTTCCTCCCTCCTCCTACCTCCTCCCCCTCCTCGCTCTCCTCCTCCTCCCTCCTCCTCCTCCCGCCTCCTCCTCCTAATCCCTCCCCCTCCCTCCTCCTCCGCCGCCTTCTCCTCTCTCCTCCTCCTCCACCCCTCCTCCTAACCTTCTCCTTCTCCTCTCCGTCATCCCTCCTCCTCACTCTTCCTGCCTCCTCCTCCTCCCTTCTCCCCCTCCTCCAACCTCTACTCCTCCCTCCTCCTCCCTCCTCCTCCTCCTACCTCCTACTCCCTGATCTATTTGCTGATGACTGCACAGTATATACGAACGCTGTTGATCGTAATGTGCTAGAATTATCCTTGCAACAGGAAATAAATAGTGTAGTTAACTGGAGTCATGCAAACCGCATGCAAATTAACATTACTAAAACAAAGTCTATGTTAATAGGAACCAGGCAAAGACTTCACACTCTAAACTCGCAGAGAACTCTTCAGCTGCACATTGGCAGCACGCCTGTAGAAAGTGTCACCGAGCACAAGACACTGGGTGTTATCATAGATCAAAATCTAACTTTTAACTCACATGTTCACGCTCTAGTTAAACAAATAGCCAAAAAAGTATACCAACTTGCCAAAATTAAAAATTTCCTTGACGAAAACACAAGAAAGATATTCTATACTTCTCATATACAAACACATATTGATTACTGCTCCACAGTCTGGGATGGATGCTCCAAATCAATAACAAAACGCCTATATTCACTCCAGAAAAGGACAGTGCGTTTAATTAATGGTGAAAAGCTTAACGACAATTCTAACCTATATAAACGTCTCCGGTTACTGCCACTCCACAAGCGCCTGCGTTTTAATAAGACCAAACTAATTCACAAAATCCTATTTCAAAATGCTCCAAGCTACCTTTGGCCATTGTTTAAATATAACGCTAGACATAGCGAACGACTAAATATACTTCATGTCCCTAAACCTAGGATAGACTTTTATAAAACAAGCTTAGCATACTCTGCCGCTCAGTTGTGGAACAATCTTCCACAAGAAATCAAAGACACCACCAATCATGATTCATACATTCGCAACCTGTTTGAACACTACCTTAGTACAGACTACATGCCCCCATAACAAATAACACAAAAAAGACAATAATGGTAACTTATCTCAAACGACAACTAGCCAAAAAACATTCCCTTATGTATGGCACGTTACACCCTCCTTAGGTATTTATAATGCCCATGTTAAACACTGCCTCAGTGAGTCATTTGTTATTGATTATTTTTCATGCGTTTTAATGTACTTTTGTTGTCAAAAGTTGCTTCATAAGTGATGTTGAATGAAAGAATGTATGAGAGGAAATAGAGAAGAAGGGCAGAATGTCAGACGGGCCTGCGTGCCCAATTCTTAACCCTTTGAAAATAAAGACTTATTATTATATATTATTATTATTATTATTATTCTCCTCCTCCCTCCTCCTCCTCTCTCCTCCTCCTCCCTCCTCATCTTCCCTCTCCCTCCTCCCCCTCCTCATCCTCCCTCCTCCTATTCCTCCTCCTCCCTCCTCACTCCTCATTCTCCCCCCTCCTTCTCCCTCTTCCTCCTCTCTCCTCCTCCCTTCTCCTCCCTCCTCCTCTCTCATCCTTCTCCCTACTCCTCCCTCATCCTCCTCCCTCTCCCTCCTTCTTCACCCTCTCCCTCCTCCTCCCACCTCCTCCTCCCTCCTCCTCCCTCCTCACCTCCCTCCTCCTCCTCTTTCCTCCCTCTTCCTCCTCCTCCTTCTCCCTCCTTCCCCCTCTTCCTCCTCCATCCTCCTCCCTCCTGCTCCCCCTCCTGCTCCCTCCTCTTACCTCCTCCCTCCTCCTCGCTCTTCCTCCTCCACCCTCCTCCTCCCTCTTCCTTCCTCCTTCTCCCTCCTCCTCCCTCCTCCTCTTCTCTCCTCCTCCTCCTACCTCCTCCTCCTACCTCCTCCTCCTTCCTCCTCCTCCCTCTTTCTCCTCCTCCCTCCTCACTCCTCCTCCCTCCTCCCCCCTCCTACCTCCTCCTCCCTCCTCCTCCTTCCTCCTCCCTCCTCCTCCCTCTTACTCCTCCTCCCTCCTACCTTCTCCTCCCTCCTCCTCCCCCTCCCTCCTCCTCCTAATCCCTCCTCCTCCCTCCTACTCCTCCCTCCTCCTGTTTCCTCCTGCTCCCTCCTGCTCCCTCCTCCTCGTCCCTCCGCCGAATATGAATTAAATGATATGCTCCAAACCAGGGACTGGGCGAAGCCGGGCCGGGTCGTCTTTTTTGGGAAAGGGAACGGGAGCAGGGGCCGAATATGAATTAAATAAGACGCCCCATTTACTCAAGTTAATTGTTGGGGGAAGATGTAAAGATCTTTCAAGTGCTCTTTCTAATAATAGACAGACAGACAGTATATAGTCGGGAACGGGAACGGGAGCTTATATGACAACTTATATGAATTAAATGAGATGCTCCCCACCAGGGGCTGGGCGAAGCCGGGCCTGGTCAGACAGACAGACAGACAGACAGACAGACAGACAGTCGAGAACGGGAACTTATATGACTACTTATATGAATTAAATGAGATGCTCCCCATCAGGGTCTGGGCGAAGCCGGGCAGGGTCAGACATACATACATACAGACAGACAGACAGACAGATCAAATCAAATCAAATCAACTTTATTAGGGTCACAAATTGGGCGCGCAGGCCCGTCTTACATTCGGCCTTTCCAATCACCCGTCTTTCGTTCATCAAGAGCATTATACATTTACATAGGAAGAAAAATAAACATTGTGAAATGAATGTTGTAAACATAAACAAGGCTAATTACCATGTTATGAGGCCCATCTCCCACCTACCCATACATCACCCCACCCACACAACACGCCCACCTACCCACACACACGCGCACCAAGGGACACATACACACCCCACCTACCCACAAACACGCACACCAAGGGACACATACATACCCCACCAACCGACCCATCCCCCTCCCGAACATCCCCCACCCGCACACACTGCCCTCACCTGATCCCCCAACCAAAACACACTCGCCACCCACAAACATTCCCCCACCAACCCACACATCCCACGCCCATCCACATACACATCCTAACCCACACATCCTCTCCCCACCCACACCTCAAACCACCCATCCCCCAGCCACATCTTTATCGACAACATATTCCCCACCCATGCAAACAATCCCCCACCAACCCACACATCGCACATCCACTCACACATCTCCAAACCATACACACACATCCCCACCAACTAACATGTCCCCCCCCCACACACACACACATCTCCCTAACCACCCATACATCCCCAATCCACTCACACACACCCCACCACCCACACATACAACTTCCACCCAACCACACATGCCATAACCTAATCCCCCACCACACAATCCCCCACCCGCACATCACATACACCCCCTACCACGCACTATTCCCAACCCACGCACCACACACACACATCCCTCACCAACACATCCCCACTTACACACCACACACATATCCCCCACCCAGATACCACACAATATTCCCACCCACACCCACACAGATACCCTTACCCATCCACCCCACATACCCCCACTCACACAGCACAAAAATCCCCCACCCACACACACATACCTCACCCACACAATATCCCCAACCAACACACCACACACCTCTCTCCACCCACACACGCAGCCCCTACCCGTCCACCAACAGACACCAACAGACACTCACTCACGCAAACATCCTCCACTACGCACCCCCCACACACCCACCCCAATCAAACATCTCTCGATCACAATACCCCTACCCACACACACCCTCCACCCACTTACACATTCCACCCCAACACATACAACTCCCTCACCCACCTACACATCCCTAAGCCACTCACACACCCCCACCCACACATTCCCCATCCACACACACACATCTCCCACCCACACACCCCACATACTTCCCCCAACCACCACAATCCCCTACTCACCCACACATACACCCCACCCATACGCACATTCCCCGCACCCATCACACACATCCCCCACACCACACACTATCCTCCACCCATACCACCACAAACATACCCTCCACCCACACATCATTCACACATCCCCCACCAACACACCGCACGCATATCTCAAACCCACACACCATACACTTCTCCCTACCCGCCCTTGCATCCCCAATCCACCCAACACAATCCCCTACCCACACAACCCCGCCTCCCACACATACTTCCTCAAACCATCCACACATCTCCACCCACATAAACACACATCCCCCGCATCCGTCCCATACACATATCCGCCACCCATACACACATCCCCCACTCCCATTCCAACACCCCTACTTTCACCCCCACACATCCATCCACACATCCCACCAACACCCACAAATACCACTACCCACCAAAACCCACACACCCCAACCCATCCAAACGCATACCCACACCCACACAACCCCCACCCACACATATCCTCACACTCACACACATCCTCCACATACACTCACACTTCCTCGCATCTAGACACATACAAAATGTCTCACGTTAGTATTGAAACTAGTATGAACAAACTCCCACACTTTACTCACACACATACACTGACACTTGTCATGAGCAGTCTCATAAAAATGTTAAACATGGAGAAAAATGTGTACATAAAATGTATGTGACGTAAAAATAGTGATGCTCTCTCTCTCTCTCTCTCTCTCTCTCTCTCTCTCTCTCTCTCTCTCTCTCTCTCTCTCTCTCTCTCTCTCACACACACACACACATTCACTCTCACGCTCACACATTCACTCTTCCGCTCATTCACTCTCACGCTCACTCATTTACTCTCCTGCTCACTCATTCACTCTCCTGCTCACTCATTCACTCTCACGCTCACTCATTTACTCTCCCGCTCACTCATTCACTCTCCTGCTCACTCATTCACTCTCACGCTCACTCGTTCTGTCTCTCATTCACACTTCACACTACAATAATGAACATGAGTTTATATTATGCATGATAAAATCAAATGGTATTTAACTGATAATATGACAGATGAGAATACACAAACATATGGATTCGCGTGTTACATAACATGCGTGTTACACGACATGCATCAGCTCAGCTCTCTCTCTCTCTCTCTCTCTCTCTCTCTCTCTCTCTCTCTCTCTCTCTCTCTCTCTCTGTATTCTTTCATATACACACTCACACGCATGCGCACGCTCACACACACTAACACATCAACTCTCCCACTGTCTCACTCTCTAACACACAATCCTTCACACACACACACACACACACTCTCTCAATAACACTCTCTCACACATACACATACACATGAACGCATGCACGCACGCACACACTCCCTCACTCACTCTCACACATACACGTACGAATGCATGCACTGACACATTCCCCCACCATTTCTAGCTCAATCACTCTCTCCACACACGCACGTGCGCACATACTCTCTCCCTCTCTCTGACACCCACTTTCTCTTTCTCTCTCTCTTTCTCTCTCTCTCTCTCTCTCTCTCTCTCTCTCTCTCTCTCTCTCTCTCTCTCGCTCCCACACGCACACACATATATAGTGAACAATTATAGTTAAACAATTATAATGAACAATTATACTGAACAATTATACTGAGAGACTGTATGTATGTATGTGCTTTATACGTTCGTGAACGGTCCATCCGATTGAGATGAAATTTTCTACACGTCATCCTCTCATTCCCGTGCTGCCAACTGTCATAGTTTGTTAGTGTAAAAACGGTTATTTACTTAATATTATTTAATATTTCAATTTATCTTATAATGTATGTATATAGCGAGGGGACATAACTTCTAATAGCATTGCTATATATGTAAAATTGTTGCATATTTCTCAAATAGGTGGACCCTTTTGCTACAGTTATCTACAGGCATAAGCGTTATACTCCTCCACCTAAATCCTCCTCCTCCTTCTCCTCCTCTCTCCTCCTCCTCCCTCCTCCTCCCTCTCCCTGCTCCTCCTCCACTCTTCTCCCTCCTCCTCCCTCCTCCTGCCTCCTCCTCCCTCTCCCTGCCCCACCCTCCTCCTAATCCTCCTCCTCCCTCCTCCTCCCCCTTCCTCCTCTCTCCTCCCCCTTCCTCCTCCCTTCTCCACCCTCCTCCTCCTCCCTCTACCTCCTCCTCCCTCTACATCCTCCTCCTCCCTCCTCCCCTCCCTCCTCCTCCTTCCTCCTCCTCCTAATCCCTACTCCTCCCTCCTCCTCCTCCCTCCTCCTCCCTACTCCTCCTCTCTCTTCCTCCCTCCTCATCCCTTCACCCCTCCTCCTCCCTTTTCCTCCTCATCCCTCTTCCTCCCCCTCTTCCTCCTCCTCCCTCCTCCTCCCTCCTCCTTCTCCCTCTACCTCCCTCCTCCTTCTCCCTCTACCTCCTCCTCCTCCCTCTACATCCTCCTCCTCCCTCTTCCCTCCTCCGCATCCCTCCTTCCCCTCCCTCCTCCTTCTCCTCCCTCCTCCTTCCTCCTACTCCTCCCTCCTCCTCCTCTCTCCTCCTCACTCCTCCTCCCTCCTCCTCCTCCTCCCTCCTCCTCCTTACCCCTCCTCCTCCCTCTTCCTCCCCCATCCCTCCTCCTCCTTCTTTCTCCTCCTCTTCCCTCTTCCTCCCCCTTCTCCCTCCTCCTCCCTCTCCCTCCTCCTCCTCCCTCCTCCCTCCTCCTCCTCCCTCCTCCTCCCTCCTCCTCGTCCCCCTTCTCCTCCCCTCCTCCTCCCTCTTCCTCCTCCTCCCTCTTCCTCCTCCTCTCTCCTCCTACTCCCTCCTCCTCCCTCCTCCTCCTCCCTCCTCCTCCTCCTCCCTCCTCCTACCTTATCCTCCTCCCTCTTCCTCCTCCTCCCTCCTCCTCCTCCTCTCTCCTCATCCTCCTCCCTCCTCCTCCCTCCTCCTTCCTCCTCCTCCCCATCCTCCCTCCTCCTCCCTCCTCGTCCACCCTCCTGCTCCTCGCTCCTCCTCCCTCCTCCACCTCCCTCCTCCACCTCCCTCTTCCTCCTCCTTCATCCTCCTCCTTTTTCTTCTTCTGCTGCTGCTGCTGCCGCTCCATTTACCCAAGGTAATTGTTGGGGGAAGATGTAAAGATCTTTCAAGTGCTCTTTCTATTGCTTTTTGTAAGTTGATCTTCGTTTATCTAAGGTTGTTCTAACTGCCACCAATAAATTATTAGACAGACAGACAGACAGACAGACAGACAGACAGACAGACAGACAGACAGACAGACAGACAGACAGTCGGGACCGGGAACTTATATGACTACTTATATGAATTAAATGAGATGCTCCTCACCAGGGGCTGGGCGAAGCCGGGCCGGGTTAGACAGATAGACAGGCAGACAGACAGACAGATAGATAGTCGGGAACGGGAACGGGGGCTTATATGACTATTTATATGAATTAAATGAGATATACTCCCACCAAGGACTGGGCGACGCCGAGACGGGTCAGCTAGTCTTATATAAAAATACAACCGAAAATGTTGCGTTTCTTTTCTTTGTTTTGTTTTGTTTTGTCTTTAATTTGTTTGTACAGTATAGTAGAGAAGAATTTTATAATGATATGGAGTCTGCTTTGAAGAAATATAACAATTCAGAAATAAATATCATAATGTGTGACGTGAATGCAAAAGTAGGAAATCAAGGTGATGGATGCACATGGAAATCATGGTTTGGGAGAGCGAAACGAAAGAGTATACAGTCTTGTAGAGTGGGCAAAGGAGCAGGAAATGATTGTTGAAAACACCTGGTTTAAACAACACCCTAGAAGATTATAGACATGAAGGAGTCCTGACAGCAGGATTAGAAACCAGATAGATTACATTCTGATTAGCAGAAGGTTTCGAAATATGTTAAAAATAACAAAAAAACAGTTCCCAATACTGATTGTTACAGTGATCACAGATTGATTACAGACACTTTAAGGGTAAAGTTAAAGAAAGTCAAGCATCGAAGAGGAAACACTAATTATGATCTGTGTTCATTGAAAAGTTACAAGAAAATGCCAAAAAAATTCAACATAGAAGTACAAAACTGATTTTATATATTGTCTAATCTATAGATCATATTTCAAGATGTGGATGATCAATGGAAAATCTTGAAGAATTCAATCAGTTTGGCTGTAGAAACAACTATTCCAAAATTAATGAAGGTGGGTCGGAAGAAATTGATGACTGAAGAAATTTTACAACTAATGGAAACAAGAAGACTCAACAAGAATAATCCTGACAAATATGAAGAAACTCACAGAACATTATGTAAGGAGGCAAGAGAAGCATGGCATGAGACAAATTTTATTTTGTTGTTGTTGCGTATCCCTTACGGGACGTTTCAGTCAACACCAGCATTTTCAGCTGCTGTTGATGTACTAGGCAAGTGTTACATTAAGTAGTTTGCCATTGCTTTCTGAACGACCGGCCCCTATACCTTTTTCGAAAATAACCAGCACCGCTGTGTTTCGATCAAAAACAATACCACAGTAAAAATACCAAATTAATGTCCAAAAGAATTCAGGAGATTACGACTAAAAAATTACGTACATCAGCAGCATGATAAAAACAAAAGATGGCAAAAGCATGATAGAAAATAATCAAACTCTACATGTATGGTCAGATTATTGGAAACACAACAACAGAGATGAACAGTATGATATTCAAATTAATAATGAAGGACCATCAAATTTGAAGATGGAGGTTCAGAATGTTCTTAACCATATGGTGCAGGAGAGCCTGGCATATGATATCACAACATCTAGCTTAAGAATGGAGGTGGAGGCGGCCAGTGCAGCTTTCTGCTGGATGGAGAATACAATACACACACACACACATCGTGATTGTAACTGACTCAGAAAGCATGATGAGGAAGGTGAGGACAGGCGAGCTTCGGGCATAGTGGCTTGCTTAGCTTCGGAGGTCACGGGTGGCAAGCATCATCTGGATCTTTTCTCCGAGGCATGCCGGTGTGCTGGGGAATGAACAGGCGGACAGATTGGCTGGCTCGGAAAAACTTGGTGGAGTATTGATGCATGACAAGGTAGACGTGGTTGCGGCCTTGTGGGAGCACGTGTACACCGCGGAGGAGCAATTGGATTACCATAGTCTGGCAAGAATGAGGCAGCAAGGAGTGACGAGGGGATATGGCCGACGCTCGACGCTCAGAGGAAAGGCGATTCGGACATATAATCAGATTGCTACTGGAACTATTGGTGTTGGAACTCTTCGCTGGCTGCTGAGGATGGAGAAGGAGCGCTTATGGGAATGCCCCGAATGCTGTGATGTCGGTTCCTAAATCAATCAATCAAACATTAACCATATGAAAACTAGCAAGAACCCAGGTTCAGATAACATCACAACAGTAATGATTAATGCCTTACAAGAATATGGAATAGATCAAGTCACGAGACTGCTGAACACGATACATGATACAGGAAATATATCACATGAATTATTTAATTCTATTATTATAATTCTATTATATATGTTTTGCAATCCCAATGAAATCAGGAGCTTTGAAATGTGATCAACATAGAACAAATAGTATAATAAGTCACATCACAAAACTTTTGCTAAGAATTATCATGCATAGAGTTAGGAAGAAAATACAACCTGAAACAGGAGGAGAACAATGTTGGTTTGTAGAAGGCAAGGGTACTGTAAATGATGTGTATATGCTGCGAACAGTAACTGAACGCTCTACAGAAATAAACAAAGATCTATACCTTTGCTTTATTGACTACACAAAGGCTTTTGATAGAGTAAGACATGCCAACATGGTAGAAATGTTTGCAGATCTACAAATTGATGGGAAGGACCTTAGACTTATAAAAAGATATTTTGGAAACAACAAGCTGCTAGAACAATTGATAATTAAGTAGGTCAATATCAGCCTATTAAGAGAGGTGTGAGACAGGGATGTGTAATGTCTCCAGATATTTTTCCCTATACAGTGAAAATATTGTCACAAATGTAGAAGATATAAATGGAATCATCATTGGCGGACGAAGCATCAATAGTATTAGATATGCAGATGGTACAGTATTCATTGCAGACATCGAGCATGATCTGCAACAAGTAGTAGATGCGGTTGTTGCACACACTGAACAGCCAGGGGTAGAATTGAATTGTAAGAAGACACAGATTATTGTCGTCACCAGGACGAAGGAAATACCACAATGCAATATACTAGTAAATGGGAATATTCTCAAACAAGTCAATCGGTACAATTATTTCGGAACAGTTATAACATCTTATGGGAGATGCCTTGAAGATATTAGAACAAGAATTAAAAATAGTGCTGTGGTGTTACATAGAACCTGTACTGTTGTTAGTTAGTTAGTTAGTTAGTCGACAGATCATCCTCGTTGCACATCGGACCATTCAGTCCATAAGTGCTCGGATCCCCTCCTCAGCAAATCCCGCAGCGTGTAGCGGCTAACGACGCCAGTTCTGTGTTGGTTTATCAATCTTCTTTGGCTTCCTGCGTAGTGTTCTTGTTTGGCCACCCCTCTTTTAATTTGCTGCTCTCGCAGTCTGGCCATTGTTGTAGATTCACAGTCATCACTTGGTTCTTGCAAAAGTCTCACTTCTCGTAGAGCATTCAGAATGTCAGCCTGGTCCATGGCGCGTCCGCCCTCAACAGTAGCCTCACCTGCGAGCTTGTCAGCCCGCTCATTTCCTTGTACTCCCGCATGCCCTGGCACGAAGATGAAACTAATCTTTGCCAGCCGAGACCGCTTCAGAGGCAGCAACCATTCTCTTCGGATCGACCCCTCCTCTATCCTCTTGATCATGTTCATTGAGTCGCTAAGGAAACAAGCCCTAGTGAATGTCTGTGTCTCGAGCCATGTTATTGCTTTACTTACTGCCATGACTTCCATGGTCAGGCTACTTGTGGTTTCAGTGAAAGCACCAGAGTCCTCCTTCACAATTCTCCCTCCGGCCCGAGCTGTAAAGGCCCATGAGCTTCTCACATGTCGGACGACCGACCCATCTGTGTAGATGACCGCGTCACTGTCTAGCGAATTCTCGAAAATCAACGCTTGTACTTCAGCCTCAACAGCAGCCGGATTTTCTTGTCTGCATTTTCTATCTAGTTGGATGCAAACTGAAAAGGATGTGCAGAAGTCTGTTGGCACTTGCACCCACTCCTCGCCAGGTTCTAAGTCCTCAAGTGAACACACCTGTTGAAGAATGTCCTCGGCTTGACCCATCCACGACCGTCCTCTTTTTAACCTGCTGCCCTTCACCTTCCTAATTTCACTATGCAGTGGATGCTGTGTGTTTGCGTTAATTCTGAGGTAGGCACGTGCCCTGCAAACTTGCATTCTCTCTTCAATGGTTGGAAAATCAAGAAGGTAGCGCATCGCCCTGCATGCTGTATCTCTTGTACATCCAAGAATAATGCGCATAGCTTCATTCTGTATCCTTTCCATCCTTTCTATCTGCTTATGGCTGACAGTCAGGATTGCCATTGCATACTCCAAAACAGACATGACCAGCCCCTCGTACAGAAGACATAGATGGCGCTGCTCACAGTTTGCTGCCGCCATCACCCGCATCGCTGCCAAACCCCGCTTGGCCTTTGTTATCACCTGGTCTATGTGCACATTATAAGCAAGGCTTCGATCAAACCGTATCCCCAGGTAATTCATTGCCTGCGTTCTTTCCACCGTCTCTGAACACAGCCTTACAGTTGGTGTTGGATTGTTGACAATATGATTATTCAACGAGAACCAAGTCACTGTTGCCTTTGTTGGGTTGACCATTGCCCCAGCTTCATCACACCAAGTACTTATGCGATTGAGTTCGGTTTGTAGTTCCACAGCAACCTCCTCTCTATCCTTACCCTGACGATACACTAAAACATCATCTGCATATGACAATGTCCTGCCAGGTCCAGTGATCTGCTCACTGGTGATTCTCACTGTGTAGGCGTTGAACAGTACCGGAGATAATGGTGATCCCTGTGGTAGGCCAGGATATATTGTTGTTGGTTCCGAAGTCCAACTGCCACATCTAAAAACTACTTTCCGTTGGAAGAGAGCTGCAGCGATCCAACTAAGGAGGAATGGACTTACGTTTAGTTCAAGAAGCTGAAACATTAAAAAATCCAGTGGTACTCTGTTGTATGCGTCCTCAAGATCAATCGCTGCAGCAACGGTTTCAGTGCCTGAGTGGAAACCTTCATAGACATCGTGGGCAAAGACTGCTGCATTGGTCCAGGTTTCTCTTTTTGGACGGTACCCACCCAGGGTAGGTGGGAAAACACCTTGCCTCTCTAGTTGGCTTGATATTTTCCTGGCAATTACCTTCTCCAGCAGCTTGCCTATTGTATTCTGCATGGTTATAATTCGATATCCCTGAATTTCCATACTGTTGTATGGATGTGAAGCTTGGACAATATGCAAACAAGATGAATAACATCTGGTGGCTGCGGAAATGTGGTTTCTGAGGAGAATGCAAAGAATACCATGGGCAGACAGAAAAAAACCAATGAACAAGTCCTACAATAAACAAATGAAAATCTTACACTTATTAGAGAAATTAGACGCACAGCCAAAATATTTTGGACATGTTATGAGAAGAAATAAATTGGAGAACTTGGTGACAACTGGCAAAATCGAAGGGAAGAGAACAAGAGGAAGACAGAGAGGTAAAAACTGAATTGCATGGCCTAGAAATGGACACTGAGCTGATCCACGACTCTGGTGATCGAGTGAGATGGCGAATCATGACTGTCCACGCTTACCGGCATGACACAGGATGGCTGAATTGACCTACTTCATTATCATTCTTTATGGCAGCTTGTTGTTTTCAATATATGTTTTATTTTCAAGGTTAAAGTCTTTCCCATCAATTTGTAGATCTGCAAGATTCCTTATAATGTTGACACGTCTCACTTTACCGAAAGCTTTTGTTTAGTGAATAAAATAAAGATGTAGGTAAATTTTTTAAAACTTCTATAGAACGCTCTATAAATGTTCTCGGCAAACACACAGTATTTACTACACCCTTGCCTTCTACAATCCCCCATTGTTCTTCTCCTATCTCGGGTTGTATTTTTGCATAATTTTTTGCATGATGATTCTTAACAATATCTTCGCGAGGTGGCTCATTATATTAGCTTACTAATTGTTCGATGTTGACCACATTCCAAGGCTCCTGATTTCTTCGGGATTGTAATAAAGAGAATTACGTAATTCATGAGGTATATCTCCAGTATCATATATTGTGTTCAGCAGTATCGTGACCAGGTCTAGTTCATACCCTTCTAAGACATTGATTATTGTTGCTGTGATATTGTCAGGATCGGGGGTCTTGCCAATTTTCATATGGTTAAGAGTAATCTGAACTTCCATCTTCAAAATTGATGGTTCTTCATTTTTATTCCGAATATCGTAGTGTTCTTGTCTTATATCATCATCGTATAAAATCGTATCTTTCTATAGCGCTGGTTGACAATCCTGTATGTGTTGTAGCTCTGTGCTGGTTGACAATCCTGTATGTGTTGTAGCGCTGTGCTGGTTCACAATCCTGTATGTGTTGTAGCGCTGTTCTGGTACCTCATCATCCAAGAGATAGACATGATACCAAAAGGACCGTAACCAAATGTTTCTTATGCACCAGTAGCCCTCACAGCGGTGCTAACCCAGTCATTCTATCCGCCTGCTTATTTCCCGCCTCTCCAACCTGTCCTCTAGAAAAGAATTCCACAGACGCTCTCTATTTTAATTGTTAAATTGAAGCCTACCACACTGCCCTATACATGTTTGTCTGTAGCTGACTAATTATACTTCGCGAGTCTGTAACAATCACGACATACGTGTGCTGTTTCTCCCCTAGCCAGCGGAACGCCATCGCGACTGCCTCCACCTCCATTCTCAAACTTGATGTTGTGGTATCATATACCAGGCTCCCCTGCACCAAACACCGCCCACCAAACTACGTCTCAAACCCCAGGCATGACTGTCACATTTTAGCACAGCCACCGTGTAGACGATTACGTCACCTCGTTGTGAATTGTCATGGATCACACAACTGAGGAGCAAAGACGAAAGTAATTGACATCGCAAATTTGACACAAAAAGAAAACGTTGCAAAGAATCGCTAACTATTTAAATATAACAAGACACGAAAGAAAAGTAGAAGCTCAAACATAATTTTAGCAACATTGTTTGAACAGAGTTAACGTGTTACATTGTTTGAACAGGTTAACGTGTTACTTTATTATTCACCATCAACTAAACTGAAGCGAGAGGGGCAGTCTATGTGTCGGCACTGTTTCGTCACCATCTCCTAGAAAAGTAGAATCCATCCATGAGCTGGCAATCAACATAGTGTTGATGAAGAACTTGAGAGAGGCGAAAACCGGAGAAACATTACAATACCTGCCACTGATACAGCAAGTTGAATAGACGAGTGGCATGACGGTAAGAGAGAGGCAACAATACAAGGTGAATAGACGACTAAAGTGAAGGCAAGAGACGGGAAGCTATGCAAGTGGGGAAATCAGAAGATGGACGAAAGCTATCATGTCCTCGTACACGCCAACTGTCATCGTGAAGGCGGACCTTGGTTGAATAATCGCTGCTATGCTCTCACATCCCAGAGTCCGTGTGTTTGTACATTAAGAACAGCTCATTGAACGTCTCTCTGTACTTGGTGCTCATGTTGTAGTACAGAAATATGTTCACGCTGGAGTTGATAGCGCTGGAGACGAACATCATCGACCAGATGGCAAAGAAGGAATACTTGTACGTTCCAACCACAGTAAACTCTGGTTCAAATACTGTTATCAGCGTAGTGATTGTCCCTGGAGTGTAGCAGACAATGAGGACTGTAGCAATCGTCACCACAAGCTTCATTGTTTTCTTGTCCCTAATGGCTCTGGCCTCAGACTGTGAGCTGTTGGTCGATGCCGTGCTGTGCCAGTTGGACTGCTGTGTTAGTTTCATGGTCAGACATGTCGTGAGTATTACCACTGCCACAAACGCCAGCACCCCTGATGTTGTAGACAACCCGTACGCCAGACCTTCAGTTTTGTGTCTAAAATTCCTGTACATAAGTCCAATTAAAGTTTTGTTTCGCTCTGGAACAAATTTCCAGTCCAGATATACACTACAGTACTCGGGCAACAGCGCCATTACATTGATGGCAAAAATGATGCACATGGAAACTGTGGTCTTCCTTACAGACACGATCTGTTTGACTTTCAGAGGCAGGGCCACGCTGATGCATCTTTCCGCTGTGATGTAAGCAGTGATCCAACACGTGACTCGGCAAAAACAAACGTGGTAAAATCCTCCCAGGGTCAGATATTGGAACTCTGTGGGCACAAAGGGAAAGCCGTCCAAGTTCAAATATGGGTTCACACAAAAATTATACCATTCCAACGTTAAGAGACACAGGAAGTCGGACAAGGCCAGGGCAAAAAAGCTAATGTTGACAGATGTTGTGAACTGTTGCCTGTGAAACACAATCATGTTAATTATGTTACAGACCATTCCAAAGAGACCAATCACTGAGTCTAGGGAGGCATTGTTGACCAACCAGAACAAAAAGCTCTGATGTATGGTGAGGAAGTCTCCCTTGTTTGAAGGTATCGTCTCGTTCATGACTTGAACATCGTAACACAACATCGATGTTGTCGTTGTTTTCTTCAGTCATTACTTCTCTTCGCAAGACGTACACATGTTCCTCAGGTCTGTAAAACAATAATGCAGATAGGTATTTAATTGAACGAATATCCTCCCCTGAATGTTACAGCACTATAGAAGGCAACACACTTAACTATCAAACATGTGAGTGTCACAGTCCCATGGCCAGCTGTCTGCTCCTGCGACCTACAGGGCCCACTGTGCCAATAGTCAGCCTTCTGCGTCTGCGACTTACAGGGTTCACAATCCAGAAAACATTTCTCGAAATCAGCCGCTGGAGATTTGGAAGTATTGATATTTAACCATGGAATTAGTGTCGGCCCTTCAGAAAGCCATGGCAAACTACAGATGATAATGTAACAGTATAGCTTAGGAGTAAAGAGTTAGGGAATGCTGCGCATTCATTAACTAGTGGGAAACCATAGTTGGTGAACGTGTGTGCACGAATGGATAGACGTATCCAGGGCTTGCACACACGTCACTTGAGGACTGGGAATTCAAGAGGTAAACAACAAGAATGTCGGAGTTTACCATCATGTTCGAAGATGAATGATTTTCACCTAATAAACGTATGAATTTATAAAAGACGAGACTTGTCCACTATATGATCACGTGCCTTCCACACTCAGCATTGTTATATCACCACGGCCACTGTGATATAGGCTGAATTGGTGCCGTCGACCTCAAGATTGCAAACATGGGATGTCGCGAAGATTGTTGACAAGCAAAGAACAAACGAAGGAGTGTTTTGTCTACGTCTGGAAACAGATGTTATGGAAGTTTTCAAGTAATTAATAAGAGACGCAACAACTGAAAGCCCGCCCAGGGGTAGTTGTTGTGATTTCTCAGTGTTTATTAAGAGGATCTCTCAGTAAAGGTCAGAAGGTTTGATAATCTCATTTTATAGAAAGACTGATAGTTTTGTATGCATAACTCACTAATATACAGTGCCCTGATCGCTGACCTACGCTGTTTTTTTTTTGATGAGATAAAGAATTGCCGTTTTACAGCGAAAATTGCAAATGATATAATGATGTCGCTGCTAGTTGCATCTTACGATTTATAAAGTAACCTTGTACCTCGGGAAATAAATTGTCTTTACACCCGAACGATCAGCTCCAAATAAAACAGAGAACTATCGAGAATGGAAAAATTTATGAGCATGGTTTCAGCTCACTGGACTGTTTGAGGTGGAGTCAAGGTCAAATTGCACTTTCTGTAATTCTCGAATCAAGCTGGTCAACAGTCACTTCAGCTAAGTGAAGGCGTTGATGAATCTGGTCAACTTGTCTCAAGTCAAATTGGTTTCAATTGATTTAAACTGAAGGTTGTTGGAACGCCACATAACACGTAATGTTCCGAGTGCTGAAACAAAGTGGCCATCGTCAGGCTTGAATCCATCCATTGTTGACTTGCTCGTTTTTTCTCCGAAACGTATGGATGTTCCAGATATGCTGTTGTGAAATTTGGTTTTCCTGAGACCGTTAAATGTTGTCTGTTGAAATACAGTGAAGGTGACCTTGCTTGTCGGAAGGTAAACTCCAGAATTTTTAGCCAACGCTTAAAGTAAATCAATCGATCAATTAATCAAGCAATCGATCAATCAATTAATCAATCGATCAATTAATCAAGCAATCAATCGATCAGTCAATCAAGTAATCAATCGATCAACTAATCAAGCAATCGATCAATCAGTCAATCAATCGATCAATCAATCAAGCAATCAATCAGTCCGTATTGTATCGAGCGTTGTAAATTTAAAAGCCAAACGAGCATAATCAGCGGCATGTAAACAACTGGAAGGAATCGACTTCGATTGAGGTGAGAAGTCCAGAGGCTCTTCTTTTTCTGCTCATTTCAAGTTTTGTCGATCAGAGTCCTTTTTTATCAAGATCCTCGATTGGAATTTTTTGCATCAGGATGGTCAATTAGAGTCCCTTTTATCAGAATTCGCGATTGGAACTGGAACCTTTTTCATCAAGATCATCGGTTGGAGTCTTTTTCGTCTAGTTTAGGTAATGGATAGTTTTAGATTAATTATTGAACAGAATATTTCTTGATGATTACTTTGAAATAATATTGTTTGAAAATATTTGTATATAATATTGCTTGATAATTTCCATTATAAAATTTTAGGATGGAGCCACAAGATTTTTCTCAGGTATTGAGTGGAGTTGGCGGAGCAATATCAAAGTTGGATGCAGTATTGAGACAGCAAAGTGTAATCAGTGATGTGGAGAGATTTAATGGACAGGCGAATCAGTTTAAGAAATGGATTATTTCTATTGAGAAACATGCTTATCTAGTGAACGCTACAGATGAGGATAAAAAGAATTTAGCATATAGAACTAGTACAAGTCCAGTTTCTGACCATATAAGAAGAAAGCTAGAAGCGGGAGGAGATGAAACCTGGGAACAATTCAAAACCGACCTGGCACATAAATACGCAGAAATTACTGATCCACAACACGCATTCTCAGTGTTGCGACAAACGAGACAACATGTTAAGGAAAGTGTACAGCTATACAGTGATAGGTTAATCAATTTAGCTGAGGAGTCATTTTTGGGACAGAATGTACGAGCTGAAGAAGTGGAACGGATGTTGGTGGGGATTTTTGTTGATGGGATTAGGTCAGATGGATTAAAATTTATATTATTGAGAGAGAATCCTGCAACATTGTCACAAGCGGTAGATATCGCTATACAAGAAGAAAGCTTGAGGAGAAGGTTTAGATTGAGAGTAGGACGAGAGTTAGGTAGTAGTTCGGAAGATAGAATTGAAGAACCTATGGAAATAGGACGGTATAGACATGGATGGAGAGGAAGACGAGGAGAAGTACAGATGGTACAAAGAAACACTAACGTATATAATCAAGGTAGAGAAGGACAAGTGAGAAATACTGTAAGAAACATGGAAGGTAACACAAATAACACAAATGTGGTTTGTTGGGGATGCCACCAACGTGGGCACATTTTTCGCTTCTGTGGTAACAGACGTGTCCCATCGAATACACAAAGTAATAGAGGTGTTCAGACGAGTACACAGAACAGAACTGCAAATAGCAGATCAGCAAATGGGAATTATGGAGAAATGCAGAGAAATTTTAGAAGATCAGGAAATCAGGGAAATTGGCGTCCCGCTTACTGAACAGGATCGGCAGTAGGGGGGAAAATAGTCAGATCCAAAAGATGCATCAATGTATTAAAAACCCAAATGATGAGTATAATAGGACATTTAGAAATAAAAAACATAAGAAGTTATCTTCCCAAGGCGAGATAAAACAGTTGTCACTAAATATGGTTGATCCTAGCTCATGTATAGTAGAAATAGGGAAATATAAAGTTAGAACATTAGTTGACTAGGGAGCACAAGTTAGCGTGATTAAAGAAACATTTTTATATCGAATGTTAAAAAATTGTAAAATATTTAGAATTCAGGAGAATCTTCATTCGGTAACTGGACACAGATTAGAAGTGCTTGGACAAAAGATGATAAATTTTAAATTAGGAGGGATAAATGTTAGGCATATGTTCCATGTGGTCAAGGATTTAAATAGAAATATGATATTGGGTAGAGATTTTTTATTGAAAAATGGGGTGTATGTGACGGGATGAGTCTAGATCACTATGCAAACACCACCACTACTGCGTTAGTGGAATTACTATTTACATTCTGGATTCAGTAGGCAGCTAAATTACTAATAATGACATCATATTGGCGCCGCAGACATTTGCTGCACTAAAACTACACACTGTACTATTGGGGACAGCACATTTCCACGTCATCATCAAATGATGTCACAAGGGAAATCCCCTGTCTTCAACCCTTATTAATATCAAGTCTAATGACTGGGGATATAGGTCCGTCACTCCCTAGCAACGGGAAAACAGCGATATGCTATTAGTACGGCTGCACCGGAAATTGTGACTAACAACTTCCTGCCGGTTCACAACGACCATAGCTGCTGTGCCAAGCAGACCTTACATGAAGTGGGCTGCCAAATCCAACTCCATCTTTGGTAGATTATACCAAAACCTATCTTAATTGCTGCAATAAGACTGGGGGTGAGTGTTGTAACCTAATAATTATGATTATAGTAAGAAGTGTGTACACATTTATATTCTGATATTGGGAAAACCCAAAACTTTCCCGACCATGTATATTTATGAAACGTGGTAGTTGAAAGGGGAGACATTGAGAGAAAACATGTGAGGCCTAGATATATTTATAGATAACAATATATATATATAGATATAATGTATGAACCTTACTGATTATTTTCATATGCATTTTGTGAATGTATTTACATGTATATTTTGTTGAAAATATGATAACATGATTTTGCCATGTGGGCAGAAGTAGAAGAGACATGTGGAACATGATTCTCACATGCCAGCAATATTACTAGGATATATATATTCAAACAGAAATTTGCTTACCCCTGATTCACCGCCATGCCGAACTACATGACACTGACGGTCATAAGTTCAAAGCAAATACCATGTGGTGAGGAATCAGAATTTGGGGAGTAAATAACTCAACAAGGGATAACTGAGACATCCTAAAGCCCAATGCCTGGAATATCTCAGCCCCCTTGCTTGCCTGCTGGCCTTCTTCTTATCGTTTAGCTCGTATATTCTGTGGGGTATACCTCACGACTTCATGGCGACACTTGATTGCTTTATGCCTAATGACTGATGTGGGATTAGGTTGAATTATTGTTGGCCGTTCCTTAGCTATCTAGGGAAACATCCTGGCTGCCCAGGACTTCCTCACCATGGTGTTAAGGAATACACCAGTAATTATTGCATATGAGTCACTTCAAGTTTTACAACCATGTACATTTTGTAATGTTTTTTTCAAACAAAGATTTGTCTACATGTTCTATTCCAATGGACCATGTGGTCTTAGAAGGTGTCCACTTCTGGACCCTTTTTCACCTTGTATCATCATGTCATACAAGGTATAGCCAAGCTGATAAGAACTATTGGCCTTTGCTTTTGATACAGAATAGCAGAGAGGAATTGTTTTATTCCTGTTCTGCATCTGACACATACACAACAGACACACAACACCAACACTCAGACACATTGTTATTGTCAAGACACTAAGGAGTCTGCAACTGTTTGTTTGATTTAAGGAGCCTCGCTGCTGATACTGCTGACACCTAACCGGTCCGGTTACCGAAACTTTGAGCCACCAACTAGTGGAGACGGAACCTGGAATCCGGAGGAGCATCGTACACCTGTCGAAGGCCAGGGTCGACTCCAAGACATAATCCAAACGGAAGCCAGCACCATTCCTAAACGAGATCAGATTATCTCAGGTGACTCTGTGTCTACGTGTGTTCTGAGTGTGTCACTGTCTGGATGGTGTGAATGATGATATGCGATCTAGCTAAGCATCAGAAAACTGTTTTATTTTTGTACCTGTAACATAATTGTAACTGTCATAGTTCACCACTTGAATGACAAATTTCATTATCTCTTTTACTATTAAAGAGTATTATTGTTTTATACTTGTACCCACGTACTCCCTTCGTGATCATTTGAACGCAAGGCGTGCGCGTGAGTGCGTGAAAGTATTTAAAACAGGGGGCTTCATCAAATGACGAAGGATCACCGACAGATAAACTAGACATTCGTGTTAGGTCTTCCTACATACACGAGTGTTCTTCACCTTCTGCCTTTGTCTACCAAGTGAATCCCAGTCTCTTCTATCAGGACCATCCCTTTAGACATTCTTATAACGAGCCATAATTTCTAGAGACTGTCGGCAAACTCTTGGATAGGGATTTCTGTCTATTTCAATAGAAACACCCTACCGGTCGGTGACAACTGTGGTCTCGGTCCGGGATCTACCCAGCTAATTAGAAATATTTCTAATAAATTGTGTTCCTTGGTACAAAAATTTTTTTTTTCTCATCTCAGTAAAGGGTAGAGTAGTTTAGGAAACTCTGTAATTAGTTGTTTCCATTCGATTGAGAGAGTGAAAGTGTGTTTGTATCATTGTTTGTACTAACCACTTTTGTGTATGTACTAATAAGATTTGTAAATTATTGCAATTGTATTAGTATAACTTGAATTGGGAAGTAGTATAATATTGATATAGAAATTGTAGTCCACTGATCACTCACCCTCTCAGTCAAAACTCAGTCATGAGTTCATCAGCAGATTTGCACGCAGCAGCGGTAGCTATGGGGTTATCGGAGCCCGAAGCAGCCAAATATGTCCATGATATGGAGAGGGAGTTAAGGAAAGAAGACAGGGAAGATAAAATACGTAGGCATGAACTCGAGCTTAAGAAACTGGAAGCAGAGACAGAGCTTAAGAAAATCGAGGCCGAGGCTGAGAAAGAACTTAGGCAGTTACAGGAAAACGAAAAAATCCGACAGCATGAGTTTAGGATGAAAGAGCTAGAAAACCAAGCTCTATCAGCAACCTGTTCTAACGCCAGCTCTCCGGCACCCAGCATTGAAACCCAGCTACATTCGACTTCTCATGTGGGTCCTATGAGTTTTCCTTTCATGCCGTTCGAGGAAAATCAGGAACAATTGGATAGTTACCTTCAGAAATTCGAGAAATTAGCTGAGTCATTTGGGTTGGCTAGGGAACACTGGAACTTGAAGCTTTCTCAGGCACTGAGGGGACAAGCGTATGTAGTCTCTCAGGGACAACTCCAGGCCATGAACACTCTTATGAAAGTTTGAAATCGGCTTTATTGAAGAGATATGAGTTAACCTCAGCTGCTTATCAGCGGAAATTCCGAACCGCAAGACGTCTGAGGGGTGAGTCATTCTCACAATTGTCCGCTCGTCTGCAGAGTTATCTCTGTAGATGGGAGACATTGGGAGAGTATGAACACTCCTATGCGGGCTTGCGGGAGATGGTTTTGTGTGAGCAGCTGAGGAACTGTATGTCGAAGCCGATGGAAACTTTCATCATTGAACAAGGGGCACAAACACTGGGGGAAATGATAGTCTTGGCTGAAAGATATTTGACTGCCCATGGGGACTCGGTCCCAACACAACCTCCCCAACCTCAACAGAACCCACCTCCAACCAATCAGGGACAAACCCCTAGCAATATACCAGCAAACCAGAGGCAACCTCAGCAGCAGCATAACAAAAAACAAACCACATCTGGGGCTAGAAAACCATACTGCACGAATTGTCATAATAATTCCCACAGTACGGCAGACTGCAAGCGCAGAACAAAACCCCAGATTGCGGCTTGCTTCTCGGTAGGGAAGAAAACCACTAGACTACCACCGCCTCCCGAAATGAGAGGACATCGAGTGGTAGAGAACATCAATGTCAATGGACAGTTGGTCGAGTGTCTCCATGATACGGGTTTAACGTATGATGCCATAATAGCATCACACTTAGTAAAACCTGGTCAGTTGACGCAAAACATGGTTGAAGTTATGGGTGCGACAAGAAGTTCGCCTACCCTAACTTTACCAATAGCCCAAGTGTTAGTTAACTCTAGATTTGTAAAGGGAACTATATCGGCAGCAGTGATGACTGATCCTATCTATGACATAATACTGGGAAGTAAATATGTTTATTTAGGGGAACCATCCACTCCCATGATAGTAGGCAGTGCCCTGACCCATATCCCAACTCTACCACCTGGCTGTAACCAACTTCCTAGTGCTAGGAAGACTCCCCAGAGAGGAAAATTTTCTTCCTCTAAACGTTCGCTAGCGGTAGGGGACAAAGTGTTACTCTTAAGATCTAGTGGGACTAATAAGGAGACTGAGTGGCAAGGACCATTCCCCATAATGGAGAAAGTGTCCAACACCAAATATAAAATCTTCATCAAAGGTAAGATGAAAATCTACCACATTAAATTGCTCCGCAAATATTATGACAGAGCAAAAGAACGACCAGTACATCTGGTAGCTCTAAATGTTGTTCAGAAAGTAGGGAGGAGGGAAGAACCTCTTAGCTTTCCATACCCACCTCGGACTGGATCCTCACTAAACTTATCTGGAGAAACGCCAGGTCATACCAAAGTACCAAGCCAGCCCCGGAGTCGAAAGAAGTCTAATAGATCCTTCTCTAGAGGGGAACAATTGGTTCAGATATAAACTATGGGGAGAATGCATAGTCGATCTAGGCTCATCCACCCTAAAAGTTCGCTGAGCCGTACTTTTCTCTAGGGGCGGCATATGTGACGGGATGAGTCTAGATCACTATGCAAACACCACCACTACTGCGTTAGTGGAATTACTATTTACATTCTGGATTCAGTAGGCAGCTAAATTACTAATAATGACATCATATTGGCGACGCAGACATTTGCTGCACTAAAACTACACACTGTACTATTGGGGACAGCACATTTCCACGTCATCATCAAATGATGTCACAAGGGAAATCTCCTGTCTTCAACCCTTATTAATATCAAGTCTAATGACTGGGGATATAGGTCCGTCACTCCCTAGCAACGGGAAAACAGCGATATGCTATTAGTACGGCTGCACCGGAAATTGTGACTAACAACTTCCGGCCGGTTCACAACGACCATAGCTGCTGTGCCAAGCAGACCTTACATGAAGTGGGCTGCCAAATCCAACTCCATCTTTGGTAGATTATACCAAAACCTATCTTAATTGCTGCAATAAGACTGGGGGTGAGTGTAGTAACCTAATAATTATGATTATAGTAAGAAGTGTGTACACATTTATATTATGATATTGGGAAAACCCAAAACTTTCCCGACCATGTATATTTATGAAACGTGGTAGTTGAAAGGGGAGACATTGAGAGAAAACATGTGAGGCCTAGATATATTTATAGATAAAAATATATATATATATAGATATAATGTATGAACCTTACTGATTATTTTCATTTGCATTTTGTGAATGTATTTACATGTATATTTTGTTGAAAATATGATAACATGATTTTGCCATGTGGGCAGACGTAGAAGAGACATGTGGAACATGATTCTCACATGCCAGCAATATTACTAGGATATATATATTCAAACATAAATTTGCTTACCCCTGATTCACCGCCATGCCGAACTACATGACACTGACGGTCATAAGTTCAAAGCAAATACCATGTGGTGAGGAATCAGAATTTGGGGAGTAAATAACTCAACAAGGGATAACTGAGACATCCTAAAGCCCAATGCCTGGAATATCTCAGCCCCCTTGCTTGCCTGCTGGACTTCTTCTTATCGTTTAGCTCGTATATTCTGTGGGGTATACCTCACGACTTCATGGCGACACTTGATTGCTTTATGCCTAATGACTGATGTGGGATTAGGTTGAATTATTGTTGGCCGTTCCTTAGCTATCTAGGGAAACATCCTGGCTGCCCAGGACTTCCTCACCATGGTGTTAAGGAATACACCAGTAATTATTGCATATGAGTCACTTCAAGTTTTACAACCATGTACATTTTGTAATGTTTTTTTCAAACAAAGATTTGTCTACATGTTCTATTCCAATGGACCATGTGGTCTTAGAAGGTGTCCACTTCTGGACCCTTTTTCACCTTGTATCATCATGTCATACAAGGTATAGCCAAGCTGATAAGAACTATTGGCCTTTGCTTTTGATACAGAATAGCAGAGAGGAATTGTTTTATTCCTGTTCTGCATCTGACACATACACAACAGACACACAACACCAACACTCAGACACATTGTTATTGTCAAGACACTAAGGAGTCTGCAACTGTTTGTTTGATTTAAGGAGCCTCGCTGCTGATACTGCTGACACCTAACCGGTCCGGTTACCGAAACTTTGAGCCACCAACTAGTGGAGACGGAACCTGGAATCCGGAGGAGCATCGTACACCTGTCGAAGGCCAGGGTCGACTCCAAGACATAATCCAAACGGAAGCCAGCACTATTCCTAAACGAGATCAGATTATCTCAGGTGACTCTGTGTCTACATGTGTTCTGAGTGTGTCACTGTCTGGATGGTGTGAATGATGATATGCGATCTAGCTAAGCATCAGAAAACTGTTTTATTTTTGTACCTGTACCATAATTGTAACTGTCATAGTTCACCACTTGAATGACAAATTTCATTATCTCTTTTACTATTAAAGAGTATTATTGTTTTATACTTGTACCCACGTACTCCCTTCGTGATCATTTGAACGCAAGGCGTGCGCGTGAGTGCGTGAAAGTATTTAAAACAGGGGGCTTCATCAAATGACGAAGGATCACCGACAGATAAACTAGACATTCGTGTTAGGTCTTCCTACATACACGAGTGTTCTTCACCTTCTGCCTTTGTCTACCAAGTGAATCCCAGTCTCTTCTATCGGGACCATCCCTTTAGACATTCTTATAACGAGCCATAATTTCTAGAGACTGTCGGCAAACTCTTGGATAGGGATTTCTGTCTATTTCAATAGAAACACCCTACCGGTCGGTGACAGTGGTCAAGGATTTAAATAGAAATATGATATTGGGTAGAGATTTTTTATTGAAAAATGGGGTGAGACTTTTTTTTGATTTGCATAAATTAAAATTCCAAGATGTGTATGTAGATTTGGAAGAGGATATGCATGTGTCGACACTAGTTAGAGTCAAAACGACCATGAATTTGAAACCACAAACGGTTAATTTAATACAGGCAAAAATGAAAAAAAACCCATACTTTTCGGTTGGACAAACAGTTAAAATAACGGAATTAGAGAGAGAAATAATACAGGAACCGGGCTTAGAAGTCACCGATGGGTTAATAGTACTAGATAGACATCTCAGCTTTCCAGTGATGCTCCTAAATAATACAGGAAAAAATATTACATTATATAGAGGTTGTGTAATCACTAAAGTAGAGTATAGTGAAAATAACATGTTAACTATAGACAAAGAAAACATATGGGGAAATACGTATTCAGAAACTCCCATGATTAGAAATAATGTCGGAAATAAGTATAAAAGAAGCTGGAAAAGACGAAATGATGAATTGATCCATACATTTAAGAAACGTCCATCTCAGATAGATACATTTGATAAAAAGACAAGAGAACAAGAATTGTTATCACAATTAAAAGCTCCGCCGGAGAATAGGGAAATATTAGAAAAGTTCGTGAAAGAAAATCAAGACGTTTTTGCGGTTAGTGATTTAGAATTGGGTAAGACAAAAACAGTTACAATGGAAATAGATACAGGAGACCATCCACCAATTAGTTTAAAACCATATAGAACTCCATTAACAAATAGAGAAATAGTGGAAAAGGCAATAGAAGATATGTTGAAAGCAGGGATAATAACAAGATCAAAGTCAGAATGGTCATCTCCGGTCGTCATAGTAGCCAAACCTGATGGTTCGAGCAGGTTCTGTTGTGACTACAGGGCGTTGAACAAAATCACTAAGAATGTAGCGTACCCACTGCCAGTGATTGGTGATATTTTGGGGTTGCTTAATGGCTCCACATTCTTCACGACGCTAGACGCAAGGTCAGGATTTTGGTGTATTCCGATGTCGAAGGACGCGCAAAAGAAAAGTGCTTTCTGTACTCATATGGGTTCTTAAGAATTCTTACGTATGCCGTTCGGGGTTCGAACTGCCCCGTCTCACTATATGCTCTTAATAAATGAAGTTTTAGAAGGTATGCAAAAGTTTGCTCTAGCATATATAGACGACATTCTGATTTTTACGAAAGGAGATGTGGAGGATCATTTAAAACATATTAGACTAGTATTTGACAGGTTAAGAAGGCATGATGTTAAATTGAAGCTTAGTAAGTGCCAGTTTTTAAAAACAGAAACAAAATATTTGGGGTATATTATAAATAGAGAAGGAATTAAACCAGACCAGGAAAAGATAAAGGCTATTAAAGAGTTACCTCCTCCAACTAACATAAAGGAAGTACGTGCGTTTATAGGAACCTGTGGGTATTATAGGCGGTTTGTCCCAGCATTTTCAAAGATTGCAGAGCCAATTACAAATTTGACGGGTAAATACGCTAGATTTAAGTGGGATGATGAGTGTCAAAAAGAATTCGATTTTTTAAAAAACAGTTTAACAGTGGTACCACTATTGACGCATCCAGACTTGAACAAACAATTAATACTATATACAGATGCTTCGGACAATGCAATAGGAGCATGTTTGGTTCAACCATATGAAGGAAAAGAGTCTGGAATACCAGGGGTTAAAAATGAAAGGCCAATTTACTTTTTATCTCATAAACTTAGCAAAACTCAACGCAAATGGCCGATTATTGAGAAAGAAGCTTATGCCATACACTACGCTCTACAAAAACTAAATTATTACTTACATAATGCCAATTTCATTATTAGAACTGATCACATGCCATTAAAGTCTATATTAGAAGCACCAATACAAAATAGAAAAATACAAACGTGGGCATTGAATCTACAGGGATACAATGCTACAGTGGAATATGTTTCAGGAAAACATAATACATGCGCCGATCTTTTGTCTAGTATCCCGTATCTCAGTCATCAGGGAACACGGAAGATGAAGCTGAACCAGAGATAGATGATCGAAACTGGCAAGTAAATATATTAGATTCTGCCATAATAAATAGAGAAAACTTTGAGAGTTTACCGTCGGATCAAGAGTCTGAACCTACAACAGAAGACCCACATTTGGAACAGTTTAATATGAAAGATGAACAAGAATTAGATCCAAAAATAGTACAAATAAAAAGAAAACTGAAAGAAACAGGGGAAAATAGTTTTAAAAGAAAATTTGTAGAGCTACAAGAAGACAATCAATTATATTATATCAGTGAAAAAGGTGAAGGAGTAAGAAAATATATTCCGAAACATTTAGAACGAGAAGTTTTAAAGGCATATCACGATAATAATGGTCATTTTGGGCGAGATAAGTTGGTTAAGGCTATTAGCAGTAAATATTACTGGCCGAATTTATTTAAAAGCGTATATGAATATGTTGAAGCATGTGAAAAGTGTAGGTTAAGAAACATGAAGATAATTAACTGTCCCTTACAGGATACTGATATTCCTCAATTTCCAATGCAGAAAGTAAGTTTGGATATTTCAGGCCCTCATCCAAAAACATTATCGGGAAATGTATACCTACTACATATCGTAGATTCATATAGTCTCCGGCCAGAAGTTTATCCAATTCCAGACAAGAGTGCTGATTCAGTTATAAATATGCTTCTACAAGAATTTATACCAAGGTTTGGGTGTCCACAAATAATACTTACAGACAATGGGAAAGAATTTGTAAATAGAAAGTTTGAAAAATTGGTAAAAGATTTGAATATAAAACACATTAAGACTTCATATTACAGACCAACTTCGAATGCCAAAAATGAGCGACAACATAGGACATTATACAACATACTAGCGAAAAATGTAGAAGAACAAGATATGGATTGGGATCTTTATTTGGGAATAGCATTAGCGGCGATCCGTACACACCAAAATGAAGGAACAGGTTTCTCACCATTTTACTTAGTACATGGGAAAGAACCAATATTACCAATTGACAATTTATTAAAGCCTAGGAGAAAATATATGGGGGAGGATTTTCAGGAAACAAGATTGCAAGAGATGCACAAAGCACATGTACGTTTAAGAAATAATATAATTAAGGCTCGAGAAAGACAGAAGAAATACGCAAATAAAAATGCACACTTACAAGAGTTCAACATAGGTGATAGAGTTTATTACAAAAAACATAGGAAAAACTCTAAGTTTGATGCTCATTGGGTCCCGGGATATTATATTTTAGAAAAGAAGGGTCCAGTATCGTATACTATTAAGAACCAAGTTACAGGGCATGTTGCACGTTCACATGTGGAGCACTTAAGACGGGATAATGAGGAAAAAGATGCAGAGAATAATAATAATAATTATTATTCAGAAGAATTGTCAGATGGACAGATTGTCAGACAAACGGAATATCCAATACCTATAGAGAATGGGAAACAAGTAACAACAGCATCTACTACGGCTGAACAAGAAGAAACAATACCAAAAACAGTCGTGATAGAGGAAAACAACACGTATGACGATTATAATAATGAAGAATCAATCGAGGAAAAAATAGAAGCTCCATTTATGAATACAAGACAGGCAGTAAAAAGAAAGTTAGATAGACAGAAAGAAAGAGAAATTAAGAGGCAAAGGAAGTTTAGACTGAATTCTTCAAGTGATGAAGATATGCCACTGTTTGAAAATTTATTAAGACGTCAAGACAGAAAAATTAGATTGGATTTAGAAAGGAAGAGATTAGCGGTTGCTAGTAATGGCTATACAGATGCGGAACAAGAGATGGATGAAAAGTCAGAAACTGATGAAGATGCTGATATGAAAGAAGATAGTTCTCCTCAGGAGGATGACGACATTGATGTAGATATTGCACTTATAGAAAAAAATTTGAAGCTATTAAGAAAGTGGAGAAGGGATAAATAGTGCGGTAGAATATTCTGTAGATTGCAGATAGAAGAAGAAGTTAGACAAGGTATTTATGTATTTCCAAGGAAGGAAGTTGGCAACTTAATCAAGAGTTGTTGGGATGAGTAGACATAATATGGTTCAAACTTATTGATATATGCTTTGTGATCATTTTGATTTTTAAGTTGAAGTGTTGAGTTTTTCTTAGACGGAAAATAATTGATTAGTAGTCATAATATGTATGTATATATATGGTCTTTCATTTCATAACATATGTTTAATTTGATTAATGTGTGGGGATAAAGATGATGTCAAAGAATGAGGGGGTTGATATTGTGTAGTCTGTTGTTTGACTTCAATTGTTCTTTATAAAATGTGAGGATAATTTAACGTTGCTTTTATTGAGTTATCCTGGGTGTGTTTAAAATGATTACTGGCTTGACGTTCAGTTAGGGGAAAAATGAAGAGTTGTTTTTGGGAACTTACAGAAAATGTGAAATAGACGTTGAGTTGTTTAACGTATATAACGTTTATAAATAGAAATTGAGGGTGAAACATGGTTGAGTTAAGGAGGAAGTGGTAGTGATTAGTGAAGTGATTCAATATGTTGTAATGGAGGAGTATATTTAAAAGTGGCTGGGGGTATCAGCAACAATTGATATTACAGGTGGTTTGGAAAGAGTTAAAATGGGGGATTGAAATAGGGACTACATTAGTTGGTTCGTAACGTAAATACATGGATTGGAATGACGGGCGATATTGAGTAAATGGGGAGTTGAAATAGGAGCTGGGTTGAACAGCGTTTAATGGGAGAATATGGGGGGAATGCCAGGTTGAATTTTGGCATTTAAATAAGTGGACAATGGAAGAAGAAGACTGTATGTAACAGTATACTAATAATTTGGAGGTTGAATTTGACGAGGTGTATAATACAAAATGGTTGTAGTGTTGGATCAACTTTTGTGATAACAACAATTATTATTGACGAAAATGAAGATACATTTTAGAAACTTTATTTTTATAAAGTTTTGAGAATGCATGGGAAGAGAAATGTGGTTACTTCTTACTTTTTCCCCTTACTTTCTATATCTTTTTAAGGTGCGCACCTACCAAATCTAACCTATCCAACCTAACTGACTCAACTAAACTTTTCTGTCTATCCTGGAATAGCGAGAATGTGAATAAGGGAGAAAAAGATAAGGGAAATATCTTCAATTTTTGTCAATCATAATTTAGATGGACACTTTAATAGCGGTTCACTTATGGAGAATTTTGTAGAGAGTTTTTGTGGAGAACTTTATAACGAATTTTGTAGAGAGTTTTGTATTATTGATATAGTATGAAGTATGTCTCTAGTTAGCATTTGGCTATGATGAGATAAGAGGGTGAGAATTGAGTTGAGAAATATATGGGATTGTTGGGCAGGTATAGTAAAGTTAAGTGGTTAAGAGTTGGGGTTGAGATTTTTTCAGGGAAAAAATCTCCTTGAAGAAGGGGAGGTATATGTAACAGTATAGCTTAGGAGTAAAGAGTTAGGGAATGCTGCGCATTCATTAACTAGTGGGAAACCATAGTTGGTGAACGTGTGTGCACGAATGGATAGACGTATCCAGGGCTTGCACACACGTCACTTGGGGACTGGGAATTCAAGAGGTAAACAACAAGAATGTCGGAGTTTACCATCATGTTCGAAGATGAATGATTTTCACCTAATAAACGTATGAATTTATAAAAGACGAGACTTGTCCACTATATTATCACGAGCCTTCCACACTCAGCATTGTTATATCACCACCGCCACTGTGATAATAAAATTGCCTACACAATCAGAAAATAGTCAGACGATAGCTTGCTACAACAATACAAACAAAACACAACTTATGTTATATCACAGTTGCTGTGGAGATCAACAATAGAAGCTGCGTACACAATGTCTGTCATGTTCATTATAAACAAGGCAGGTAACATATCACAAGTATCGATATTAGTTGTCATGTTCAACACACATGCTGGACAACATTCAACAATCAATGATTGTGTGTGTCATGTTCAATAACTATACTAGACAACATTCAACAATCACTGATTGTGCTTGTCATGTTAGATGGCATGATACGAGCAGCAGATCTGGATCTACATGAGAATGAACCCATTCAGATTAGCATCGACAAAACTAAATCCATGCAAATAATCACCAGACAAAACTACAGACGATAGCCATAACAGGGGCACCGCTATAACCCCACATGGACATGTGGTTTTCTTTTGTTTTTCATATTCTTTTTACAGAACATCGCAGTCAACACCAGCATTTCTACCGCTGTGATCTCTTGGCAAGTTTACTTTCAGTAGCTTGCCATTGATTTCTAAACTACTGGCACAGATACCAACGCAAAACCAACGCAACACAGTCTGCTGCCAAATCTCACTCATCTGTGTTTCGAACGCGGGTATACAGGATTAGGAACCGCGAGTGTAACCCCTTTGCCACATGGACATGTTACCTATTGTTAATGTTAATGAACATAACACATGTATTTTAAATAACAGACATTTAAACTGGAGCTCTCATGTTCACGCCCTTACCAAGAAAATAACACAAAAACATTTACCAACATTCTAAAATTCAGCACTTTCTGAACGAAAGCTCACGAAAAATATTATATACATCGTATATCCAATTGCATTTCAATGATTATTCCACAATCTGGGATGGTTTCCCTAAGTTTTATATGAAACGACTGTTTATTCTTCAAAACCGCGCTGTACGTATATTTTCTTAAATAAAACACGTTGAAAGTAATAATTTATACAGTCGTCTAAAGCTTCTACCACTTCAAACGCGTTTCATTTTTAAAAAAACCAAATTGTGGAATACGAGTATATCTCAACATACCCCAGAGCATCTTCTACTGTTGATTCAATATCATGCAATTAACAGCAAGCGCTTAATCTTATTACATGTTCCAATGTTAGATTAGACTTATGCAAAACATGTTTTGCGTATCTAGTGCTCACTTATGGAATGGCCTTCCCCCAGATCTCAGAACTCCAATGAGTCCGTACACATTAAACCGAAAACTCTCTCAGTACTTACTCCATACCAACTATCCATCCATCCATCATGCGCCATGCTGGTAAGCGTGGGCGGTCATGTTCTGCCATCTCACTCGATCACCAGAGTCATGGATCAGCTACGTGTTTCTGTCTCGACCATGCCACAAGGCCAAGCCATCCAGGTACTTGCTTCTAGGTCCTCCCCTTGGTCTGTTCCCCTCGATCTTACCAGTTGTCACCAAATTCTCCAATCCATTTCTTCTCATAACATGCCAAAATAATTTTGACTGTCTACGTCTAATTTCTCTAATCAATTTACGATCTCCATTTGTTTCTTGAAGGACTTGTTCATTGGTCTTTCTGGCTGTCCATGGTATTCTTTGCATTTTCCTCAGAAACCACATCTCTACAGCCATCAGATGTTTTTCAGCCTGACTGCTCATTGTCCACGCTTCACATCCATATAAAAGTACAGGTTCTATGTAGCATCTCAACACTCTCTTTCTCGTTTCAATTGACATCTTTTTATTGGTTAATATGTTTTTCATCTTGCTAAAGGCTACTTTTGCCATGGCGATTCTTGTTCTAATCTCCTCAAGGCATCTCCCATCAGATGTTATTACTGTTCCGCCATAAATCACAGAATGGTATAATTTTTCACTGTGTGTGTAGATGGGGGGGGGGGGAGAGAGGGAGAGAGAGAGAGAGAGAGAGAGAGAGAGAGAGAGAGAGAGAGAGAGAGAGAGAGAGAGAGAGAGAGAGAGTTGAACTGAATATTAAAAATAACATCTGCGACGTCATCTATTTTCTTATATCTCTAGTCCCGAGGACGTTTTCCACTATGGGCCGGTGATGTGATTTCGCCATCACATGTTGTAAGAGTGAGAGCAAGGAGGAATAACTATCTAATCTGTTCCTCACATTGACAAGCGATGAGTATTATCAGATAAGTTCAAAGTCAATACAGGAGTGAGACATGGATGTGTTATCTCTCCCTGCTATTTAATATCTACATGGACAAAATATCCAAAGAAGAACGCCTTGTCAGAAAAGATTCTGGAGATTTCGAACTATTTACTTCAGATGAAACAACATATCCATCTGCAATAAATGGGCTTTTATTTTCAGACGATCAGTGCCTATTTCACAGCGGCGAGGGCTGACTGAAAAATCATATAAATAAGATGAGTTCAGCATTCAGCAAATGCACTGTTAATATAATTACAACCAAATGTGAAGATATTCAGGTTAGCAGATCTCCTAGAACACTAAATATACTGTGGACCGAGCGTGGACGCAGTCTACGGGCAAGGTTCTGCAGCTAATCTACAACATCTCAAAGCATGCTCTTACACGTGAATGGGACTTGATTACCTGCAATTTCCTTTAGAGACTTGTGTGCAGATCCTGCCAACCGTCTTTACAAGCATACGATAGACATACCAGATACCGAGGATAATGTGAATGTATGTTTTGTTTTATTTGTTGCATATTTGGTTTTCTACCTTGCCTGCACAGTTTCAATACATTTCATAACAATCAAACGTACAAATTAACCACCAGGATTCATAGGAAAATGAATTCATCCATTCTTTCAGTAGCATGTCCTTTGCAGAACCTCGCTCCCAAAACAACCTTCCGGAAAACCTCTCGATCATAAGCAAGATGTCCCGCATCCGATACACCCATCTGGACATCATCCGCCACATCCTGCACCAATCTTCTCTTTGGCCTCCCTCTTCCTCTCTTCCCAGGCATATATCCCTCCATTATTGTTCTCTCCAAACTTTCGTGACGTTTCAAGGGACCAAAATATTTCAATTTTCTTTGCTTTATCGTTTTCAATAGCCAACCTTCTTCAATATTCAGTTATTTGAGTATTGATGCATTTGTTATTTTCTTTACCCAAGATATTTTTAGAACTCGTCTATAACATTTATATTCAAAGGCGTTTATGCGCTGTTCAGCTTGTTTAGTAAGTGTCCATGTCTCACAGGCGTATGTTGCAATTGGAAAGATGCATGCTCTTAAAACTTTAATTTTTGTAGTTATGTCTGTCCCATTCCATAATCTATTCAGTTGTGTTAGTCTTTAAAGAGCAATTGATAGTCGCCGTTTAATTTCTTTCATTGTGTCACCGTTGTTGGTAATCAATGACCCAAGATATTCAAAATTTTAAACCACCTCCAATTTTTCCTCATTAACATATATTTCTTTCTCCATAGTGGTTTTATCTGTATGCATTATATTTGTTTTTGCAATGTTAAGATACAAGTTGTGATTTTTACTATTCAATTGGGTTGAGGCTATTAGGTTTTCTATACCAGTCTGTGTTGAGGAAAATGAATACAGATTCCAAATATGTAAACTTGTAAACACTTATATTTACATGTCACACTCTTTTCGTGGATTATACAGGCGTTTATGTGCTTCAGTATATTCATGCTCAAGTTGAATTCATTTATTCACTTATACTATATATGCAACGAAATATACCAGTCAATAAATGGTGCAACATTTTGTTTGAGGTTTCTGTGTTTAAATAATTCTAATGGGGTTTACAGCATTGGTTGGTACAATTCGTGCACACAGCAATGGACATTTATGTGAGCAAAATAATTGTCTGAACATCTATAACCCATGGTTGCTTGTTTGCACTTTGTGAAAGAAAGATTAATGTGTATCCCCCACACGATGATAACAAACATATTACTGTACATATGAATCAAGAAGGTAATGTTACCAGAGTGTAATGCTGGGTGGGTTTAACATCACAATCAATAACATAGGAAGAAGAAAGTAGATGGCTTGTGGTCAACAATAGACCGATCACTTTCAGTAGTCAAGTAACTTTTATCTCACCGATCATATTTATTGTGCCCAGTTTATGGTTGTAAGTCTCACAGCGCAAGGTAATAAACCACAAACATCACAGAAAAGTGTACATGTGTAATCATAATACTACACTTGCTAGATGACCATTCGTGTTCCTATAATCAAATGACACGAACGATCTCAATCATTTCCCTCAGAACCTGAACGCCTGGGGTCACTTCGCCAGGGAGCATAATTGCCCGTTTATGCAGCGTTACAAAACAGACTATGTCATTCGGGGGCACATGAGTATACTATTGATCTTTAGGCCCCCACACAATAGTGTGCAGTCGTATCACTTCGACGAAATAACTTTAATAACCAGCTATTTGGTTGAAAACACGGATTTAAATACAATACAGCAAACAAATAACTCATCTTCAAGGGAAAATTTTTGTTTTGCTCGTTTCTGTAACAGAGAGTCGGGTAATTTGAGCTTTGCTGAAAATATGTTGTTATCTCGGCAATGTTGCTTCAGGCTGTAATCAGCGGCTGCAAACAAGTTAAAATCAGATAATGACGTCTCGTAAGGCAATCTAACCGGTTTCATTGTATATTAGGTAATGATATAGACAGCAGAGCCGCTGCGGCTCAGTCGCTAGAACACTGGCTTGTTACTCGGGTAGTCGAGTGTTCCAACATTCGTCCAAGTAAAATGTCAGGTTGATCTAGCAATGATGTATATCTTGCATTGCCTGTACCTTTTCCAGCCACACATTCATTCTGTTCTTCACCAATTTCTATGTTTATTTTATTTCTTGTTCTTCTCATTATAATTCTGAGTAGAAGCTTAGTTGGTTAATGAGGTTAATTGTACGAAAGTCTTCGCATTCATTTGCTTATGGTCTTTTTGAACGCAATATATGACACTGGTGATGTACCTCCTGAATTTTGTATTAGGTCTTAGTCAGATATGACTGAGCTATCGTATGACAGTAGACGGTACTACTTGCTTTCTGTTAGCGTCGAATAGTGGGCAGCGCCTACCAAACCCGACAAACCACATTGAGCCAAAGGTTTCGGGGGGAAGAGCGCAAGTAGGAGGGTACCAGCCTTATCCTGGTGGGAGGAAATGCAACCCTACGACAAAATGTCATGGCAGGGCAGACCAAGCCCTAAGCCTTGGTTGGCAGCTGGTCTAGGATCGAGCATTAGAGCATTGCTTTGCTGATCCGGCAGCTTCTGCAGCTTGTCTTGTTCCAGATGTAGAGGTGTTAACTTTCCTCTGGAGTGAACTAGGCAGGCCGAGAGAGGGATCATGCTGCATGGGCAACACATGGTCTCTATATTTTAGCCCAGGCTTTGTGCTATGGAGAGGCAATAACTCCATCCCTGGTCTTAACTGGTCTCGGAATCAAAGCGAAAGGCAACTGTTACGGTTATAAGTCCCTGTCAGTTGACGTAGACATGGGGCGCCACGGGTTGCCTCTGACGGTGGGAGACACCTACAGGTGTCACTGATCAGCTACCGCCCGCCTCAAGCTGGGAATCCCCCGGCCAATTGGGTGCTGATCCGCCACAGCCTGCCTGCTTCAATGGGTGCTTGGGGCTAGGACAAAATCTGAATCGCAGGCTGTAAAACCAATGCACCAGGTACAAACAAAAATAAACATAGAAACCTCAAGCTACGGCTTGCAACCTGGAACGTGAGAACCATGTGTCCAGGATTTTCCACTGACTTGACCAATATTGACGATGTGAGAAAAACGGCTGTGATTGATGCCGAACTCAATCGTCTTAACATTGATATTGCTGGCCTGCAGGAGACTCACCTCGCTGAGGAAGGGTCACTCAGGGAAAACAATTACACCCTTTTTAGAAGGATAGAGGGCAGGCAGAAAAAAGGCAACGTGGTGTGGGCTTTACAGTCACGAATTCGCTACTGAGAATGATTGAAATTCCAGCTGGAGGTAACGAAAGACTATTATCCCTGCACTTGGCAACCTCTTGTTGTTTTGCCACCATTATCACTGCATATGCACCGACATCGCTTCCTCTGATGATGTGAAGGATTCGTTCTACGAGGAGTTAGACTCTGTGATCAAGGCAGTTCCAAAATTCGACTACATTTATATGCTCGGTGATTTCAATGCTCGTGTGGGCAAGGACTCGAGTTCACGGCCAGTGGGCCTGAAAAATACAACATCGGTCGCATGAATGAAAATGGGCAAAGACTGCTTGAGCATTGTACCAGAAATGACCTATTATTACGAATGTAATGTCTCCAGATCTTTTTTCCCTACACAGTAAAAATATTTTCAGAAATGTAGAAGATATAAATGGAATCAGCATTGTAGGACGAAACATCAGTAACATTAGATATGCAGATGATACAGTATTGATTGCAAACAATGAGCGAAAGACATCTGATGCTGCAGAAATGTGGTTTCTGAGGAGAATGCAAAGAATACCATGGGCATACAGAAAGACCAATGACCAAGTACTACATGAGGCAAACGAAAATCGTAAATTTATTAGAGAAATTATTCATAGACAGTCAATTTGATTTGTGTGGACATGTTATAAGAAGAAATGAATTGGAGAACTTGGTGACAACTGGCAAGATTGAAGGGAAAAGACCAAGGGGAAGACCGAGAAGTAAATGCCTGGATGACTTGGTCACATGGCATGGTCGAGACGGGAACACTGAGCTGATACATGACTCTGGTGATCGAGTGAAATGGCCAGTCATGACCGCCCACGCTTTCCGGCATGGCACATGATTGATTGATTATGATCTCCTTTTTAAAACAAAAGAGCTGCATATGGTCAGATGGAAACATCCAAGATCCGGCCATTGGCATCAACTGGACTTCATCATCACACGGAGAAAACAGCTGAACCATGCATCATTAACTTGAAGTTACCACAGTGCTGACTGTGATACGGATCATTCTTTGGTTGTTGCAGGAGTTAGAATGAGACCAAAGAGAATCTACACAGTTAAACGTAAATATAGCCGCAGGATTAATATTATTAACACTCACGATCCTGAAAAGTGCTTTGAGTTTCAACAGCAAATTGAAGGCGCGTTCACTGATACATCAGAAAATTGTGCAGTAAGTGAAAAGTGGGGTAAACTTAAGGAAACTATTTATAAAACTGCGGTAGGGGTTTACGGTACTGTGGATCACAAGAGGCAGGACTGGTTTGCGGCACGCAGAGAAACACTGCAGCCGTTGATTCTAAATAGAAGATATCTCTCTTAAGAAACAAGGAAAGAACAACGCGTAACCCTCTCAGTGAGCTGAAGCAGGCTAGGAACGATGTGCTAAAGGCTGCCAGGCAGTCTGTAAATGACTATTGGATCAAGTTATGTGAGTCCATTCAAATCGCAAGTGATAAGGGAAACATCAGAAGCATGTGTGAAGGGATAACGAAAGCCTGTGGTCCAGTGATCAAAAGAAGTGCACCACTGAAAACCTTGACTGGAGGAATCATTACTGATAAGAAACAGCAGACGGACAGATGGGTAGAGCACTATTTAGAGCTTCATTAAAGTGAGACCAAGCTAGCGGATGATGCCCTCAATGCCATAGAGACCCTGCCAACTCTTGACCACCTGGACACACTTCCAACCATAACAGAAGTTAAGTGTGCTATAAATGAACTTCAACTGGCAAAGCTCCAGGTAAGGATAGGATTCCAATAAAGGTAATCAGGAGTGGGCAAGACACACTCACTCTACAGATCCACCAGCTAATAGAGCTATGCTGGCGAGAAGGACAAGTCCCACAGGATTTCAAAGATTCAAGCATCATAACGCTGTACAAGAACAAGGGCGATCGAAGCGACTGTAATAACTAAAGGTGTATTTCACTTCTGTGTACTGTTGGGAAAGTATTTGCCAGAATTGTTCTGCGCAGACTTCAAGTCCTAGGAGATCAAGTCTATCCCGAATCACAGTGTGGCTTTCGACAGAACCGGTCTACGATTGGTATGATATTCTCATTGCGACAAATGCAAGAAAAATGCCGTGAACAGAATCAACCACTGTTTATTGCCTTCATCGACCTCACAAAGGCATTTGATTTGGTCACTCGTGAGGGTCTGTCCAAGGCACTAAAGAAGATTTGCTACCCACCAACTCTTCTGTCCATTGTTGTTTCGTTCCACACAAGCATGAAGGGTGTAATCAGGTTTGATGGTGCAACTTCTGAAGAGTTTGAAATCAAGAGTGAAGTTAAGCAAGGTTGTGTACTAACCCCTACCTTCTGTGGAATATATATATTTATTACTTCTACTGAAATATGTCTTTCGTGATCAGGATGGTGGTATATACATTCACTCACGCTCAGATGGCGGCCTCTACAATGCTCAGAGATTGAAGGCTAAGACCAAAATTAGGAGGGTACTAATCAGAGAGTTGCTTTTTGCAGATGATGCTGCAGTTACGACCCACTCTGAGGAAGAATTACAACATGTACTATCTGCATTCTCCAATGCTTCTTCTAAATTTGGTTAAACAATTAACAAAAAGAAGACACAGATTATGCCACATGGTGCACATAGGGTACCATCAATCTTTATTGACGACGCCGAACTGGGGATAGAAGTCCATTTTACATATCTAGAATCAGAGGTAAATATCAAATTACCCCTAGATCAGGAAATCAACATCAGGATTGGTAAGGCAGCAACAACAATGACCATGTTGGCAACAAGAGTCTGGGAGAACAGGATACTTACTGCCAAAACAATAGCCCTTGTCTATCAAGCCTGTGTCTTTAGTACTCTTCTTTATGGCACTGAAATCTGGACAACTTACTCACACCAAGAGAAACGTTTAAACAGCTTTCATATGCGGTGTCTGCGAAGAATTCTTGGTATTAAGTGGCAAGACACAATCACAAATACTGAAGTATTGGAAAGATCAGGTTGTGTGACGGTGTATTCCATGCTCAGTCTTTGTAGACTTAGATGGATAGGACACGTTAGGAGGATGGATGATGGTAGAATACCAAAGGACATCGTTTTCGGTGAATTACTGATGGGGAGAATTCCGTAGGGTCGACCTCTACTGCGATACAAAGATGTGTGTAAGCGGGACATGATTGATACATGCATTGATAATGCACATTGGGAGCACGTCGCAGCTGAACGTGTTGCATGGAGGTCAACTATCAGAAATGGAATAAATACAAAAGAGAAAATGATTGCAGATAAAGCACACACAGAGCGTGAGAGACATAAGAAGGTGCATCATGGTGGAAATGACCATGTTTTCACATGCATCCACTGCGGACAAAAATTTACAGCACGAATTGCCCTTATCAGCCACACTCGCCACCGCCATGGGTTGTAGTTATTAAGCCTTTTTGAAGCTCAATGTACCAAACTAGCGTCTGTCAAGACGGCATGATGCCAACAACCTCCTGAATTATGTAATTCTATATTTATTGCAATCCCGAAGAAATCAGGAGCCTTGGAATGCGATCAACATCGAACAATTAGAGTTATGAGCCACATCACGAAGATTTTGCTGAGAATTATCATGCAAAGGGTTAGTAATAACATACAACCCGAAATAGGAGAGGAACAATGTGGGTTTGTAGAAGGCAAGGGCACAGTAAATGCTGTGTATATACTGAGAACAGTAAATGAACAAAGATCTATATCATTGCTTTATTGACTACACAAAGGCTTTCGATAAAGTGAGACATGTCGACATGATAAGGATGCTTGAAGATCTACAAGTCGATGGAAACGGCCTTATACTTAAAAAACAAACATATATTGGAAACACAGGGCTGCCATCAGAATTGATAACAAAGTAGGTCAATATCAGCCTATTATGAGAGGTGTGAGACAGGGATGTGTAATTTCTACAGATATTTATTTTACCTGTACAATGAAAATATTTTCAGAAATATAGAAGATATGGAAAGAATCAACATTGGAGGAAGATACATGAATATCATTAGATATGTAGATAATACAGTCTTGATTGCAAACAATGAACAGGACTTGCGACATTTATTAGATGCGGTTATTGCACACTGTGAGCAACTAGGGTTAGAATTGAATAGTAAGAAGACACATATTATGGTCGTCACTGAGAAGAAGGAAATACCACAATCTGATATACGAGTAAATGGGCATATTCTTAAGCAAGTTAATCGGTACAGTTATCTCGGAACAGTCATAACATCTGATGGGAGATGCCTTGAAGAGATTAGAACAAGAATTGTCACTGCGAGGGTAGCCTTTTACAATATGGAAAAAGTACTGACCAATAAAAAAAAAAGATATCAATTGAAACGAGAAAAAGAGTGTTGAAGTGCTACATAGAACCTGTTCTTTTATATGGACGTGAAACGTGGACAATGAGCAGTCAAACTGAAAAACATCTGATGGCTGTGGAAATGTGGTTTCTGAGGAAAATGCAAAGAATACCATGGGCAGACAGAAAAACCAATGACCAAGTCCTTCAAGAAACAAATGAAGATCATAAATTGATTAGAATCATTACACGTATACAGTCAAACAATTTTGGGCATGTAATGAGAAGAAATGACTTGGAGAACTTGCTGACAACTGGCAAGATCGAAGGGAAGAGACCAAGGGGAAGACTGAGAAGTAAATACTTGGATGACTTGGCCACGTGCCATGGTCGAGACAGGAACACAGAGCTGATGATCGAGTGAGATGGCAAAACATGACCACCAACGCTTATCAGCATGGCACATGATGGATGGATGAATAAATACAGATTTCAGCATATCACTGGGTAAATACCCACTGCTATAAATATCATTCATCATTTTAGTTAATATATCTATTCAAAATTCTCCAAGCACTTCTAATTCTTCTATTGTGATTCCCTCTGGCCCAGCAGTTTTTTTCCTTTCTTCATATGTTAGGCAGCGTCAGCGACTTCTTCTTTTAGAATAGGTGGACCTTCTAAGTTACTGTTTTCTGTTAATTCTTCCCTTTCTCTATCATATAATTCTCTAATATACTTATTTCACCTCTAAATTATAGCACCTTCCTCCAATAATATCTTTCCTGTTTTTGATTTTAAACACCCTGTATTTATTCTTATTTTTTTCTTCCCGCGAGCTCACTGATTGATGTATGCATATTTTGTTTTGTATCTTTAATAGAATTTAATTCAATTTTCTTGCACTGCTAGTTTAACCAACTTTCTTTTGCATTCACACAATTATCTCCTACTTCTTTATTTATATTAGCATACTCTTGTTTGTCATTTTTATTCTGTTTTCTTTTGTCCATCAGCTTTAAGATGTCTTCAGTCAACCGTTTTTTCTTAGCTTTTTGTTTCTCTCCGGTAATATGTTTTAGTTTGTTTGATGAATAAAAGAATACACATTTGTCATTGACCACTTATACTCTTCAAAGCTATTGCAGTGTACCTATTTTTTACAGTAACTCTATGTCACAAGGTTATGACAGATGGAAGTGGATGTGGTTGTGTCTAGTGGTATGTCTGTATGCACGCTCTGCAGGTTTACTTATGTACAGCTATAGACACTGGATAACTCAATTTTCGCGCACATAATTTTATTAGCGACACAGATACGTGATGAAAAAATATGACATTATGTCCATAAGTAATCTCAGTAGAGGTACATCAACTCCTACGTTCCACCTGGTGATATGACTTAATTGCCGCGGACTATATCCCGTGTCTAAACTCACTGACTGCCTGGCTGAGATTCCTTCCTCAGCCCTAACTCCGAATAACTGGCTAGTTTACCTGAACGCAGCCCAACAACTGAATTACTGCTAAGCATCAGAATCAACTCTTGCTGACGATCACTCTCTTGGCTGGTTTCTCTCACACAACCCACACTTCACTGTCTGAAAACCACCAGGTGGGGTTGTCCTTCACTCACCCACAACTCAACCCGCTTGTAATTTGCCCATACTTATCTTTTATTCACTCATCCCGGGACCTCCCAACAAACACAATTTAACCCCTTTTAACCCCATTCTACATTCCTCCAACATGACCATTATGGACTTCCTTTGTCCCTTAGTCTACTATCACGATTTGCATCTCATTAGAGATTTCCTCTTTACCCGTACGTGTTCTAACAATCACGGTGTTGGGTTCAGTCATTGTCTTGTAATTTTCTTACTCCACCTTTCTGACCTAAAATCCGTCTCATTCTTATCTGACCCCTGTAACTTCGGTTGTATTATAAGATTCTTAGCTACTACATTCACCCCACTTAGGCGTAAAACACGCACGTTACACTCTATATTGTTCTTGAATGTCTTTATCTGCTTCCAGGATATCTTTATTAAGTATAGTATTCTTAACCACGTTATTTCCTCTCTCCAATCTTATTTTTATTTGTCCACCTAGTGGTAAACGATCACTATTACTGTCAGTACCAGGCATTGCTTTAACATTAATTAACGAATTTTAAAATCTTTTAATAATAAGTGCGTAGTCAATTTCGTTAAGTGTTTTCATATCTGGGCTTTTCCATGTGTAAATTCGTCTTTTATGGTGTTTAAACCAGGTATTTCCAAATATCATATCACTGATATTTGCCCATTCTATTAGTTTCTCTTATATTTCATTTCTTGCACTTAAATTATAATGCCATTTTTCTTGATCCATTTTTCACTTTCCTACTTTGGCAATAACATCTTCTAGCATTATTATTATTTCTCGTGATTTAATTTGTGACATGGCAATTTCTACTTCATTGTTAAAGTATTTCTTCATCACTACCACTTGTTGTTGGTGCGTATACTCGTATTTGTATCTATTGGCTTGTCGTTGATTATCAATCACCATAATAACTCTATATGAAATACACCAGTAAGCGTTAATTGACGTGGCTGTTGTTTTTGTCAAACATTAATCATACTCTTGTTTCGTGTATCTCCCCTCCAGAATAAATTAGTTTGTGTTTGTTGGTTATAGTTTTCCCTGATCCCTTCCATCTCATCTCACTTATGCCTAGGATATTCATTTTCATGCTCTCCATTTCTCTTATCATCTGACGCAGCACATTTAGACGCATAGAACGACACAATTAGACACATACACCCACACAATTAGACACACACAACCATGCAATTGGACATATTCATGTATTCATTATGTGCCATGCCGATAAGCGTGAGCGGTCATGGTTCGCTATCTTACTCGATCACCAGAGTCGTGGAACAGCTCTGTGTTTTTGTCCCGACCATACCACGTGGCCAAACCATACATGCATTTACTTCTCTGTCTTTCTCCTGTTCTCTTCCCCTAGATCTAGACAGTTGTCACCAAGTTCTTTAATTTACTTCTTCTCATTAAGTGACCAGAACATCTTGACACATACACCCACAAATTAAACACATACACCCACACGATTGGACACATACACAAACACAATTAAACACATGTACTCACGCATGTAGACACATACATCCACACAATTAGACAAATGCACCCTTAAAATTAGACACACACACACTGTACGGTTCTGTACTTCTCGCTCTTCTGACATTCGTTTTATAATGTAAGTAGACCCGCAAATCACGTTTTATGTAGACGCAGTAGACTTGTTCTAGTATGTGGTATTAAATTTAGCTTCCATTTTTACGTATACTGTGTAAGGGGGGGGGGGGGATTTACAAGGAGGAAATGCGAAAAAGAGGGGAGGGTGACATTCTGAACATATGGTGAAGGGATGCATGGGCCAAAAAAGATTGAGAACCACTGTTATAGAATGTTTAATGATACTTTATTACAGTAAATCTACTGTGGTGAGAAGGGGTGGGTTCCCCATAACTCTCCGAGATATATGTGTATATATGTATGTATATATATATATATATATATATATATATATATATATATATATATATATATATATATATATATATCATCATCATCAAGTGCCGTGCCGGCTGGCGTAGGCGTGTCAGAGTCTTTGAAGTTCACCAGGCTCAGGTCACGTTGACACAAAAAACCTGTACTTTTTAAACTAAACGAAATTAGAACGTTTGTAAAGGTATGGTGTGTGTAATGTCACTGAAGTCTGTAAAGGTTTGTATGCTGTCAAGTATTATTGTTAGTCGTTACCACAATCAACAACTTTCACGCTCACACTAACCCTACTCAATGACATTCAATTGCACGGACGCCATTTTGGATTTTAGGTACAAAATTTGTTGAATTTAGCGATAAGTCTGAAGACGCCTCGGTTGGCTTCAAATAATATCTTCACACTTATAATTTAATGAAATCAACACTATTTAATCGTTACTTTACCTTAATCTATGACTTGCGCACTTCTATCGGCATTTTCACATTCGCTTCAAACTCGAACAAAAAAAACTCTACAAGTTCGCATTTAGTTCAAAACCCGGACGAGCCCCCACGTTCGCACTTGTCAGAGTCTTGCGTAGAGCAAGATAAGTAGCTCGTTTTCTGGCAAGTGTGAAGCAATATCAAACTATCAAATCACACGAAGTGAATATCCGAAACTATTATTCACAAGCTTTATTTACGCGCTGCATTTATTATCGCACAAACATCGCGCAATGACAATCCATAGCAATCATTACGGCATGAACAATATCAATAAAATGCATTAAAGATACATGCAATTAATAAACCTCTCATTTACAAGTCAAACTATTCAAGCGTTCGAACCAGTCTCCCACTGTCGTACAGGCTAGCTCTCAATGCAGATTCAAACACCACTCGCAGACTCATGCGACCTGTCCATTCAAACACATAAGCCAGTCTCCCAGCCTTGGCGTTCTACACGCTACACGGCGCTCACGTCAGCTGGTGTGACCCCTGCCAGGTTCACTGGGTGTACTGCTGATCAGCGGTCGTTTAAGCGTCGCTCAATTGCTGTGCTTGGTTGCTTATACGGGCGTCGTCGAAGACGCCGCATTCCCTCTGCAGTGTTTAACATCACTCAGGGTTGCGTGTTGTTATGTTGTCTGGCGTCGGTACAGACAACGCGTCGCAACCTCGGATGTGAGACCTTGACAGACGTTCATGGCTCTCCATAGATCTCGGTCTTTGGTTGTCTGGATCAACTCTGCTGCTGATATTCCTCCATGCCACCGTCTCAATCCATCCAGCATCACTTCTCTTGGTCTACCTCTGCCTCTCTTCCCCTCGATGTTTCCAGTTGTTACGATGTTCTCCAATGCCTCTCTTCTCATCACATGACCGAGGAAAGCTGTTTGTCTCTGGCTTATTGTTGTATATAATGTTCTAGTTTCGTTAGCCTGTTTCAGGCAGTCGTCGTTAGTTACTCTGGCAGTCCAAGGAATTCGCAACATTCGTCTTAGGAACCACATCTCTGTTGCTTCTAATTTCTTCTTAATTTGTTCATTTACATTCCAAGATTCACTGCCATACAGCAAAACTGGTTCTACATAGCATTTCAGCACTCTCTTTCTTACATTCAGTGATAGTGACTTATTGCATTCTTACTCTTCATTTTCTGAAATGCGGCTTTTGCCTGCCCTATTCTGCTCCTAATCTCTGTTGTACATCTTCTATCTGATGTTATAAATGCCCCTAGGTATCTAAAATTATCAACTTGGTTAAGGATTTCCCTTCTATTTCTATGTCACATTTTGGTGTCACCATTTTCTTTGATATTACCATTGTTACTGTTTTCTTGATATTCAAGGAGAGTCCTTTTCTTTGCACTCTCTGTTACTATAACGTCTAATAATTGTTGTAGTTCTGTTGAACTATCCGCCACCAATACTGTGTCATCTGCATAGCGTATATTATTTATATTATAACCTCCAACTAGTATTCCTGGCATCTCTTTGATCTCTCTCATTATTACTTCGCTATACAGGGAGAAAAGATCTGGTGACAAGACACACCCTTGTCGTACTCCTAGCTTTATCTGTTCGTAATTACCCTCTTTATTTCCCATTTTAATTGCTGCTACTTGGTTCCAGTAAATATTCTTTATTATTCTTAAATCTTTTCCATCAGTGTTGATATCTTCCAACATTTTAATCAGTTCATCATGTTTTACTTTATCAAATGCCTTAGTATAATCTATGAAGCACAAATATATGTCTCTCTGTTTCTCTATTGACCTTTCTATTAGTGTCCGTAATGTATAAATTGCATTGTTTGTGCCCTTTCCTTCCACAAATCCATACTGTTCTTCACTAATTTCCATTTTTATTTTCTTTTTGGTTCTTCTCATTATGATTCTGAGTAGAAGCTTAGTGATATGGTTTATAAGGTTAATTGTACTAAAATCTGGTCTTTTTGGTATAGCTATAAATACAGATTTCAGCATATCACTGGGTAAATATCCACTGCTGTAAATATCATTCAACATTTTAGTTAATATATCTACTCCAAATTCTCCTAATACTTCTAATTCTTCTATTGTGATTTCATCTGGCCCAGCTGTTTTTCCTTTCTTCATACTTTTCATAGCGTCAGCGACTTCTTCTTTCAGAATATGTGGACCTTCTAAGTTGCTATCTTCTGTTAATTCTTCCCTTTCTCCTTCATATAATTCTCTTATATACTCATTCCACCTCTTCATTATAGCATCTTCCTCTAATATTATCTTTCCTGTTTTTGATTTCAAACACCCTGTATTTATTCTTATTTTTCTTCCTGTAAGATCACTGATTTGTCTGTGCATATTTTTTGTATCTTTAATGGAATTTAATTCAATTTTTTTGCATTGCTCGTTTAACCAACTTTCTTTAGCCTTCCCACATTTATCTTTTATTTCTTTATTTATCTTAGCGTATTCTTGTTTGTCATTTTTACTCTGTTTTCTTTTGTCCATCAGTTTTAAGATATCTTCATTCATCCATTTTTTCTTAGCTATTATGCCTCTCTCCGGTAATACTTCTTTGCTAGTTTGTGAATGGAGTCCTTTAACATTTCCCATTGTTCATCTATACTCTGTAATTTAGTTATTGCATTGTACCTATTTTTCACAGTCACTCTGTATTGTTCTTGCATTTCTTTATCTATTTTCAGAACCTCTTTATTAAGTCTCAAGTTCTTAACCATTTTCTTCCCTCTCTTTAATCTTACTTTTATTTGTCCACATAGTGGTACATGATCACTATTACAGTAAGCACCAGGCATTGTCTTTACATTAATTAAAGCATTTCTAAATCTTTTATTAATTAGTATGTAGTCAATTTGGTTGCGTATTTTCTTATCAAGGCTTATCCATGTGTACAGTCGTCTTTTATGGTGTTTAAACCATGTGTTTCCAATTATCATATCATTGATATTTGCCCATTCTATTAGCTTTTCCCCTCTTTAATTTCTTGTACCTAAACCATAATTCCCCACTACATCCTCCATTTTTCCCTTTCCAACTTTTGCATTAAAATCACCAAGTATTATCTTTATTTCTTGTGATCCAATTTGAGCCATCGCCATTTCTATTTCGTCGTAAAAGTGTTGTATTTCTTCATCACTATTGTTTGCTGTTGGTGCATATACTTGTATAATATTTATGTCTATTGGTTTGCCTTTGATTTTTACCATAATAACTCTGTCTGAAATACACCAGTATCCATTAATTGACTTGGCTGTTTTTTCGTCTAATATTATTCCTACACCTTTTTCATGTGTATCCCCTCCAGAATAAATTAGTGTGTGATTGTCAGCTATAATTTTGCCCGATCCCTTCCATCTCATCTCACTAACTCCTAGAATATTTATTTTCATGCTATCCATCTCTCTTAGAACATTGGTCAACTTTCCTAGCTCATTTAATGTCCTAACATTCCATGTTCCTACTCTAAATTTATTTATATCTTATATATAAAAGGCGATCTCCGTCTGTCTGTATGTCCGTATGTCCTTTATGCGCTCGCGAACGGCCTCCTCTTCATCCCTTCTCCTCCTCCCTCCTCATCCTCTCTCCTCCTCCCTCCTCCTCCTCCCTCTACCTCCTTCCTCCTCCTCCCTCCTCCTCCCTCCACATCCCTCCTCCTCCTCCCTCCTCCTCCTTCTCCCTCCTCCTTCTCCCTCCTCCTCCTCTCTCCTCCTCCTCCCTCCTCCTCCTCCTCTCCCTCCTCCTCCCTCCTCCTCCATCTCCCTCCTCCCTCTCCTCCTCCCTCCTCCTCCTGCGTTCTTCTCCTCCCTCCTTCTCCCTCCTCCTCCTCCTTCTCCTTCCTCCTCCCTCCTCCTCCCTTTTCCTCCTCCAACTCCTCCTCCCCTCCTCCTCCCACATCCTCCTGCCTCCTCCCTCATCCTCCTCCTTCTCCCTCCTCCTCCCTCCTCCTCCATCTCCCTCCTCCTCCCTCCTCCTCCCTCTCCTCCTCCCTCCTCCTCCTCCTGCGTTCTTCTCCTCCCTCCTTCTCCCTCCTCCTCCTCCTTCTCCTTCCTCCTCCCCCTCCTCCCTCTTCCTCCTCCCGCTCCTCCTCCCCTCCTCCTCCCACCTCCTCCTGTCTCCTCCTCCTGCCTCCTCCTCCTCCTCCCTCCTCCTCCTCCTCCCTCCTCCTCCTCCTTCCTCCTCCTCCCTCCTCCTCCCTCCTCCTCATCTCTCCTCCTCCTAATCCCTCCTCCCTACTACTCCTCCTCCTTCCTCCTCCCTCCTCTTCCCTCCTCCTCCTCTCTCCACCTATCTCTTCCTCCCTCCTACTCCTCCCTCCTCCTCCTCCCTCTTCCTCCTCCCAGCTCCTACTCCTCCTTTTTCTTCTTCTTCTGCTGCTGCTGCCGCTGCTCCATTTACCCAAGTTAATTGTTGGTGAAGATGTAAAGATCTTTCAAGTGCTCTTTCTAATGCTTTTTGTAAGTTGGTCTTCGTTTATCTAAGGTTGTTCTAACTGCAACCAATAAATGATTAGACAGACAGACAGACAGACAGACAGACAGACAGACAGACAGACAGACAGACAGACAGACAGACAGACGGGAACGGAAACTTATATGACTACTTATATTAATTAAATGAGATGCTCCCCATCAGGGGCTGGGCGAAGCCGGGCCGGATCAGACAGACAGACAGACAGATAGACAGACAGACAGACAGACAGATAGATAGTCGGGAACGGGAACGTGAGCTTATATGACTACTTATATGAATTAAATGAGATGCTCCACACCAGGAGCTGGGCGATGCCGGGCCGGGTCAGACAAACAGACAGACAGACAGACAGACAGACAGATAGTCGGTAACGGGAACGGGAACTTATATGACTACTTATATGAATTAAATGAGATGCTTCCCATCAGTGACTGGGCAAAGCCGGGCCGTGTCAGCTAGTATATATATATATTTCTTCTCTCCACCTTCAGATTTTGCTGCAGCCCAATACAGGACCATGGACACTTGAAGAAAAATTGCAGTAACTGTCTATAACCGCTAAGAAGATTGACAAGTCACTCCGTTTCACGAAACAGACAGAAAATTTATTTGAGATTCCTTCTCTTTGGAAAACAGCAACACAGATGATGTCTAGAAAAGGCTTCTCAGGGTGAATCGACCGGTTGAAATTTTCATCACTGAAACTGTTGATAGGTGTGGTCCCTGGTTGTTGATGTTCAGGTCAATATGAGAAGGAGATCACCTGGCTGCTGAAAGAGTCATCTCCATTAGGTACACGACTGGTGGTAGATGGATCGTATCTCTTCAGTGGCCGAGGCTATATGTCCCGGCCACTGAGGCATCTCCCTAAAGGTAACTTCTTGGCACTGCCTCTGAAGGATTAGGCTACTTTAACAAACCGAAGAACTGATTATATGGTTCTTCACAACAACATCTTTCTGGAGAACTTCAGTTCTGATTCTGCAGGCACCATCTGGGATGAAAAGTCACTTAGGTTCTTCTCACCATCCAGGTTGAAAAAGGTCAGTTACGGCTCTTTTCACCACCTTAGTTGAAAAAGGGAGATCCTGGAGCAAGAAAAACATAGGAGCACTTACCTATACTGACCGAGACAATAATAATCATATGACCTACATCTTTTCTTCCTCTGTCTGTTCTCAGATCATTTTGGAGCAGACACATATACTAGACCTGTCCAGCCAGACATCTTCACATTTAGACTGAGCACCAGTAGTTCTGAGGTTTCCTACCATTTATTCCCAGATCTCCTGGGATTTTATCTCAGTATAATAGTGTGAAGACAGTTCTGGACAGAAGGCAAGGCAGGCCTAATGTCACCTTACACAAGTCTCTTGTAAGTGAAGTATGTTTCAGACATCCTTGACCGACACAATCAACATTGTTGAAAGATTTCCAAGAGTATATTTCAGATACTCTTAAGGCATATTCTCTTCCTGATTAGAAGACTAGAGAAGTGTGTATTAGTTTCGAATTACATTAGAGATACCCCGAACAAAGGCTATATATCTTGTAACCAAGATTGAAGTAGGATGTATTAGTGACCTCTGCAATTCGGTTCACTGTGACTGAAGTGCCAAAAAGGCATAGGTAAATTGGGAAACAAGGGTGTGTTGGCCCATGTTGTCATTATACATGGAGACACCATGACCTAATTTTACGTCAACCCCGACATTCTTATCTCTCCAGTCGTAGTGGGCGTGTGAGTGGGTTGGTGGTTCTCGATCGTCATGGTCCCATGAGGTTTGGTAGAGAAGAAATTCTGTTAGGTTGGGATGCCATCCCACAGTAGAAAGATATGCCCGGTATTAGAACAAAGGAAACGAGTGAAAGAATTATCCTACTTCCTTTTCTTCGGATCAGGAACACCTTATATGTATTATATGAATACAATTTATTGGAACTGCGGTAAAGGTGTGGAAAGGTAAACAATATAAAATAACACAAAGTAATGCAGCTTTACAGAACAGAATTACATACAGGACGTTGCGGCGACTAGCCTTCATCAGCAAATAAATACATGCACGAAACATAACATAGAACATAGAGAAGAACCTCCGGTGACTAAATTTAAGCATAAGAATGGGATGAGAAGAATAAAAAGATGACAAAACTAGAGCAATGAAGTTAAAATGAAAATATGAAAACAATGTTGCTACTTATCTCAGAGTCCCAGGCCGTACTACTGCATTTATTATTTATCCTCTTTTATATATAGGCGTGGGAGTCTGAGAGTAATGGGGACCGAGATAGGGGATAATACTGGGGTAGTGGATGGTCAAGGTTCAGTGAAAACCCCAGGTAAATGAGTGGAAAAGGGTGAGTGAAAAAAGGGGCAGGGAAGTGAGGCGGGAGACTGGAAGCAATGGAGATGCGATAATTGTCCGAGAGTGAGACCTGAGGAGTCCCAGTGGATGTACATACAATGCATGAGTGGGTGTCAGTGAATGGGTTAGTCGTAGTGGACGAAATCTAAAGAGCAATGACGACGTGTGCACCTAAGTATGATGGTAATAATAACAAAGCTCATTGTAAGTTCTCTTTTATTATGCATATACACCATACACTTGTATATATATACACCACTGTGTGAATGTTTGTTGATGTGTGTAGATGTATGTATGTGCACGCACACAGATCAGCCCACACACACCTCAGGACTCGCTTCGTACACACATAAAGGTGCACATAAATTGGGTTTTGTTAGAATGGGTATAATCTCGTTGATTTCCCAACAAACAGACTAGTGGGTGTAATTTCGTGGAGATATTTGCCTAAAAGACCAGTGGGTGTAATCTCGTGGAGATATCAACAAAGGGACCAGTGAATGTAATCTCGAGGAGATATCTGTGGCAAAGCTTTTGAAAACCGACTTCTCTTGAGTATAGTCTAATATTTATTAGAAATATAATTAATATTTGTCACGATTACCTAGTATGTATTTACGTTTAATGTGGTAATTTACGTTTGGTCAGAGATTTGGTCCAGCTTAACCAACCTGATAAGTGCCCACGGACCTGGGCACATCGTGTACCAACCTGCTAGTTCCGGTACATTTTGTCTTCTTTTCCTACAGTGAACTGACCTCACCAAGGGTCAGCTTTTCTATCTGCATCATTATCCATAGGTTTTCCTTATACAGCTGTAGATCACGCGACCGATTGGGGTCTCGTTTCAGGGATACTAATTTTAACTCAATCCTACAGATTGAGCTGCTCGTCTGCGAGATGGTTTCGTTCTAATAGTGTTCACTGTCAACTTTCTAAATTGCATGTAACACTGTAGGTCTACTAGACGGTTGCATAAATTGGTAGGATTCCCCCCCCCCCCCCCCACGTCCTTTAATACTAAGACTAGATGGTTATATTATTGGGTGCCTACTAGTAACTATTTTGATATCACTGAGGCAGAAAACAAAAGTAATTTTAAAACGTGAGTGCGAAAAAAATCAGCATAAGCAAGGCAAGTTGGTAACAGCTTGGTAAGTGTGTTTGTCATGTCCTAATTAAGAATAATTAATTGCTACACCAACATGTATTATTTTAGGGTAATTAATTAAGTTGATTGATAGATAGTTTGTGAGTATTGTTTAGAAGTTTGTCAGGTATATTATCAAAATTCTCGAGTATTATGTCTTTCGACAAGCAACCCACTACAAAGAAGTTGACTGAGAAAGGGACATTGATGGGATATGAGGGTGATGAATTGGGAAGTATTTTAGAGACACGGAAAGAAGATGCAGGCAAGAGGAATGGGAAGAAAGAATTCTGATGGCAGAAATAGAATCCAAGAAGCAGATGAAACAGGCCGAACTGGAGAAGGACAAGGGTTTAAAACTATCGGAACAGATGAGACAGCACGAGCTAGAATTAAGGACTCTGGAATTACAACATCCCGATGCTGGAACTCTGTAGGCACAAACGGGAACCCGGCCAAGTCCAAGTATGGGTTCACAAAGAAGTTAAACCATTGTAAAGTCAAGAGACACAGGAAGTCGGATAACGCCAGGGAAAAGAAGCTGATGTTCACAGATGATGTGAACTGTTGTCTGTGAAACACGATCATGTTAACGATATTGCTGCCCATTCCAAATAAACCAATTAGGGCGTTTAAAGAGGCGTTGTTGACCAACCAGAACAAGAAGCTCTGCTCTACAGTGATGAAGTCCTCTTTTATTGACAGCAGTGTCTCGTTCATCTCTTGAACTGGCCAATACAATATTACCACGGTTTTCTCTCTCCAGTCACTACAGAACTTGTGAAGGTGCAGGATGTTTCGTGAATTCTGTTAAATAAGAAACTTCATTAAATTTATTATTGACTATTAGGAAAGTATGTGCGGATTGAGTGATAAAATATCTCAACCTAATCTGGCAATTGCTTGCTGACACAATATACAAGGAAAAACACCTTGTTTGAAGACGTGATCAAATGACACCTGTAACATTGACTTTCTTACATTCATATGAAAGGTATAACAGAAGCTGTGGTGTCTTCAAACAAAACAGCTGAAGGTAAACTAGTATAACACATCGGGTCGTCAGAAGTAGTCATGCTAGGCTTTCGGGTACTCATCACACAGCTTAGGGACACGGTGGGTACCACTCTCGGGTGATGACACATGGATCCGCTGCAGAAAGACATGTTGCTAGCATTGTGTTGGAAACTGCAGCACGGAAGGTCACCTGCCACCTATGAACAGACACACACAGTCTCACGTGCAAGCATACAACATACATGCATACGTGGTGCTTGTCCATCAAGTATGATGATGACCATTAATCTCATCCAGTGAGACTTAAAGGTTCTGAGCCGTGAGGTCCAAGATGGCTGGCAAGGCCTATTTTGGCTCGACATGTTCTTTGACGATGTGGGCAAAGAATACTTAACATTCCAGGATGAGGATCTCCTGCAGTGGTTTTTGTTTTTTGTCCAATGTTTCTTTCACAGTTCTTGCAGCCCTGTTTGCTGTGCACGTCGCTACACCTTTGCGTAAAAAAAACTACGCTATGAATTTCGGACTTTGGCAGCAGGCTCCCATGTGTCGTAATTGATTCCAAAAACTTTGAGGTGTCTTTAAAGCGTTTCTTCTAGCCGCCTTGGGAGCGTTCACCGCAACTTAGCTTACCGTAAGATAATTCGTTTAGGGAACCTGTGATCTGGCATGTGAGTCAGGTGACCAGCAAAGCGAATCTGATTCTTCATTAGTAGAGTGTTGATACTGGGCATGAACGCTCTTCCTAAGACTTCAATGGCTGGGGACTTGTCATGCCATTTGAACTTCAGAGGCAAACTGTGTGGGAGTGGTTTCATTTCCTAGCGTGTCGCTGCAAACAGTCCAGGTTTCACAAGCATATAGCAGTGTGGATAATACGACTGCTTTGTAAACTTTCCGCTTTGTTTGCAGGCTTATTCCAGTTCTGCTTCACACATTTTTGTACAATACGAAATCATATGTTCGCAGCAACTACACATACCTAATTGTTTGTTTTTCTTATTGTTATTTCCAGCTGCTGCCGTTGCTTCTCATATTTAACATTTGTGAACAAGCTGCCAAAGGCCGAGCTGACCATGGAGATTATTGCATTCACTTCTTCGTCACTTGTGGCAGCCTGGAACACAATGCTGCCAAGATATGTGAATTTGTCAACAGCACTCAGTCTATGACCATTCAAATTGATATTCGGCTCGGTGTAATTAATCCCTGGAGCTGGCTGTTCCATAACTACAGTCTTCTCCAAGTTGATATTGAGCCAAATGTTGACACAAGCATACGAGCAAACTGAATCTCTGTGTTGCATGTCTGCCTCTGAGTAGGCATATAAAAACCAATCATCAGCTAGCAGGAGCTCTCTGATAGTGTCGCTAGTAGTTTTGGTTTCAGCTTTCAGACTTCTGAGATTGAACAGCTTTCCATCCATGCGGTAGTCTCTTCCAATATTGATGTTTTCGAAGGCATTCGTCAGCATAGCTGAAAACATGAGACTGAAAAGTGTTGGTGCGAGGACACAACTTTGCTTCACTCCATTGGTGACAGGAAAGGACTCAGTTCACCATTTTCCTGTACTTTTGCCTGTATACCGTCATGAAATAGCCGCACTATTTGGACACACTTTCGTGAACAGTCATATTTAGCCATACTCTTCCTCAGTTCCTCTCTGTTTACTTTACCAAAAGCCTTGGTAGAATCAATAAACGTTTCAGAGTTATATTCTTGACATTTATTTTGCAACTGCATTGCAACGAAAGTCATTTTGATTCTCAGGAAGAAGACCGTGGTAGAGATGAGCTGTGAAGTGATTGAGAAGAATTCTGGCTAGCATCATCCCTGCAATTGAAAGTAATACATGCCTCGGTGGTTGTCTCAGGAATGGTGGTTTCCTTTTCGTTTGTAATGGTGGACTATTGACGTCATGGTGTGTCATCTTGTGTCATGGTCTCGTTCTCACATATGTTTGTAAAGACTTGGTGAATCTTCTTTATCAGAACAGGTCTTCCTGCTTGGTAGATCTCTGCCAGGACCAGGGGAATTTCCACTGGGAAGTTAATGGGTAGTATTGTTAATTTCTACTACTGTTGATACGCCAGTGAGAGTATCGTTAATGGGCACTCGGGAAAGGCAGTCGATGGTCTCGTCATTTATGGAAGAGGTTTCATTTAGGATGTTGCTAAATTGGTCTGCCCAGCGTTGGTGGGTAACAACTTTCTTGTCGGTGACCAATGTGTCCCCTTTCCGCAATGAGCAAGGGAACTATCACTGGCGATGTAGGGCCATACACCGCTTTTAGTGAGCCACTGAAGTTTGTCATTTTATTTCTGTCAGCAAAGCCTTGAATCTCGTCAGCCTTATTACTCAGTCAGGAGTTCTGCACGTGCCGAAATGTCTGCTTGATGATGATCTCCGAATGCACTCAGGACATTCCCATATGTCCTCCTCCTCTCGTTCAACAGCTAGCGAAGAGTCATACTACTAATCTTTCCCACCGCTATCTGATTTAAAGTTCTCTGGTCTTCCCTCTCAGTTTTGAGATTCTTCAAGACCCAATGCCGATCCCCCGCAATCTCATTCTTTCCACATACGGGTTCTCAATCTGTTCCCCCACCTTCTCCACCTAGTCCCACAGGCGCACGACCACCTCCCCTTATTCATAGACAATCTACCATTAAGAGGTGCATTCCCTGCCAGCCTATCTGTCTGTTTATTACCTCGCATTCCCCCCCCCCCCCCCAAACACGCATGATCAGGGCAAAATATCCATACAATTCTCACGATCTGTGACCTCTGAAGCGACAAGAGTTATTCCACACGAAACATTCCTTTCTCCACCTTACTAAGCATACTCTTTGAATCCGTAATGAATACAACGTGTGTTGAAGTCTACTCTAACCAACGGAATGCCGCTATCACTGCTTCCACCTCTATTCTCATGCTGTAGGTCGTGGTCTCATATGCCAGACTCTCCTTTCTTTCAAGACTCGTCCATTAGCTTTTACAATAAAACCCCAACCACTACGTCTGTTTCTCACTACTGACCCATCGGTATAAAAGATTATGTCACATTGATGTGTGTTACTCTGGATGAGTTGTTGCACTTCAAACTCAATGCGGCCCGTTGCCCATTCTCTGCACTCACGACCCAGTGTTACTATTACATTATGTCAGTTCGTCATGTATTCCAGAACTTCAACCCACTCTCTTTCACGATTGATGGTCTCTAGATCACACATCTGACGTATAGAAAGTTCTGCTTGTGCCATCCAGGACCTGCCTCGTCTTAGTCTATGACCCTTGACTATATCAATGGCTTCATGCAGCGGGTGATCCCTGTCTGCAGCAACTCTCAGGTACCATTTGGCCTGAAGGACCCTATGCCTATCCGTCATTGTTGGTAGCGCCAGGATATGCCTCATGCATATAATTGGTGTGTCCTTTGTGCATCGCCGGATTACCCGCATGGCAGCATTTTGTATGCGCTCCAACCTTTAAAGCTGGCTCTTTGATACTGTCAGCAGCCCCAAACCATACTCGGTGACAGAAATTATTAACTGCTGAACGAGCCTGTACAGCATCCTTTGCCCGACCCCGGTTGCTGCCATAGCCCGCAATGCATTAAGTCCCCTACCAGCCTTCACCACCAAAGCTGTTCACATGATCCTTAAATGACAAACACCTGTCAATGGTGATATCCAAGTACTTCAATTTACTCTCTCTCTCTCTCTCTCTCTCTCTCTCTCTCTCTCTCTCTCTCTCTCTCTCTCTCTCTCTCTCTCTCTCTCTCCTACAATCAACATAATACCTGGGATAATACCCTTGACGATCCGGTTATCCAGGAAGTACCACACAACCAATGCCTTGTCTGGATTTATAATGGCCCCTGCGTTCCTGCACCACTCTGCTACCCTGTTTACTGCCACCTGTAATTCTTCCGCCAAACTGTCCCTGTCTCTGCCCTGTCTGTACACCAGCACATCATCTGCAAATGTCAAGATTCTCCCCAACCTAGTGTCTCAATAGCTGCGATTCTGCTGATGTAGACATTAAAGAGCACTGGGGACATGGCAGATCCCTGTTGCAACCCAGGGTAATAGAACAGGAGTCAGAAGTCCAAGAACCCATGCGCATTGCAACCTTACACTCATAGAGGACCGTCGCAACCAATCTGACAAAGCAAGGGCAGACCTCTATGTCCAACACTGTGTATACCAATCGATAATACCTCACCCTGTTACACGCACCCTCCAGGTCAAGAGCCAATGTCCCTTGTTTACCCTGGAAGTCCACGTAGACATCAAATGCAAAAGTTGCACAATTGGCCTAGGTGTAATTCTAAGGCCGGTAACTCCCGAGCCCTTTGGGAAGCAGATTACGACTTTCCAAATATCTCTGGAGTCTGCATGCTACTATCTTTTCGAGGACTTTGCCATATGTGTTTTGCATGGTTATGATTCGGTATCCATTAAGTCTGGAGTGATCCTTACCTGACTTTTGGAGTGGGACCAGGTAGAAATGCAACCAATGGTAGGGTATTTCCGCCATATTGATGTTTAGGTTGAAACAAAGAGCTATCTCCTCAAAGTCTCCAGCTTTCATGATAGTCATATGTGTGTACCTCACCAAATCCGGGCCTGCAGCTGTGTTTTAGCCCACTTCAGTACCCCTTCTAATATCCTCCACCTTAAACCTAGTGACTGATGACAAGGCTTCTCTGACCATGACTCTAATAGCTCTATCTTGCTGATCCGTCTGTTTAAAAATCGTGCTAGAAAAGTCTCCCCTCTATCCTGGTCAGTTGTCATGGGTCGGTTGTTATCATCATAACCGGTACCATGTGTACCAGGCATTGCATGTCTTGTCATCTGCCGGTGCAGCCTCCAGAATTTACCTAATGTCATATACCCCCGATGTCATTGATAAAATGTTCCCACTTCATACATTTTGTCTCTGATGCCTGGAGTTTGAAATCCTGCACCTTTACTTTTGTATATCTTTTAACCCCCACCAATTCTGTGTCAACTGAATTGGTTGCTCTCCGCACCCTCTGCCAATACCTTATGGCCACCCTCTTTTCCCTCCATGAATTCTCCACCTCTGATGTCCATCATGGTGGTTGGGTGAAGATTAATCTTGTTGGTTTAGATCTTTCCTGTGATTTAAGGCGTCCCAAGAGAGAAAAGTGGTCGCAATCATAAATGAATGTCCTGCGAACTCTTCTAGCTCTGACTGTGCTAGACTTAGGTATCAGAACGAACGAACGAACGAACAAACTTTATTTTAAAAGGGTAACAAATTGGGCACGCAGGCCCGTCTTACACCCGGCCCTTTCGATCACTCATCTTTCATTCATCAAATGCGCATGATACATTTACATAGAGAAAAAAAAATAATTGACAAATGGATTTTGTAAGCATAAACAATGCATATTACGCATGGTACATTCACATGGGGAAAAAAAAAACATTGTCAAATGAAAGTTGTAAACATAAACAGTGCATATTGCAATGTTGTGAGACACATCCCCCATCCACCCTCACACCCCGCAGCCACCCACACATCCCTCAGCCACCCACACATCCCCGACCCACCACACCCCTACCCATCCACACATACCTCCACGCACTCACACAGACTCAGGCAAACATACATGCCGCCACCCACCCACTGACCCCCCACTTACACACATTTTTCCACCCACACATACAACCCCCACCCATCCCATAACCGACACGCACACCACCCACATATTCTCCACCACCCAGCCACACAGCCGCAACCACCCGGCAAAACACACATCACAAAACCACACACACACACACACACACCCCCCCCCCCCCCCGTCAACCTACACATCCCGCACCTATCCACACATACATCCCGCAACCGTATAATTTTCCCCACCCACGTACACACACATAAGCCAACCTACACCCACTCACCCACCAAATATCCGCCACCTCTCATCTACACATCCTCCACCTATACACACATCCCCACCCACAAACACATAGAACAGAACATGGGAGGTTGTCACTTCCATGGTGCCGCCTCTTGGGATACAAGCGCCAGGTCGATGGCCGTGTCAGGGTCCCACAGTCTCATCGCTAGCCCAGTGGGTGTCCCGTCATTTAGACAGACAACATCCGTCTCAAGCAAGGCCTCAGCAAGAGCAGTACCCTGTCTGTTCTCTCCCAACCTGTTCCATTCCTTGGCGCGGGCATTGAAGTCACCACATATCAGATACCTGGTACCTGGGGTGTCCACTGAACCTTTCAACCAGTCCCAACTCTCTCTCTCTCTCTGCTTATGCAAGATTCCCCACTTACATATTGACCCCTTTGAAAGTAAAGTTCGTGTTTACGCTGATTCAACCATTACTGATGTTGATTACGGCATTGAAACACTTACTAGATAACATTCAACACTTGATAACATTACTTAACATGTTTAACAGTAACAGATACTGCTGATAATTGTTAACAATTACAGATTTTGCTTCACACACTAGTTAACATTCAGTTATTAAAGATTTTGCTTCACACACTAGTTAACATTACGTTATTACAGATATTGCTTGTAATATTCAACAATTACATATTTTGCTTATACCGTTTAAAAACCGCAAGGTAAAATCCAACTATTACAGATAATATTCAATAATTAAACATTTTGCTTATAATATTCAAATAGACAGATGCTGCTTGTCATGTTAAAAAAAAAACAAAAAAAACAGGCAAGGCAATATTCAAATAATACTGATATTGCTATTAATAATCAACAATCACATATTTTGCTTATAATATTCACCAAACATGTTAGGAAATGTTGAGGTATATTTGAATACGGTTAGCAAAGGAGTTCTACTGTTCATACAAGAACGTCGTTACGACATTCAGTGGTGTTGTTGTTAGAGCACCAGCTGTCACAAGTGGCCAGCTGGACGATGCTTATGTATGTTATCATTATATGAACGTTGGCTACTTATAGCGTCTAGTTGGTACTCATATAGTACAAACATATAGTACATGTTGTACTGTGCAGATGAAAGATAATATGTGTCCCACATACGATAACACAAAGACTGTAGTGTGTGTTATGTGCAGGAAAGGTCATGTGTGTAACCTGCATACGGTAGTAGCCAACATATGTATGCACACGTACATCAAAACCAAACTGTGTTATCTGCATGAAAGGCCATGTGTGTACCGAGCATACGGTGGTAACAAATATATGTATGTACATGTGTGTAACCAGCATACGGTGGTGACGAATATATGTATGTACATGTATATCAAAACCAAACTGTGTCATTTGTTGCAAGTAAATATTGCCGCCTCTGTGACAAAGTAGTTACAGACGAAATTCGTTATACGGCAAACTAAGTTTGAAATAGAGCTGATGGTAATGGGGCAACAGACTGCCTTGCGTTGTTTTTTATGAACTAGTATAAGTGTCGATCTTTCAGAAAGTAATGGCAAGCTACTGAACGTAAACATGTCAAGAAATCACAAACAGCCAAAATCCTGGGGTTGAACGCGATGTCCTGCAAAGGATATGCAACTAACTGAACTAAAATACTGTTACCAGCATGTAATTGCGGGTGACGTGTATGTCACGATAATATCACGAGGAAGGAGATACCAGACGACTTGCGGTCAATAGAACACAGACCTCGTTTACTTGCCAGAAACATTTATGGTGCCCAGGTTATGGTTGTGTAGGTGCCAGAGGCCAGATCTATTAAACAAACAATGGAACATGTTAGCAAACGAATAAACATAATGTGACATGTGCTTGTTGTGTCTGGGGTTTTCCCTTAAACAATGACGTAACACAGGGAGTCATTTCCCCAGTGCTACCACCCCTCGGGCAACTCAGCCAATGAAACATAATTATTCACCTGGCCATACAACGGCATCTCATAACATTGGGGAGTTCACGACCCCGTACACTATTGATCCTTAGAACCCACTAAATACAGCCAAAACACAACTCTTCGATGCATGAACATTAATAATCAGCTGTTTGGTTACATTATCTGGATTTAAGTACAACATGGCATATCACTAACCTCCAGGCGAGGATCAGACGAGATTTGCGGTTTCGGAGAGATTCTTGGGTAATTTGGTGGTTTAATTGCATCCTGAAATTTGCTGAAGACATCTTGTTATCCCAAGATGTGATATCACACTGTAATCACCGGCTTGTACATTCTTGTCAGGCAATCTAACATCTTTGCATTGTACATTTGACAAGTATATGAGACATCTTGTTATCCCATGATGTGATATCACACTGTAATCACCGGCTTGTACATTCTTGTCAGGCAATCTAACATCTTTGCATTGTACATTTGACAAGTATATGCACATAACAACCTCGGAAGCTCACTAGCTTCACCTGGCGGCATGGTTGTAAAGTGTTCGAATACCAATGTAGGCTGAGATTTTTTGTAAGATTTAAAAACACCTGCGATCTTAGAACAATAGAATCTAACATTGGTACCACGAATTATGCTGGAGTGTAAAGACGGTCGGCGTATATTGAGGGCATCAACCACTGAGTGTCGACTGGTCTATACAATTATGAGTCTAGCAGCATATGTTGTTGTTTCTCTATCAAGAATGATGATGACCATTCATTTTATCCAGTGGGGTTGAAAGTATGGAGACGTGAGTTCTAAGATTTATAATAAGGCCTATTTTGGCTCGACATGTTCTTTGACAATGTGGGCAAAGAATTCTTGACGTTCCAGGAGGAGGATTTCCTTTAGTGGTTTTTCTGTCCAGCCTTTTTTTCACAGCTCTTGCAGTCCTGGTTGCTTCACAAGTGATTGCACCCTTGCGTAATGATGTATCCACGAATTTCGGTCTCTGGCTGCAGTCTCCCAGGTGTCATGATGAATCCCAAAAGCATTCAGTGAGATTTTCAGAGTGTCTTTAAAGCGTTTCTTCTGGCCGCCTTGTGAGCGTTTACCACAAGGCAACTCGCCGTAAAACAATCGTTTAGGGAGCCTGTCATCTGGGATACGAGTCAAGTGACCAGCCCAGCGAATCTGATTCTTCATTAGTAGAGTCTGAATATTGGGTATGGACGCTCTTTCTAGGACTTCAGTGTCTGGGACCAGTTAGACTGTGTGGATGGGGTTTAATTTCCTAGCGTGTCGCTGATAAACAGTCCAGGTTTCACAAGCATATAGCAGTGTGGATAATACAACTGCTTTGTATACTTTCAGCTTTATTTGCAGGCTTATTCCATTTATGTCTGACAAATTCGTGTACAGTATACCAAAGGCCATGCTGACCTTGGAGATCCTTGCATTCGCTTCGTCATCAATTGTGACAGCTTGTGACGCAATGCTGCCAAGAAGGTGTATTTGTCCACAACACGTAGTCTATTACCATGCATTTTGATATTCGGCATGGCGAGGATTAACCCGGAGCAGGCTGGTACATAACTACAGTCTTCTGCAAGTTGATATTGAGCCCAAAGTTGGCACAGGCATATCAGAACGCTGAAACATTGTGTTGCTTGTCTGCCTCTGAGTTGGCATATAGAGCGCAATCATCAGCAAACAGGAGCTTTCTGTCGTTGTCGCTGTTAGTTTTCGTTTTCGTTTCCAGCCTTCTGAGATTGAACAACTTTGAACAACTAGAAGCACATACACAAGCCCTGTAAAGAGCTCTATACTTTATTTTAAGAGAATATGTTTTATACATAACCACACACCATATTGTTGCCATCCTACGTATATTTTCTATGTGCATTACCTTTTGTTCATATTTTATCCCACACACGCACAAGGGCAAGCTCGAAAACAAAGTAAAACTAACTGTATATTCTCAACGGGTCAAAAATATCGTAGGCACATGTCTTAAATCGGCACGGCCCATCCTATAATTGAGCCACCCTGCACTGGTTCTATCCGAGGCCATCTACATAGGTAGAACAGAGCGACAGTTACATAACAGAGTGTTGGAATATATTCCGAACTGGGTGGGCAAGATACTACACACAGAAGATGGTAGCCTAGGCAGGCCGACACACCGGAACAGTCCTGCTTCATCGATCGCGAGACACGTGCTTTAGAGTGGCCATGTGGTTGAAAGAGAGTGCCTTCCGTGTGTTGTTCAACACACAAAGTAGTCGGTTGTTAAGGTTTGCTGAAGCCATAGTGATCAACCTGCGTAAGCCGGCATTGTGCAAGCAGAAAGACATGTTAGTCAATTTAAAATTACCGTGGTAGACAATCGACATTACTGTGCGAATATGTGTATATTTCAGATTGAAGGATTTATCTAGTTGTTTCACTCTATGTGGTGTGATTTCTGCAGTATGTACCTGACGAGATGCAGCGAAATATGCCATGAAATAAATCGTGCAATCTATTGTTTGTGTCTTCGATATTCAAATTCACTTCGGGAAAACATTGTTTAGTAATTATAATACTCCACAATTTACTAACTATTAATGTACTTATATTCTCGTATACTCTCCTATTTAAATATATAATTCACAAATATGATTATATTTAATACCTAATTGTTGCTATATTCTATGGTACTAATTCCTTCCTCATACTGAATACTTCTTTTAAATCATGTACTAACTAATTTATTACACTTTTATTTACCGTTAATCAATTATAAACTAATCTAACTAATTATACGTAGTCAGTTTCAATTATCAAAGTCACTTGCTAACACAGTTATACCACCTAATTACTATAATACTACACACAATTGATGTGTTTACAGTTGTTAAGTACTACACATTTAAGGCTTTAAGAATATAACACCGTATATTCACTTGCAAGAGTTCCTATGCAAAAAGACAGGTATTCATAGTTATTAGTCTTTTAAAATAGCAGAACTTGAGCCAACAAAAATAATACTGTTCTACCAGCCTGGAAGACAACACTCTGCAGCTTACAAGATAAACATAATTACAGCTACTACTTGGAGCAGGAACCCATATCCCACAATTCAAGACAAGGGAGGGCAGACCAATTTTTATGTTTCAGATTTCCCACCACAGAGGATCTGTAGGATAATTAGCTGCAAAATTACCCATAGTCTTAATCATTTTAGTGGAAAGGGGTCATTATTATATGTGTAAACTCTTGATATACTTGATTTCTGATTTGTTCATGTATGTATTTGGTGTATTGCTGTTCTTTACTCAATATCACCCGATGTTCGCCCATCATGAATGACGAGGACCATTCATTACACTGCATCTTTTGATGAGGAACGAATGACTTGCGCTTTGGTTTTATATAGCGAGGAAGTGGTCGCGCAACTCCGTCGTCCCCGCTCTCTCGTCTGTGTCCGTCTGGCTCCAGTGGCGAGCATGGCAAGACGACTGGAAGACGGACACAGATGCAGTAGACGTTAGGCTGCCACGGCCGGTTATCCCTGTATATATTGGCTCTCGAGAGCCTCGTGCAAACGGCTCTTCCGTCAATTCCTTTAATTTTCAGTTTTAAGACAAGCGTAGCGACCAGCAATGAGCGTATGATTACTGATAGGATCCACAAGATTTCCTTCGCCGAAGACGGACTGACCGCCAGAACAGACCACACACATATGAGGCGAGAAGCTGCCCACAGAAGATATTTCTCGTCTAAGTTGCGAACAGATCTCCCGATTTACGGTTGAGCCTCACTAGCGCACAAGTGCACATGGCGACTGTCAGGACAGACGTTCACGCACACGCAAGCCAAGAGTAGCATCGCTAAAGCGCGCCCTCCCGGTACAAGGTGATACATGCAAAACCACTGGACGCCTACCGACGAGCTTTCACGCTACGCCGGCAGGACTGACCGAAATAAAAAGCTATACCAGCTTACTAACTGCAGGCCCACTACTCATCGAGAGAGAATGGGCACTTATCGAGACTTTGTCGAACGGTCGTATAAATTTGGCTTTTTTCCCGCTCAAACCACGATCCTGGCTGCACGATGCGGTTACATTCTCTAAACGCCTGCCTCGCTAACTCACGTTGGCTGGGAAGATCCCATTTTAGTGCACCTCACACAGCCATATTACTCAATATATATAGTTAATAAATGATGAAAAAAACGGAAGTCATTTCCTTTCATGAGTGCATTTTTACTTGTCATAGTCAATTAGTTTAATCAAAACAACCTTAGATAAAATTAGGTTAACTGAGAGAGGCGAGGCAAGGAACCACCAAAAGTGGATTTTGGATATAAAGGGGAAATACTTGTAATTATTTTCCTAGAGGTATTCCTTGGTTCTCTGAAACTCTATTTATGGACTCAAGCAACTGAGCCATTAAAGGTTAACATAATTAAATGGGTAGGATCATATTGGGGAAAAGGAATTTAGGATCCTTTCTCTCTTTGAGATTGTGCCATAAATCTATACATCCGACAGTAATGAGTCTAAAGTGTTGCCACTTGTGGTTAGGGAAACGTGCAATGACAGTGGATGTTTGTCATCAACTGAGGTGTCTGACAATGAATATCAGGATGTCAGAATTACTACTAAGCGCAAAAGAAAGCAAACTGTACAAAAGAAGAATAAATCTGGAGGTAAAAACACTTTAATTTTACAAGCTTCTGTAGAGCGTGAAGCATCCCTAACATCATATTCAACAGGATCGACATGGCATGATGTGTCAGAAGGGAAACAACACCTCAGTTTGAGTTTCGTTCTCGAAGGTTCTACGTCAACCCTGTACTTTGTCAACTTCAAACACCTATGGATTTTCTCAAAGTGTTTTTGATGATGACATAGTGGACTGTTTAATTAAAAACATAAATGAATATGCTGAAAAGATGGTGATGCAGAACATTTCTAAAAGAAAACATTCTCGTCTGTTATCCTGGACACCATTCATGAAGCACGAATGGCTGCAGTTGATTCTCTTCCTGATTATAAGGTTATGGAAGCGTGTATTGTCTCGCATTATATTACAGATACCGCCAACAAAGGCTCTCTATTTTGTAACCAAGGTTGAAGTAAGGTGTATTAGTGATCCCTGCAATTTGGTTCAATATGATTGAAGTGCCAAAAAGGCTTAGATAAATTAGGAAACAAGTTCCGTGGTGGCCCATGTTGTTATTATACACAGAGACATCATGCCTGGAGTTTACGCCAATCTCGACATTCTTATCTCTCCAGTCGTAATGGCTGTGTGAGTGCGTTGGTGCTTTTCATTCGTCATGATCCCATGAGGTTTGGTAGAGAAGAAATTATGTCCAGTTGGGATGCTATCCCACAGTAGTGGGATATGCCCAGTATTAGAGCAAAGGATACGAGTGCAAGAATTATCCTACTTCCTTCTCTTCGGATAATGAACACCTTATAGGTATTAGTGCATCAAAGAAGGTCTCTGTCACGCCACCTACTGCTGATATTTTAACATTAATTTGTACTTACCACATAATGGTAGACGAATTAAAGCTCAGAGTAAGCAGAATCTCGTGATAGGAAATAGGATTCAATAATTCTCCTCCACTCAGCAAAATATTTCCAAAACCGTTAGGAAAAATCTAAGTTTTATTCTGATCTGTACAGCTTTTGACGAGAGTATGTTCCACTGCCAGTGCCTAGCCTTCATATCTGATTCTAGGTATAGGTTGACCTTCCCACAAACCCAGCGCTCCAGATTGGGTCTAGGCCAAGACAGCTGACACAAACGGCTATCAGAATAATTTTAAGTTATCTCTTTTATAATGTATCACTGCGGCACCATGTTAGAATCGTTCGTCTTACCTTTAATTAAGAATAAACCACGCCAAATTAATCGGGGAGTAGATCAACTTTCTAGCACAGTGGTTCTCAACCGGTGGGAAAATCCCCCCGGGGAGAATTTTATGGTTTCAGTGAGAGGTGGGGGGGGGGAATTAAGATTATTTAATAATCGCATTAATACCAGAATCGATTACTTGAGATTGTTTTTCCCTCCATACTTTACGGTTCTGTACTTCTCGCCCTTCTGAACTTCGTTTTATAACGTAAGTAGACCCACAAATCACGTTTTATGTAGACATCTTGACTTGTTATAGTATGTGTTATTAAATTTAGCTTCCATTTTTACGTATACTGTGTAGGCGGGAGGTCGATTTATAGGGAGAAAATTCGAAAAGGGGGGAATGTCATTCTGAACATATGGTGAAGAGGTGAATGGGCCAAAAAAGGTTGAGAGCCACTGCTATAGCAGGTAGAGATGTAGGATGCAATATACTACGCAGTCCAAGTCCCTCCTAGTAGCGGTGAAAGCTGGTGGCGTGATGGCCACGACAAAATTGTCCGTAAGTATGTATGGAGTTTCTAAAGATACAGCCTAACGAATTTTCGAAACGATCTTAGTTTTCGGGAGGCGTGGATGTGACTACAGGATAACCACAGTGCAAACCAACAGATTTCTTCAGATTCGAGGGAATCTGTGAATCTGATTAGGAGAAAATACGTGTTTCTCTAGAAAAGGAAGATTTCCTCAATTTTTGAAATACACAGAATCAAACCACACACTCCATCATTATCTCGGTATTTCCATCCCCCCCCCTCACACAGTGATTAGGAATAACTTGGGTATAATTTGTCCGATGGAAACTGCTTGAACACAAGCAAGCAAGCAAGCATCTTCGAAGTTTTGTATCCAAGCGTGTTCAGTTCGCCCAAAATTCCCAGTTCAGACTTGATTCAAATAGTTAATTAGTTAATTAGTTGGTTAATAGTTAGTTAGTTAGTTAGTTGGTTGGTTGGTTGGTTGATTGGTTTTTTGGGTGGTTGGTTGGTTGGTTGGTTGGTTAGTTAGTTAGTTAGTTGGTTAATTAGTTAGTTAGTTAGTTAGTTAGTTAGTTAGTTAGTTAGTTAGTTAGTCGACAGAGCATCCTCATTGCACATCCAACCATTCAGTCCATAAGTGCTCGGATCCCCTCCTCAGTAAATCCCGCAGCGTGTAGCCGCTCACAACACCAGTTCTGTGTTGGTTTATTAATCTTCTTTGCTTCCTGCGTAGTGTTCTTGATTTCTCTTCATTATATCGTTTTTGTTTTTCATTTACTGCTTGTTTTGGTGCATATATTTGAAAAATATATACATCAATATATGAAAATCTTGAAAACATGATGTGGTCGTTTCACCTTGGTTTCCGCATGAGTGGTAAGGGAGAGGGTATTTTACCACTGGCTTTGACAGCCATTTCCGACTGTCGGGACATGTGAGATTGCTGCCCTGCTCAGCTGCGGAGTTGTTCACATGTGCCGGTAGATACTAGGTCCCCAGGGCTGCGTTTGAGGTCTTAGAAGCATGGTTATACGGATGCATACTGCATTTCATGAAAACATCAGCATGGGTGTAATCTCGTGGAGTCACCAACAAAATGACAAGTGGGTGTAATCTCATCGAGACATCAACAAACAGATGCATAATTGTTAGACTGGTTGGCTATGAATTAAAAGTTGATAAACGCCATGATCCAAGTTGAACATTCGTAAAAATAAAAGACCTGACGTTCTCTTAACAACAATTGTAATCGATATGAAGCATCTGGGTAAGAGATATATCACGATACAAGTGGGAAGGTCAAGAAATAAACAAACACCAGCATGCTAACTGCAGTCAATTGCCCTTGTGAGGACGATCATTGGTAGGTTGATCTACGATATGCTCTCATATTTTGGAGCTGGTCTTTGTGCACCTCGGCAACAGCTCGTGGAACGTCTCTCTATACCTTGTGCTCATGTTATAGTACAGGAAAATGTTCACGCTGGAGTTGATGGAGCTGGACAGGAACAGCGTGGACCAGATGGCAAAGTAAGTCTTGTGGTATGTCGAACCGACTGTAAACTCGGGTTCAAATACGGTTACCAGAGCAGTGAATGTACCCGGGGTGTAGCAGACAATGAGAACTGTAGCTATAGTCATCACAAGCTTCATTGTCTTCTTGTCCCGAATGGCTCTGGCCTCAGACTGTGAGCTGTTGGTGGATGTCTTATTGTGCCATTTGGATTGTTGCGCTAGTTTCATGGTCAGAAATGTCGTTAAAATTACGACTGCCACAAATGACAGCACGCCTGATGTTGTAGACAATGCATAGGCCAGTCCTTCAGCGTTGTGTCTGAAAGTTCTGTACACAAGTCCAATTAAAGTTTTGTTTCTCTCCGGAACAAACTTCCAGTCCAGATATACAATACAGTACTCAGGCAGCATCGTCATCAGATTCATGGCAAAAATGACGAACATGCAAGCTGTAGTTTTCCGGAGAGAAACGATCTGTTTGACTTTCAGAGGCAGGGCCACGCTGAGGCATCTTTCAGCCGTGATGTAAGCAGTGATCCAACACGTGACTCTAGAAAAGCATACGTGGTAAAAGCCCCCGATGGTCAAATACTGGAACTCTGTAGGCACAACCGGGAACCCGGCCAAGTCCAAGTATGGATTCAAACAGAAGTTAAACCATTGTAATGTCAGGAGACACAGGAAGTCGGATAACGCCAAGGAAAAGAAGCTAATGTTAACAGATGATGTGAACTGTTGTCTGTGAAACACGATCATGTTAATGATATTGCTGCCCATTCCAAACAAACCAATTAGGGCGTTTAAACAGGCGTTGTTGACCAACCAGAATAAGAAGCTCTGCTCTATAGTGATGAAGTCCTGTTTTATTGACTGCGGTGTCTCGTTCATCTCTTGAACTGGCCAATACAATATCACGGCGGTTTTCTCTCTCCAGTCACTACAGAACATGTGACGGTGCAGGATGTTTCGTAAATTCTGTTAAATAAGAAACTTCATTAAATTTATTATTGACTATTAGGAAAGTATGTGCGGATTAGAGCAATAACCAGGCAATAGCTTGGAAATACAAGGATACAATCCACAAAGAGAACCACTATGTTTGGAGACGTGATCACATGACAGCTGTCCCACTGGCTTTCTTACAAACATATGATAGGTGTAACAGAAGATGTGGGGGCATTAAACAAAACAACTGAACGAACGAACGAACAAACTTTATTTTCAAAGGGCTAAGAATTGGGCACGCATTCTGCCCTTCTATCACTCTCTTTCATACATTATTTCATTCACACATCATTCAAGGCTAACAGAGAACAGCAACAATATAAAAGATATGCATTATAAAGGCATGGGCAAAATGCGAACATCAAAACTACACGACACAGTAAAACTAGATAATGGTCTGACACTTGTTATTAGCCATGTGGAATATACTGGCCTACCAAAAGGGGACTGGCTGTTATACTGGGGTTTTGTTATTATTATTATTATCTCTATTATTAAGGGGGAAGATAATCCGTACTGAGTTAGTGTTCGAGTAATTTGCGATTATATGAACAGGGATTGGTGATGTCTTTGATTTCTTGTGGAAGATTGTTCCACAGCTGATGGTAAGCAAGCATACACCTCAGCTCGACGGAAGCAGTCATGCTAGGCATTCAGGTACTCATCCCGCAGTTTAGGGAGACGGTGGGTACCGTTCGAGTTGACGCTCACTGAGGATGACGTGTCCGTCTGCTGCAGTTAGACATCTTGCCAGTATTGTGCTGGAAGCTGTAGTACGAAAGGTGTGGGGACACCTGTCACCTATGTACACACACACACACACACACACACACACACACACACACACACACACACACAGACACACACACGCGCGCACACATGCATACATACATACTCACATACATGATGTTTGGCCATCAAGTATGGTGATGATAATTCATTTCATCAAGTGAGGCTTAAAAGTTTTGAGCTGCGGTGGTTGTTATTTTCTTCCACAGTTGAAGCCGTCCTGTTTGCTTCGTACGTCGCTACACATTTGGGTAATAATGTACGCCATCAATTTCGGTCTTTGGCAGCAGTCTTCCATGTGTCGTGATGGATTCCAAAAGCTATGAGCGATATCTTCTGTCTCTTGAGGTCGTTTCCTCTGGCCTTCTTTGAACCGTTTACATCATTGCAGCTCGCTGTAAAAAAAACAAAAAAAAACAACAACACAAAAACAATTCGTTTAGGGAGCGTTTAATCTGGCACGTGAGTCAAGTGACCAGCCCATTGAATCTGATTCTTCATTAATAGTGTGGATACTGGACATAACACTCTTTCTAAGACTTCAGTGTCTGGGATCTTGTCTTGCCATTTGATCTTCAGTAGCTTCCTAAGGCAGACTGTGTGGAAGTGGTTTAATTTCCTAGCGTGTCGCTGATAAACAGTCCAGGTTTCACAAGCATAAAGCAGTGTGGATAACACGACTGCTTCGTATACTTTCAGCATTTTTAAGGCTTATTCCATTTCCACCCTACACATTTTTGTACAATAGGAAATCATCTTTTCGCAGGAGCTACACATACCTTCTTATTCTTCTTCTTCTTTCGTTCGCTTGAAATATGTCTATAACTGCAATGTTGTCTCTTGTATGAATCTTAACAGTCTTTTTAGCTCACTTATCGGTCCATAGAGTAATTGCGTAGTGCCAATTTTTATTTTGCCACCCGTAGGATGACACTTCCGTCTTCGGCGGGCATTTTTTTAATGAGGTTAGCCTTCCTCGGGTTTCGAGGCACGTTAGACTCTTACTGTTGTAGTGTCGCCCACATCTCAGCTGGTCAAGGTAGAACGGTCAAAGACATCATGGTCAACCCTCAAGGGAAGGCAGGGGCAGACCATGGGCATTCCCCACTATCCAAGGAGGCTTCCATAATTGCAGAGCCAGCACACATTGCTCTGAGACTGGATTCACCCGAGGAATCGACATATCCTGCTCATGGCTGCTTTAATTCCTCACTTCCATATATTGGGCATTTCGTTACAACTCGCCGCTCCCCGCACAAACCAATAACATCAGTCTGCGGACAATATCCACTAGGTAAGTTTTAGCTTCGGACTTTGAAGCGATGGACTCTCTAGCGAAGCGTTCCATTTCGTGTTAATGAGACGTTTTTCACCTTTGATTGGACTCGCTCTTTGAGCATAAATATAGACATTTTCCGTAACCATTTCGTGCGACTGGGGCGCTTTTCTACCTTTAGTACTCGCTCACGAGATAGGCTACATGTGCTGCCGGCTCAGCACCTTACCTCCGGGCATCAGTGACCGAGAGACGGCCACCCCCTTTCATCCGGGGATCCCGCATATCCCCCAGCTGAGAGCCTTCGAACAAGTGTGTGAACTAAGCATGTAGCGTGCTCAGCATCTTACCTCCGTTTTGCAGTATGTGAGTATCGGCCCGGCTCTCACATCTAGGGGTTAGTGGCTTAGAGGCGTGCAGCCATATCCCTCAGATGGTAGCCTTAGGGTACGTGTCTGGACCAAGTTTTAGTGGCTTCGTGCACCTGATTTGAGCTTTTGACTGCTTTCCTCAGCAGGTTGTGCCTCTCTTAGTCTGGTCCCTATCTCAAGAGCTGTCCGATATGTAGTTGTATATCCATCGGCATATCGCTTGGGGTCACTGGGACACTCAAGGCCCCCCCCCCTCCCCACTGCCGCAAGGTGGAGACAGATCGGGGGGGGGGGGGGGCAACGCGTGTACAATGGATATACTATCGTTGTTGCTTACAGTGAAGTGCGAATCGAGTAATGTACGGAAGGGGAAACAACAGTGCAGACAGTCAGACGGGATTACTTGCAAACATGGTACCCCTTTGAAAGTAAAGTTCGGTGCTTTCGATAGTTCAACGATTACTGATGTTGATTACGGCCTTTAAACTCATACAAGATAACATTCTGCAATTGTTGGTATTGATTGTCACTTTCCAACACATACATGATAACATTCAACAATTTCTAATACTGCTTAAAATATTTAACATTAGCAGATATTGCTGATAATTGTCATCAGTTACATATATTACTTATTTATAATATTAAACAGTTACAGATTGTGCTTATAATATTTTTTTTAAAAATGAGGTTAGATAACATTCAAATAATACTGATATTGTTTATAATAATCAACAATTACTGATTTTGCTTACAATTTAGCCAAACATGTTAGGACATCTTTAGTTATTGGTTGAATACGGTTAGCAAACCAGTTTAACTGTTGGTAAGGAATTAAGGAATTCCATCAAGTTGTTGTTAGAGCATTAGTTAGTTAGTTAGTTAGTCGACAGATCATCCTCGTTGCACATCGGACCATTCAGTCCATAAGTGCTCGGATCCCCTCCTCAGCAAATCCCGCAGCGTGTAGCGGCTAACGACGCCAGTTCTGTGTTGGTTTATCAATCTTCTTTGGCTTCCTGCGTAGTGTTCTTGTTTGGCCACCCCTCTTTTAATTTGCTGCTCTCGCAGTCTGGCCATTGTTGTAGATTCACAGTCATCACTTGGTTATTAGCTGTCACAAGTGGCGAATTGGACGATGCGCATGCATGTATGATTATATGAATGTTGGCTAGTCATGATATCTAGTTTGTACTCCAGATCACATATGTGTGTCACATACAATTATAAAACATATGGTACACGTTGTACTTTGCAGGTGAAAGATAATGTGTGTGTTCCACATACGATGATAACACATAGACTGTAGTCTGTGTTATTTCATGAAAGGCCATGTGTGTAACCTGCATACGGTGGTAGCGAACATATGTATGTTTATGTACTGTCAACAACAACAAAACTGAGTTGTATGTTGCAAGTAAATATTACCGGCTCTGTGGCGCAGTATCTACGGACGACATTCGTAATCCCACACATGACTTTTGAAATACTGCTGCGGGCGATGTGGCAGCAGACTGCCTTGCGTTGTTTCTTATGAACTGGTATAAGTGCCGGTCTTTTAGAAAGAAATGGCAAACTACTGAACGCTAGCTTGTCAAGAAATCACAAACAGCACCAAATGCTGAGGTTGACTATGATGTCTTGTAAAGGATGTGCAACTAACTTTTTAGTCGGCTCGTGGCGAAGGGGTTACCAATGCAATTCATAATCCCGCATTTCACGTTCGAAACACAGCTGCGGGCGATTTAAAAGCAGACGCCATGCGTTGGGTATCATAAAATGGTATGAGTGCCTGTTATTCAGAAAGCAGTAGGAAACTACTGAACGTAAACTTACCCAGGAATCACAAGCAGCCAAAAGATGCTGGAGTTGACTGCTACATCCTGTAAAGGATATGCAACTAACGTAATTAAAATATTGTTCCCAGCATGTAATGGCGGGTGACGTGTATGTCGCGATACATAACACGAGGAAGGAGATACTAGACGTCATGTGGTCAGTAGCTCACCGGCAGCCTTGACATGCCAGACACATTTATGGTGCCGAGGATATGCTTGTGTGGGCATCAGAGACCAGGTCAATGAAACTAACAATGGCACATAACAGCAAGCACATAAACATAATGTGACATATGCTTGATGTGCCAGGGGATTTCCCAAAAAACAATGACGTACCACACGAGTCATTTCCCCAGCAACACCACCCCTCGGGCAACTCAACCAGTGAAACATAATTATACATCTGGCCTCTCAACGCCATCTCATAACATTGGGGAGTGCACAGCCCCGTACACTATTGATCCTTAGAACCCACAAAATACAGTCAAAACACAACTCTTCGATGCGTGAACATTAATAATCAGCTGTCTGGTTACATTATCTGCATCTAAGTACAACGTGGCATATCACTAACCTCCAGGCGAGGATCAGACGTGGCTTGTGGTTTCGGAGAGATTCCTGGGCAATTTGGTGGTTTAATTGCATCCTGAACTTTGCTGAAGACATCTTGTTACTTCATGGATGTGGTGTCACACTCTAATCACCGACCAGAAGCAAACTCTAATCACCGGCCAGAAGCAAACTCTAATCACCGACAAGAAGCAAGCGTTTATAGCCACTACATTCTTGTAAGGCAATCTATCATCTCTGTATTCTACCAGGGGAAGTCAATAAGTAATTCAAAAAAGTATGTAGAAAAATAACTAAATATGATGACAACTTGAAACCAGTTTATTTTTGTACATACATTGTCCCTTTATTTCTCAACATAATTTCCACCAACATTGATGCACTTATCCCATTGTATTGTCAGTCCTCCCAACCGGCTGCATAGACGTGCGGGCTCTGTTTTCTAAACCAAGTTTTCACTTCACATTCAACTTCGGCGTCATTCGCGAAAGGTCTCCCGCCAAGGTGGGTTTTCAGTGGACCAAAAAGGTGGAAATCGCTAGGGGCTAAGTCGAGGCTGTAAGGTGGATGTTCTAGAACTTCCCACTTTAGTTGGTTAATTTTCTCCTGAGTTAATCGAGCCGTATGTGGTCTGGGATTGTCATGAAGAAGCAACACTCCTCTAGTCAGCAGTCCTGGACGTTTTCTTCTAATTGTATCATGAAGCATCGATAGAACTTCACAGTACGATTCAGAATTCACATTGTCACCTTTCTTCTTGAAATTGGTTAAAAGCACCCCTTGACAATCCCAGAACACTGTCAACATAACCTTCCCTGCTTGTGGCGTAACCTTTATTGTTTGGACATAAGCCGAAGAAGGATGTTTCCATTGCATTGAAGCACGCTAAGCACGCTTTGATTCGGGCTGGTAGTCCCAAGTATAAACAGGAAGCATTTCTTTATGAATATCCTTTGCAGACAGTCCTTTTGCCCACAAAAACAAAACAAAACGCATAACAGCACGTTGCTCTTTGGCTGTACACTCCGTAATTACAGTCGCTAATTTGTTTATGCCGGTCTCTCTGGCTGTGGGGTTACAACACTTTCTCTCTGTAATCCCGTTTATCACGCAGAGTCTCGCAGCGGAGCGAGAATTGAGGTGGTTCGACCCCCGCTCGTGACTTGCGGATACTGAGCCGGCCGCTCAGAAAGCAATGGCAAACTACTGAGCGTAATCTTGCCAAGAGATCAACAGACAGCTGAAAGATGCTGCTGTTGACAGCTAAGTCCTGTAAAAGGATACGCAATTTGTTTATGCGCTGCGCATGCGCATGAGACACCTAGCGTCACCTAATGACACCTGTAGAAAACACCAAATACATTTACCTGCCATCCCAGAGAACTGTGTGACTTTCTTATTGACTCGCCCTCGTACGTGCGACACTTGTATGGACATGAGAGCCTCAGTAGCTCACTGACGTCAACTGTCGGCATGGCGGTGAAGTGTTCGAATACTAATGGAGACTTTTTTATTTTTAATTTCAAATGACCTGCGCTCCGAGATCAATCGAACCTAAAATGGGTACCATGATTTATGTTGGAGAATAAAATCGGCCGGCGTATACTGAGGACATCACTCAATGAGTGTCGATTTGTCTATACAATTGTTGTTGTTGTTGTTTGTCCATCAAGAATGATGATGACCATTCATTTCATCCAGTGGGGTTGAAGGAGCTATGGGTTCTAAGATGGCTGATAAGACCTATTTTGGCTCGAAATATTCTTTGACAATGTGGGCAAAGAATGCTTGACGTTTCAGGAGGAGGATTTCCTGCAGTGGTTTTTCTGTCCTGCCTTTTCTTCACAGCTCTTGCAGTCCTGGTTGCCTCGCATATGACTGCACCTTTGCGTAATGATGCACGCCACGAATTTCGGTCTCTGGCTGCAGTCTCCCAGGTGTCATGATTAATTCCAAAAGCATTCAGTGAGATTTTCAGAGTGTCTTTAAAGCGTTTCCTCTGGCCACCATGGGAGCGTTTACCACAACGCAGTTCGCTGTAGAAAATTCGTTTAGGGAGCCTGTGATGTTGGATGAAGAATGACTTGCGCGATGACTTGGATTAAAGTGAGGAAGAGTTGCGCAATTCGTCGACCTCACTCTCTCGCCTGAGTCCATCTGAGTCCAGTGGCAAGCCAAGTCGAGACGACTGGAGACGAATACAGGTTCTCTATACAATTATACGTTTAGCAGCATATACACACGCTCTGTACAGAGCTCTGTACTTTATTTTAAGAGGAAATGTTTTCTACACAACTACACATCTTCTTATAGACTTCCTATGTATATTTTCTATGTGCATTTCCTTCAGTTCATATTTTATCACACACAAGAACACGCGCAAGCTCGAAAACGGAGTATATTCTCAACGTGTCAAGAATATGGCAGACACTTGTCTTACACTGGCACGGCTCCTCCAACACTCGGCCCGGCCCGCCAAGCATTTGACTCGTCCTGCACTCGGCACATTCTATATTCGGCTCGTCTGACAGTCGGTTCGCCCGTCCAGCACTCGCCTCGTCCTACACTCGGCCCGTCCTGCACTGGCACGAACCGCCCGGCATTTGACTGGTCCTGCACTTGGCTCATTCTATACCCGGCTCGTTTTACACTCGCCCTATCCGTCCAACATTGGGTACCTTGTACACTCGCTCCGCCTGTCCCACACTCGGCACGTAATACACTTGCACAGCGCATCCTACACTAAAAAAAATTTGTTGCGTATCCCTTACGGGACGTTGCAATCAACACCAGCATTTTCAGCTGTACTAGGCAAGTGTTACGTTCAGTAGTTTGCCATTGCTTTCTAAACGACCGGCTCCTATACCTTTTTCGAAAAAAAGCAGCACCGCTGTGTTTCGAACCCGGGTATACGGGCTCACAAACCGCGTTCGCAAGCTCTTAGCCACAGAGACCGGTACATCCTATACTGCTCTCATCTTAAACTCTTCTCATCCTACACTCGGTTATTCCTACGCTCTTTCATCCTCCACATTTCTCACCTTACACTCTTCTCATCATACTTCCTTCTCATTACACAATCTTCTCATCGTACAATCTTCTCATCCCTACATTATTCTCATCCTACACTCTTCTCACCGTACACACTTCTCATCCTACACTCTTATCATCATACACCCTTCTCATCCTATACTATTCTCATCCTACACTATTCTCATCCTACACTCTTCTCATGCTACATTCTTCTCATCATACACTATCTCATCTTACAATCTTCACATCTTACACTCTACTCATCTTACACTCGGTTATTCCTACGCTCTTCTCACCCTCCACATTTCTCATCTTACATTGTTCTGATCCCACATTCTTGTCATCATACACTCTTCTTATCCTACACTCTTCTCACCCTACATTCTTCTCATCCTACACCTGTTTCACCGTACAATATTCTCATCATCCACTTTTATAATCTTACACTCTTATCATCCTACACTTATCTCATCCTACACTTATCTCATCCCACACTATTCTCATCCTACATTCGTCTCATCCTAAACACTTCTCATCCTACACGCTCTCATCCTACACTCTTCTCTTCCTACACTTATATTAACCTACACACTTCTCAACCTATACGATTCTAATCTTACACTCCTTCCATTCTACACTCTTCTCATCCTACACTGATCTTATCCTACACTTCTCTCATCATACAATCTTCTCAACCTTCACTAATATAATCTTTCACACTTCTCATCGCAAACTCATCTCATCTTATTCTTTGATCACACAACACTTATTCCATCCTATTCTCTTCTCATCGTACACTCTCCTCATTCTACAATCCACTCATCCTATACTCTTCTTATCCTACACTGATCTCATACTACACGCTTCTCATCCTACACTAGTCTCATCGTACACGCTTATCATTCTACACACTTCTCATACTACACTCTTCTAATCCTACAAACCTCTCAGCCTACACTCTTCTCATCGTACAATCTTCTTATCGTACACTCTTCTCATCCTATACTACTCTCCCCCTACATTCTTCTCACGTTTCACACTTCTGACCCTACACTCTTCTAATCCTACACTCTTCTAAGCCTACACTCTTCTCATCCTGCACGCTTCTCATCGTACAGTCTTCTCACCTTAAACTTATCTCATTCTAAACTCTTTTCATCCTACACTCTTTCCACCCTACACATTTCTCATCCAACACAATTTCATTCTACACTCATCTCATCCTACATGCTTATCATCCTACACTTGTATCATCATACATACTTCTCATCCTACACTTATCTCATTCTACACTTATCTCTTCCTACACTTATCTCATCCTACACACTTCTCATCACACACTTCTCATCATACACTCGTCTTATCCTACACTTATGTCATCCTACATTTATCTCATCCAACACTATTCTCATCAAACACTTATCTCATACTACGCACTTCTAATCTTTTCTCATCCTACACTCTTCTCATCGTTCACTTATCTCATCCTATAATCTTCTCAAGCTACACTCTTTTCAGCCTACACGTATCTCATCCTACAATCTTCTCATCCTACACTTATCTCATTCTACACTTATCTCATTCCACAACCTTCTCAAGCTACACTCTTCTCATTCTACTTTTACCATACTACAATCTTCTCAAGCTACAGTCTTCTCATCCTACATTCTTCTCATCCTACACTTATCTCATCCTGCAATCTTCTCATTCTACACTCTTCTCATCTTACACTCTTCTCATCCTACACTCCTCTCATCCTACACTAGGCCCATCACACATTCGATACATCCTCGACTTTTCGCATCCTAAGCACGCCATATGTGTGGGGATGTGTATAAAACAGACACCAATGGAGAATAGTGTTTAGTGTAGATGCATGTAGGTCAAACAGATTCACAACTGTCAACAGCTAATTTACTTACCAATGACATGTTGCATGATTTAATTACAGTAATACACTAGTGCCTAGTATATTATGATTAGCCTAAAGACTGATCATCGCAAGACAAGGACAGGGACATTAAAATTAGCAACATGGAATGTTAGGACCTTAAACGACGACGACAAATTAGAGAACATAAAACAAGAACTGGAAAGAGAAAAAAATTAATATTTTAGGGATGTGCGAAACGAGATGGATAGGAGCAGGCATCAAGATAGATGAAGATTTTAAGATTATTTATTCTGGAGGTGAAGATCTACAAAGGGGAGTGGCAATTATTTTGGAACGGAAAACATCAAAATCTGTTCAAGGAAATTGGGAGGTGTCGGGCAAAATTTTACTAGTTAAATTAAGTGGCAGACCTTTTAACATAAATGGATGGTATTCAAGTATACAAGTATATGCCCCAACAGGAGAATCCAGTGAAAATAGTGTAGAGGAATTTTATAATGACATTGAGTCTGCCTTAAAGAAATGTAAAAATTCAGAAATAAACATCATATTAGGGGATTTCAATGCAAAAATAGGAAATCAAGGTGATAGACACAGTAGCAAACTATGGTTTAGGAGAGAGAAGTGAAAGAGGATAAGACTCGTAGAGTGGGCAAAATATGAGGAAATAATTGTAGGAAATGCCTGGCTTAAGCAACACCCTAGAAGGTTATGGACATGGAGGAGTCCTGATATCAGGATTAGAAACCAGATTGACTATATTCTGATTAGCAGAAGATTTAGAAACGCGTTAACAATAGCAAATACAGGTCCCAGTGCTGATTGTTATAGTGACCACAGATTACTTACGGGAACATTGAGGATAAAGTTGAAGAAAGTCAAGTATATAACAGGAAACACTAAATATGATTTGTGTACATTGAGTAATGACAAGGAAATACAAAACAAATTCAACATAGAAGTACAGAACAAATTTGATATATTGTATGATCTAGAGAACCTATTCCAAGATGTGGATGATCAATGGGAAATGTTGAAAATTTCAATCAGTTTGGCTGCAGAATCAACTATTCCAAAATTAAAAAAAGGTGGGTCGTAAGAAATGGATGACTGAAGAAATTTTATACCTAATGGAAACAAGAAGACTCAACAAAAATAATTCTGCCAAATATGAAAAAAATCCACAAACAAGTCAGAGTATTATGCAAGGAGGCAAAAGAAGCATGGCTTGAGGAAACGTGCTAAGAAATTGAAAAACGACACAATAGTCAAAATACCAAATTAGAGCACAAAAGAATTCAGGAACTTACTAATAATGATTCAGCGAAGAGTCCCAATAATATCAGTAGTAATCTGATTATATCCCCTCGTCACTCCACGGTGTCGCATTCTTGCCAGACTATGGTGATCCATTTGCTCCTCCGAGGTGTACACGTGCTCCCACAAGGTCGCAACCACGTCTGCCTTGTCATGCATCAATACTCCACCAAGTTTTGCAGAGCCAGCCAACTGTCCGCCTGTTCATTCCCCAGCACACCAGCATGCCCCGGAGAAAAGATCCAGACGATGCTTGTCACCGGTGACTTCCGAAGCGAAGCAAGCCACTCTGCACGAAGCTTGCCTGTCCTCACCCTACTCAGCATGCTTTCTGAGTCAGTTACAATCACGGTGTGTGTGTGTGTGTATTGCATTCTCCATACAGCGGAACGCTGCACTGACCGCCTCCACCTCCATTCTTAAGCTTGATGTTGTGGTATCATATGCCAGGCTCTCCTGCACCAAACGGTGACCATTCGCTTTTGCTAACAACCCCCAGGCACTTCTACTGCCTCTCAACACCGAACCATCTGTGTATATAATCACATCACCCGGGCGAGCATTATCCTAAATTAGTTGCTGGATTTCCACTTCCGTGGCCCCTGCTGGCCAATCCCTGCAATTCCGGCTCAATGTTATTATAACTTTGCACAAGTCTGACTGCTCCGCTGGCACTCTGACCCACTCCTCTCCTCGCCTAATGTTCTCCAAGATGCACACCTGTCTGATCGTATCCTTCGCTTGAGCTATCCATGATTTTTCTCTTATCGGTCGCTGACCCGTAACTACGTCCAGCGCCTCATGCAGCTTGTGATCTGTGTCAGCGACTACTCTGAGGTATGCCTTCGCCTGCATCAATTTGAGCCTACCACAACAGTCGGCAAACCAAGGATGTAACGCATACATACGACTGGGGTGTCTCTGGTGCATCCCAGAATGACCTGAATAGCTTCGTTCTGTATACGCTCTAATTTCACCAATTGACACTTTGAGACAGTGAGCAGTCCTAGTCCATAATCAATCACAGAGAGAATCACTTACTAATCATGATGGTGGTACCGACGAAAACCACATTATGCACTCTGTCGTGTCTTACTTTAAAGTGTCGTCCCTGGAGTGAGGGGAGTCAACACCCACATTATAATTTTTTTCCCTATCAATATCCTGGAGAATCCACCAGCTTCCGTCCAACACACTCCTTCAGTTCATGGACACCTTTTCCTCTCTCTATCACTGTCGTACTATGCCCCCTCTCATTCTTCCCCACGCAACATATTCAACAACTCTTGCTTCTAAAAATTAATAAAGATTAATTTATTAAAAGAAAAGTGTAATGTACGTGAGACCTGTATGCGAAGAAAATGTGTGATGTGTTCTATAATGTGTGTAGGATTGGGCCCTCAGATAATAGCATAGTCAGTTCATCCTTGCAAGGACACACCACAGCACGTTAAGTCAGAACAAGTCCATCTCACCCAGTGCTGTATCTCTCCTGCCGGACACCGACTGTCATCTGTAGCTACCTGGTAATCCATCTTCCTGATCATCCGAAATAGATACTGTTTGTAATTTACAGCTGATCATGGACCGGTTGCACACTACACATTATAAGTTCCTATCGTTCCTAAACAATGTACGAATCCTTTGTTGTGTGTACTTAGGTATCACTGTTATTGTTAATATACTTGATCCTAACTAGTGTCTATAAAGTCTCAAGTATAATGTCTTTTGTAATATTTCACTGGAATCTATCACACCATGTGACTTACATTTTAATGTTCTCGTTCCTTTAACAATGTTTGTATGATGTGTGACATATCAACAATCATCACCCATCCTAGGTGAACCTTAACACACATGAATCGTTATATTGGTTGGCTCTTCTGAGCCATGTTATGGTGAACCCTCCTGATCATGAGTCCAGCGTAAACATAATACCATCTTTCTTCTCGGACGTTATTCATTTTCCGTAAGAAACATTTGAGTGTCCAACTGGTGTTCTTTCTAATTGGAGTTGAACTTTTTTCAAAACCAGTGTTGAGCCTCCTCGTAACTGGCAGGGAACCTGTTAGAGAAACAACACATCTGGTGATAGCACTAGTCACTGATCATACCGGCTGAGTGTAAGCCTATCGCCTTGCTATGTTATTTTTCAGCTAACTAAACTCTGTCATAGAGCATATTAGCTCCTCACTTACGTCCGAATCAGGCTATGACAAGGAAAGACCCATAAACAGAGTGCAAAACTTCAGTGGGCAAACGACTGAAAGATCCACCCCCCCCCCCATTGGACACCTTCCCCATCTCCCAACCCATCTTAAATCTCTCCAAATATCACCCCGCTGTCATATTCATATTAGCAGAGCCAACAATCACTTCACTACTCTAACTAGTTTCAGCCATGCTACTGCCTAAATTAATTAGGACTAATTATACAATATGAACTACCTTAGGCAACACCGCAGTCCTATCAAATCACATCTACATTTGCCATGACAGGCACGTGTAAAATTAAATTCACTTAATTCGCACACGGTAGACATTATTCCAACCCATAACTGCAGTGCCAAAGCACGTCCGCCTAAATCAACTGTTTGAGTTACACTGTCTTCCCCAATCATGTTTTTTTTGCAAACAGCCTTGAATTGTTCACGTGACGTTGTTGATGTCCTGCAGGTGTCCCAATGTTCCCAATAACAAGCCCACACTTTCTGTCATGTGGTGACAAGCAAAGCCGCCATTTCGTTTGATGTCGGGAAATTCTAAATGACAGACGGGACTGTTTTATCTCCCGAGCCGGGAACTTCTGCTTGGATCCGACCTGTTTTTACTGTATTGTTAAAAAAACAATTGGGGCCCTGCAAACATGCCGTTAATCAGATTGCCTGTATTATCCTCAACTGGTTAATCCACGGTGATTTTCATGACATAGGCCCCCTCTTAAGAGAGTAGTCCAACTCACTCTTCTCCACCGTGAGTTTAATCCAGATGATTCATTCCTCTTCTTCAGGAGCTGGGTGTCTTGACAAGAAGTCCGCTCCAACATTTTCCTTCCCAGGAATATACTCCACTGTGAAATTTTAAGGTTGAAGTAACAACGACCACCGCATCAAACGGGCGTGGAGCTTCTGAGAAGTAGTCTGTAACATCAGGGGCTGATGATCCGACTTGACTCGAAACTTAACTCCATACAAACAGGGCTGGAATTTTCGCACTGACCATACGAGAGACAAGCACTCTCTCTCGACGGTTGAATAATTCCTCTCAGCCTGGAGAAGTTTCTTACTTGCGTATGCCACAGGTTTCAAAAACCGAAGCATCGTCTTTTCCTTCCTGTAACAAGGCTGCCCCAATCCCAAGCGCACTCGCATCCGTTCTCAACATAAATGGTTTGGAAAGGTCAGGGAGCTGTAATACAGGTTTGCTGACCAAGGCCTCCTTTAACTGGCTATAGGCAGTCTCACATTCTGGTGTCCAAATGATTTGGTCCGGGAATCCCTTTTTCAAGGTTTCCGTCAATGGAGCTCCGAGTTCAGTGAAATGTGGGATACATTTGTGGTAGAACCCACACAACGAGAGAAAAGAACCCACATCTTTCTTCGTTTTTGGCCTTGGTGCATTTCTGATTTTCTCCAGGTTCTTCTCTTCTGGGACAATGTGTCCTGGAGTTATGGTGTGACCTAGAAATTCCAGAGTCTGGTAACCAATCATGCCCTTGGTTGGACGAGCGGTAAGCCCTGCTTCCTTGAGTCTATTAAACACTCTCTCCAAAGATTGCAAGTGGTCATCCAAGCTGTCACTGGAAATCAGAATATCATCCATGAATGAGATGATGGCCGGATCCTGCAAAGGATCTAGTAAAGTCCTCATCATGCGTGTAAACACACTGGGTGCATTGCTGAGTCCAAAAGGCATGACCTTGAATTCGTAGTGTCCACTGGGTGTACTGAAACCCAACAGTGGTCGAATCTTCGGTTTGACTGGTATCTGATAATACCCCCGACTCAGGTCTACCTTTGAAAAGTACCGAGCCTTATGGAGCCTAGCGAATAACTGAGTTGGATTCGGCAAAGGTTTCACCTGAAACCGTGTATGACTGATCAGAAGTCGGTAATCTATACACAACCGGTGTTGTCCACTTTGTTTGCGTAACAAAACTACCCCCGCGTTGTATGGGGATGTGGATGGAGCAATCACGTCATCCTCCAACAGTTTCTGTATTTCCTCCTCCAGGGCCTTTTCTTTAGAGAATGGCACTGGGTAAACCTTTTGACGAACAGGTTCCTGCGTGGTCAAAGATATCTCGAACTCCACCAACCTCGTTCGTCCTGGTTTATCAGTCAGTATCTCCTTATGAGACTTGAGAACCGGGATTATCTTTTCCCTCTCCTGGGAGGTCAGATCAGGGTTCACTTGCACATCCCTATAGGTTTCCTGGTGTACCAAGGATATTCCCTGCCCTCGTTGGTTCCCATTTCAGTCTCCACTGCAACTGCCATTGCCATGAGGTGAGCTGCTTTGTCTCCGGGTCTCTCCTCGTATTTCCGCAAGAGATTGAAATGGAAAATCTTCGACTTTCCCCGGATCCGGATCTGATAGTTGGTTCTGGATATCACCCTTTCCACGGGAAATGGTCCTTGCCAACCTATCTCCAGTTTGTTGTTTCCCGTTGGGAGTAGCAACAAGACTTTGTCTCCCACCTCTAGAGATCTTTCTTTAGACCTACGGTTGTAGTAAGCCGCATGCCTTTTTCTGGCCTTTTTCAAGTTTTGATTCGCCAGAGTCCATCCCTTGTGGAGTTTTTCTTTCAGTTCCTCCACGTATTTATAGGAAGAGATCACTTCTTCCGATGTCCCCTCTTCAGTCCAACTCCTCAACATGGTTTCCAACGGTTCTTTGATTGGACGACCAAACAGCAACGTGGCGGGTGGTAGTCCTGTTGAGCCATGAGGAACCTCCCGATAGGCAAAGAGTGCTGCTGGGATATATTCATCCCACCTATCAGGTTTTTCCTGTGCCAGTTTCCTGAGCATTGTTATCAACGTGCCGTTGAAACGCTCTACTTATCCATTGACTTGAGGGTGGTAAGGGCTGGTATGTATGTGGTTAGAATGGAACACCCTAAATACCTCCTCCATGAGTTTTCCACAAAACTGGGACCCATTGTCCGTCAGAATTTGATCAGGGAAGCCTAATCTGGTAAAGGCCTCCATCAGTACGTCCGCCACTCGTTTCGAGTCAATCGTGGTCAACGGTATTGCTTCCCCCCACATTGTACAGCAATCCACCATTGTGAGTATATACATGTTCCTCTTCCTAGTCCTGGGAAGTGGACCCACGATATCGATCGCTACCCTCTCGAAAGGAGAGTGCATGATGGGCATCTCACCCAACACCACCGGTGCTGTCCAGTGTTTCGGTGCCACCCTCTGGCACTCAGGGCATGACTTCACATACCGACGCACATCATCTGTCATTCCCGGCCAATAGTAATGGCAGGAAATTCGCTGCATGGTGGCGGCAATACCCATGTGTCCTCTAAAGGAGATGGTATGCCCCATATGAAGAATCTGAGACCGGTGAGCTTTCGGGACGACCAACTGACCGTATAGGTTTTCTCCCCTTCCTGCTCTCCTGTAGAGTATCCTATTCTTCATGTAGTACTGCCCCCGTCCTGGTGGATCAGCACTTCTCTGCAGCTTTCTGTAGCAAGGACGTAAAGAAGCATCCTCACTCTGGGCAGTTCGTAGCTCCCCCGGCAGTGGGTTAGTCACAATTGCTACTGCCTCTTCCGTTCTCGTCTGAGAGCGAGTCTGTATTGCTCCCATATGGATTGGCTCCCTGGGCATTCCCAGAAAGACATACCGGCAACCAAGGATTACGGGGGAAATGGGATCGGTCAATACAACGGCCTTGATTGTGCCGATGACATACCTTGACCGAATATCCACATTACCAATGGGCAACTTCATGGTCACAGCACTCTTCTGTGCAGGCTGTATCTCCATGGTCTCACCTGTGAATTGTTCTGGATGTACCAGATCCGCAGAAATCACGGCCTCCCCGTCCAGTCCTGTGTCGTACAAACACTCCACTTGACGTCCGTTAACCTCTACCAATTCCACTACAGGTGGTTTTTCCTGGTCTGGAGTCTCTTTCTCGGCCTCGACCTGTTCAGTGGGCTCTACCTTAGGTTTCCCGGGGCACACGACGAATTTAGAGTCTCCTGACTTTCCCCTGCAGTCAATAGCATTGTGTGTGTTTGACTTGTATTGGTTGCACCATTTCCCTGTCCTAGATTTTCTAGTGCCGGACTTGAGTGAGCTCTCCTGGTGGCGAGCTTCCTTGTTGACCTTGGCATTTTCCGTGACAACCTCCTTGGAAGTCACTTGACATGCTGCGAAGTTAGGGCTCTTAGCCTTCGATTTGCAGTCCCTCGTATTGTGAGAGGGTGACTTACAAATTGAACACCACTTCTTCGACCACGGCGTTTTGGTGTAGAGCTTAAAGTGCTCTTGCTTCCCTCCTCCTTCTTCTCTGAACTATCCTCTGATATTTGCGCATATGGTTCACTCTTTTTGGTTCCTGAGTTTTTGGCTTTCTTCTTATTGGAGGTTTGAGGCGTTTTAGACTCAAGTGTCACCGTCTAGGACTCAGGAATATCCGTATTCTATATTGGAACTGTGCCAGTGTAAAACAACGGGGCTCTATTTTAGAAACCCTAGTTTACAGGAACGACATTGTAGCACTCCAGGAGACGAGACTGGGCGATCAGCTACTCCAAATTGCCGGCTTCAAATGTTTCTACAACAGACGACATCTGGGAATGGCGATTCTCGTTCGCGACAGCATGGTGGCGTCAGAGCTAGACATGTCCAGTTGGGACAGTGACGATATACAAATACAGGCGTTGAGAGTTCATTCCAGTATACCATTCGTGGTGGTTAATGTTTATGCCCGCAATGCCAGTGTGGCCGCCCATAAGTGGCAGTGCTTAAGTGGCATATTAGGCCACGAGAGAAATGTTATTTTCTGTGGTGACTTCAACGCTAAAGGCATATCATGGGGAAACACTTCCTCCAATACACAGGGGGAGGAGCTCTAGACTGCACTGGAAACCATCGACCTGGTTTGTATCAACAGTGGCTGTGTCACCAGGACAGCAAGCCGTCCGGGCGATGAGGACAGTGCTATTGATCTGGCGCTAGTTTCACCTTCACTCACTACAGTGTGTAGATGGGGTGTCCTAGGACACCATGGCAGCGACCACCACCCGTGCAGCATACTGGTGGAGAAAGGCAGATCCAGGCAGCACAAGCTAAAGGTAAAGACGTTCCAGTATGACAGTACAGGGCAAGATGTGGTGAGTAAAATAAGACGTGACAAGCGCAGAACGTTTCAGGGCAGGAAAAAAAGCTGGGAGCAGCCACCGTGGTGGAGTTTCGAGGTGGAGAAGGCCTGGGTGGATAAGCGTAGTGCTGTAAGAAGATGGCAAAATGCCAAGAAGAACAGAGCTGGTCATCCTAGTCCCTGCTTGCACTTAGAAAGAGAGATGAACAAAAGTAAGCTATTTCAAAAAACTGGTCAAGGTTGTTAAAAGCGAAAAATGGGCAGAGGTGTGTCAAAGAGTAAGCACAGACAAGTCACTGAAATTGTTCTGGCGACTACATAAAAGCATGAGTGGTGTAGTCAAGAATAAGAGCATTTCTGACTTCCAAGGTGCTGACCTCATCTGGCAGAGGACTGACGAGGACAAGGGCAAAGCCCTCTTTGAACGCTACCTTGAGCAAAGCAACCAGACAGACATGGGAGGCCGAAATCTGGCCAAGGAGGTCACTTCAGACAGATGCAAGGCCCAGAACACTTCGGATGAAGACACAGTGACAGTGAAAGAAATCAAGGCTGTGCTTCGACGATCAAAAAACAGTGCTCCAGGTCCTGATGGCATAAGATACGACGACATTAATAGGTGTACCGACAATGAGCTAGAGAAACTAGCAGACATGTACAACAACAGTATAGGGAGTGCTAGCATCAAGGAGGAATGGTTACACAGCTATCTGATTCCCTTGCCGAAGCCTGACAAAGACCACACAAAAAATTCAGGGATATCGAATTATAACCATGCAGAATACAATAGGCAAGCTGCTGGAGAAGGTAATTGCCAGGAAAATATCAAGCCAACTAGAGAGGCAAGGTGTTTTCCCACCCACCCTGGGTGGGTACCGTCCAAAAAGAGAAACCTGGACCAATGCAGCAGTCTTTGCCCAGGATGTCTATGAAGGTTTCCACTCAGGCACTGAAACCGTTGCTGCAGCGATTGATCTTGAGGACGCATACAACAGAGTACCACTGGATTTTTTAATGTTTCAGCTTCTCGAACTAAACGTAAGTCCATTCCTCCTTAGTTGGATCGCTGCAGCCCTCTTCCAACGGAAAGTAGATTTTAGATGTGGCAGTTGGACTTCGGAACCAACAACAATATATCCTGGCCTACCACAGGGATCACCATTATCTCCGGTACTGTTCAACGCCTACACAGTGAGAATCACCAGTGAGCAGATCACTGGACCTGGCAGGACATTGTCATATGCCGATGATGTTTTAGTGTATCGTCAGGGGAAGGATAGAGAGGAGGTTGCTGTGGAACTACAAACCGAACTCAATCGCATAAGTACTTGGTGTGATGAAGCTGGGGCAATGGTCAACCCAACAAAGGCAACAGTGACTTGGTTCTCGTTTAATAATCATATTGTCAACACTCCAACACCAACTGTAATGCTGTGTTTAGAGACGGTGGAAAGAACGCAGGCAATGAATTACCTGGGGATACGGTTTGATCGAAGCCTTGCTTATAATGTGCACATAGACCAGGTGATAACAAAGGCCAAGCGGGGTTTGGCAGCGATGCGGGTGATGGCGGCAGCAAACTGTGAGCAGCGCCATCTATGTCTTCTGTACGAGGGGTTGGTCATGTCTGTTTTGGAGTATGCAATGGCAATCCTGACTCTCAGCCATAAACAGATAGAAAGGATGAAAAGGATACAGAATGAAGCTATGTGCATTATTCTTGGATGTACAAGAGATACAGCATGCAGGGCGATGCGCTACCTTCTTGGGTTTCCAACCACTGAAGAGAGAATACAAGATTGCAGGGCACGCGCCTACCTCAGAATTAACGCAAACACACAACATCCACTGCATAGTGAAATTAGGTAGGTGAAGGGCAGCAGGTTAAAAAGAGGACGGTCGTGGATGGGTCAAGCCGAAGACATTCTTCAACAGGTGTGTTCACTTGAGGACTTAGAACCTGGCGAGGAGTGGGTGCAAGTGCCAACAGACTTCTGCACATCCTTTTCAGTTTGCATCCAACTTGACAGAAAATGCAGACAAGAAAATCCGGCTGCTGTTGAGGCTGAAGTACAAGCGTTGATTTTCGAGAATTCGCTAGACGGTGACGCGGTCATCTACACAGATGGGTCGGTCGTCCAACATGTGAGAAGCTCATGGGCCTTTACAGCTCGGGCCGGAGGGAGAATTGTGTAGGAGGACTCTGGTGCTTTTACTGAAACCACAAGTAGCCTGACCATGGAAGTCATGGCAGTAAGTAAATCAATAACATGGCTCGAGACACAGACATTCACTAGGGCTTGTTTCCTTAGCGACTCAATGAACATGATCAAGAGGATAGAGGAGGGGTCGATCCGAAGAGAATGGTTGCTGCCTCTGGAGCGGTCTCGACTGGCAAAGATTAGTTTCATCTTCGTGCCAGGGCATGCGGGAGTACAAGGAAATGAGCGGGCTGACAAGCTCGCAGGTGAGGCTACTGTGGAGGGCGGACGCGCCATGGACCAGGCTGACATTCTGAATGCTCTACGAGAAGTAAGACTTTTGCGAGAACCAAGTGATGACTGTGAATCTACAACAATGGCCAGACTGCGAGAGCAGCAAATTAAAAGAGGTGTGGCCAAACAAGAACACTACGCAGGAAGCCAAAGAAGATTGATAAACCAACACAGAACTGGCGTCATTAGCCGCTACACGCTGCGGGATTTGCTGAGGAGGGGATCCGAGCACTTATCGACTGAATGGTTCGATGTGCAATGAGGATGATCTGTCGACTAACTAACTAACTAACTTGTTGTCATGTTTCTCCTGACTTTTGGTGTTGGTGGAAAGGTTTTCCCCTGCCTCTCCATGTACCTCGACGAACCGTTCTGCTAATTTTGTCACGAGGTCAATACGTTCCGCTCCTTGTTCTCCCAGGAACGTCCTGAGAGGTTTCGACATTTGCTTCTTCAGCTGGTCGACCACCATGAGCTCTTCCTGACTCTCATGGTCATGTGCGAACCCAGCCAAATCCATCCACTTATGGAGATTGGATTTTAGACGCAAACTGTAGGCGGCAAACAACTCCCCCGGTTCTCGTTTCGCTGCTCGAATTTGTTTCCGGTAGGTATGTGACGTAACCTCGAATCGTTACAGCAGAGCCGTCTTCAATTCGTCATAATTGTTCTCATGTCCTGGTGGCAGGCGCGAATAAACCTCGTAGCCGGTCCCGCGTAATCCCTGGGATAGCTTAAGACACCATTTGTCACGGTCCAGACCCATAGCAACAGACATGGCCTCGAAGCGTTGAAGGTACTGGTCAATCTTCTCTTTGTCCTCCTCGTAGACCGCTAGAGAAAACTTCATAGCATGGTAACCATGTCCACCTGCTGGGGTTGAGCCTGGGATGGAAGAACCTCCAACTGCTCCCTCAGTTTCCCCATTAGATTGACTCTTCAACTCGAGTTCCCTCATCCGGTACTCGTTCTCCCTTTTCTGAGCTTCTTGTTGAGCTTCCAGTTTCTTAGCTGCTTGCTCAGCTTCAAATTTCTTAGCTGCTTGCTCAGCTTCAAATTTCCTCGCAGCTTGTTCTGCTTCCAATTTCCTAGCTTCTTGTTCCAACTCCATCCTTCTCAATTCCAACTCAGCTTTTCGATCTTCTCTTTCTGCTTGACGATACTCTCTCTCCACTTCCTGTATGTAATCTGTTAGTGCAGAACCCGACAATCCCAGTAATAAACATCCAAGTAATATACAGATATATGAACAAGTACTATAAATCTATATATTTACCACACACAGCACATTCACTCAGTGACAAGAGTAGAATCAGGACCACAGACCTATGCAGACGTGTGAAGTGTGAACAGGTAAGATATGTGTCTTAACCCCTATCCACATCCACTCTAGCTGGATTCTCTCATATGATATCTCCGTCCTATAACTAAGGATCCCGTGTCAAAAGACCCTGTTGTCAGAGGATCCCAATGTCAAAGGATTCCGCTTGCCAGAGATCCCGCTGTCCAAGAATCACGTTTACGAGAGATCCCGCTGTCCAAAGATCACGTTTACGAGAGATCCCGCTGTCCAAAGATCCAGGACGAGCCCCCAATAATGTCGTGTCTTACTTTAAAGTGTCGTCCCTGGAGTGAGGGGAGTCAACACCCACATTATAATATTTTCCCCTATCAATATCCTGGAGAATCCACCAGCTTCCGTCCAACACACTCCTTCAGTTCATGGACACCTTTTCCTCTCTCTATCACTGTCGTACTATGCCCCCTCTCATTCTTCCCCACGCAACATATTCAACAACTCTTGCTTCTAAAAATTAATAAAGATTAATTTATTAAAAGAAAAGTGTAATGTACGTGAGACCTGTATGCGAAGAAAATGTGTGATGTGTTCTATAATGTGTGTAGGATCGGACCCTCAGATAATAGCATAGTCAGTTCATCCTTGCAAGGACACACCACAGCACGTTAAGTCAGAACAAGTCCATCTCACCCAGTGCTGTATCTCTCCTGCCGGACACCGACTGTCATCTGTAGCTACCTGGTAATCCATCTTCCTGATCATCCGAAATAGATACTGTTTGTAATTTACAGCTGATCATGGACCGGTTGCACACTACACATTATAAGTTCCTATCGTTCCTAAACAATGTACGAATCCTTTGTTGTGTGTACTTAGGTATCACTGTTATTGTTAATATACTTGATCCTAACTAGTGTCTATAAAGTCTCAAGTATGATGTCTTTTGTAATATTTCACTGGAATCTATCACACCATGTGACTTACATTTTAATGTTCTCGTTCCTTTAACAATGTTTGTATGATGTGTGACATATCAACAATCATCACCCATCCTAGGTGAACCTTAACACACATGAATCGTTATATTGGTTGGCTCTTCTGAGCCATGTTATGGTGAACCCTCCTGATTATGAGTCCAGCGTAAACATAATACCATCTTTCTTCTCGGACGTTATTCATTTTCCGTAAGAAACATTTGAGTGTCCAACTGGTGTTCTTTCTAATTGGAGTTGAACTTTTTTCACAACTAGTGTTGAGCCTCCTCGTAACTGGCAGGGAACCTGTTAGAGAAACAACACATCTGGTGATAGCACTAGTCACTGATCCTACCGGCTTAGTGTAAGCCTATTGCCTTGCTATGTTATTTTTCAGCTAACTAAACTCTGTCATAGAGCATATTAGCTCCTCACCTACGTCCGAATCAGGCTATGACAAGGAAAGACCCATAAACAGAGTGCAAAACCTCAGTGGGCAAACCACTGAAAGATCCCCCTCCCCATTGGACACCTTCCCCATCTCCCAACCCATCTTAAATCTCTCCAAATATCACCCCGCTATCATATTCATATTAGCAGAGCCAACAATCACTTCACTACTCTAACTAGTTTCAACCATGCTACTGCCTAAATTAATTAGGACTAATTATACAATATGAACTACCTTAGGCAACACTGCAGTCCTATCAAATCACATCTACATTTACCATGACAGTCACGTGTAAAATTAAATTCACTTAATTCGCACACGGTAGACATTATTCCAATCCATAACTGCAGTGCCAAAGCACGTCCGCCTAAATCAACTGTTTGAGTTACACTGTCTTCCCCAATCATGTTTTTTTGCCAACAACCTTGAATTGTTCACGTGACGTTGTTGATGTCCTGCAGGTGTCCCAATGTTCCCAATAACAAGCCCACACTTTCTGTCATTTGGTGACAAGCAAAGCCGCCATTTCGTTTGATGTCGGGAAATTCTAAATGACAGACGTGACTGTTTTATCTCCCGAGCCGGGCACTTCTGCTTGGATCCGACCTGTTTTTACTGTATTGTTAAAAAAAACAATTGGGGCCCTGCAAACATGCCGTTAATCAGATTGCCTGTATTATCCTCAACTGGTTAATCCACGGTGATTTTTATGACACACTCATATATGTTGTTATGAGGCGAGTCCCAAAGTCTGGGTGGACTGATATGCGTGAGCGCACATACATACATATACATCAACAGACATTCATACACCAGTGTACATAGGCAATTTCAAGGTATATATATATATATATATATATATATATATATATATATATATATATATATGAGAGAGAAGGGGTAGGAGAGAGGTAATGAGAGAGAGAGAGAGAGAGAGAGAGAGAGAGAGGGGAGAGAGAGAGGTATCGCTCCTATCATGTACCTCATGGGGTATGCGGAGTAGGTCGGTCTACAAATACGAGGCTTCCCTCCTTCTGTTCCCTATGAAATAGGGTAAGTAAAGTTGATTGTTATACCACGTATTATAAGATCATATCACCCAATGCTTGTGTTATTGGGGTTGTATAAGATCCGATCCCTGGTAATACACATGATTGGGTAGGCACAGAGAAGCAAGATTATTTGGTGAGAGAGAGAGAGAGAGAGAGAGAGAGAGAGAGAGAGAGAGAGAGAGAGAGAGAGGAAAAGTGCCTGCGACATACCACATGAGGTATGCGGAGTAGGTCGGTCTACAAATGCTTCCACTCATGCTTCGTCAGTGCATCCACTGAGATTGCTCGGACGCCCCTGTCGGACAGGTTGCCGTCCTGCTCTCCTACCTCCACCTCTCCCCCCCCCCATTCTTTCTATGTGCTCACTGAACCATAACACCTATCATCCTGTCATCATCCTCCACCTCGCTCTGTCGTTTGGGTATAAAAAGAATACATGGGGGATATTCTGAGTTACACACGGATCGGAGCTGTGAGGTAAGTATGAACATGTTTTTCAATTCTCATTTTCTCTTCATTGCTTTCACTGTTTCTTCCTTTGTTCTTCTCGTCCTGTCGTCACCTTTTGATGTAGTCACAGGAGATTTCCTTGACTATATGTTGTGTTTGTGCATGTGTTTATTTGCTGATGAAGGCTAATCGCTGCAACGTCCTTGTATGTGTCGTAAATCTTTTATGTAAAGCGGCACTACTTTGTGTCATTTTATATTACTGCTATATGCTTGTGAAACCTGGACTATTTATCAGCGACACGCTAGGAAATTAAACCACTTACACATACTCTGCCTAAGGAAGCTACTGAAGATTAAATGGCAAGACAAGATTCCAGACACTTAAGTCCTAGAAAGAGCGTCCATGCCCAGTATCCACACTCTGCTGATGAAGAATAAGATTCGTTGGGGTGGTCACTTGACTCGCATGCCAGATCACAGGCTCCCTAAACGAATTTTTTACAGCGAACTGCGTTGTGGTAAACGCTCCCAAGGCGGCCAGAGGAAACGATTTAAAGACACTCTGAAAATCTCACTGAATGCTTTTGGAATGCATCATGACACCTGGGAGGCTGCAGCCAGAGACCGAAATTCGTGGCGTGCATCATTACGCAAAGGTGCAGTCATATGTGAGGCAACCAGGACTGCAAGAGCTGTGAAGAAAAGGCAGGACAGAAAAACCACTGCAGGAAATCCTCCTCCAGAAACGTCAAGCATTCTTTACCCACATTGCCAAAAAACATTTGAGCCAAAATAGGCCTTATCAACCATCTTAGAACCCACGGCTCAATACCTTCAACCCCACTGGATGAAATGAATGGTCATCATCATTCTTGATGGACAAACAACATTTTATATTGTTTACATTTTTACAACTTTGCCGCAGTTCCACCCAATTTTATTCGTATTCTTACCTTGTTCTTGTACAGCGTTATGATAATTGAATCTTTGAAATCCTGAGGGACTTGTCCTTCTCGCCAGCATAGCTATATATATATATATATATATATATATATATATATATATATATATATATATATATATATATATATATATATATATATATATGCCGTGTAATGTGTAAAGGATATAGAAAAGTTGGCTTTGAGGTGCTAGAGATGTCACTATACAGACGGATGGGTGTAATGTTCCGCAGACACGAAGAAACATACAAATGGTCATGATCTCACGGAGTCATCAACAAACATACGAATAGGTATTCTGTCATAGGGTCATCAAAAAATATATGAATTGGTATTCTTTTCATGCATATATAAACAAACATATGACTGGGTATCGTTTCATGGAGACATCAGAAATCAGACGAATGGGTTTAATTTCACGCAGTCATGTCTTTTATTAATGTTTAATATTATGAAAAAGTAAGAATGAATGGAGACATTATGGGGAAATCTAGACAAGATGACCACACTGAGAGTCATGCCAGACTTCCAAAAGCCATTTGATTGGACAAGTGGCTTGAAGAAAAAAGCAGACAAGGACGCTAGAAACAGCATGAGTGTGTGAGTGTCTACAGGAGCATCATGGGACAGCAAATGCTGGAGATCTATTGTTGTCAGCTATTGTTGCACGGACGCCCTTGGTTGATTGATCTACAAGAGCATTATGGGGCAGCAAATGCTGGAGATCCATTGTTGTCAGCTATTGTTTCAAGGACACCATTGGTTGACTGATCTACAATATGTCCTCATAATCTTGAATTAGTGTTTCTGCCATTGTGAAGACGGGATATGTTGACTGATACATCCTATCTGCCCTCATATACTTGAGCTGGTGTTTCTGCACCTCGAGAATAGCAGGTTGAAGGTCTCCCTGTACTTGGTGCTCATGTTGTAGTACAGAAATATGTTCACGCTGGAGTTGATAGCGCTGCAAACTAAAGCAATGGACCAGGTAGCAAAGAACGAATTCTTATAGATTCCTGTTACGTTAAACTCGGATTCAAAAACGGTTATCAGGGAGGCGATAGTCCCTGGGGTGTAGCAGATAATGAGAATGGCAGCTATCATCACCACAAGCTTCATTGTCTTCTTGTCCCGAATGGCTCTGGCCTCAGACTGTGAACTGTTGACAGATGCCGTGATGTGCCAGTTGGACTGTTGCGCTAGTTTCATGGTCAAGAAAGCTGTCAGCATAACGACTGCCACAAACGAAAGCATTCCTGACGTTGAAGATAGTGTATAGACTACTCCTTCAGCCTTGTGTCTAAAACTTCTGTACACAAGACCAATCAATGTCTTGTTTCTCTCCGGAACAAACTTCCAGTCTAAATATGCAATACAGAACTCTGGCGACAGCGTCATCAGGTTGGCGGCAAAAATGACGAACATGCAAGCTGTAGTTTTTCTGAGAGAAACGATCTGTTTGACTTTCAGAGGCAGGGCCACGCTGAGGCACCTTTCAGCCGTGATGTAAGCAGTGACCCAACAGGTAACTCGACCGAAGCAAACGTGAAACCAGCCTCCTCCCATCAGATACTGGAACTCTGTAGGCACAAAGGGAAAGTCATCCAAGTTCAAATACGGGTTCAAACAAAAGTTTAACCATTCCAAGGTCAAGAGACACAGGAAGTCGGACAGTGCCAGGGCAAACAGGCTGATGTTTACAGATGATGTGAACTGTTGTCTGTGAAACACGATCATGTTAATTATGTTGCTGACCATTCCAAACAGACCAATCACAACGTTTAAAACAACATTGTTGACAAGCTGGAAAATGACGCTCTGTTCTCTGGTGATCCAGTCAACCTTCGCTGAATACAGTGTCAGGTTCATCTCTTCAACTCGGTAATACATCTTCACCACATGGTTCGCGTTATTTTTCAATCATTACTGCTGGCGTGTTCATCAGATCTGTAAAATAATCAATTTGATAATTCTGTAACAAAATGAATTATTCTGTACTGTGTATTTTATTACTTCTTTTTTTCCAACTTTGTCCAATGTTCTGCTTCGCTTGTCTGGTTGGTCAAGACATAGTCACATTTTATTTTCTTCAATGTGTCTTTTACTCCATCTAGCCAATTCTTCCTGTGTCGTCCCCTCTCGCCTTGTTTCCCGATATTGTCATGTAGAACATTCTAGCAGCTGGTTGATCGTGTTCCATTCTAACTAAATGTCCAAATCATGTATTTATTTGTTGTTTTATAAAGGCAGTAATAGATGTTATCCCTTTACTTGTTCTTAGTCTCTCACTTGTTTCTCTATCTCCTCTTGCTGTATCAGCTGTGTGTCTAATGCATCTCATTTTACGTGATGTGATGTTAAGCCTGTGTGTTTCTAGGTCTGTCCATGCCTAGTATAGTCCATGTCACAGCTTGGGGAGGAATAAAGCATTTGCAGGTTTCTTTCTGTATGCATGTTGATATGTGTGACGTCTTAGAACAAGTGTTATTTGATACTTAATGTTGTTTGCTTTCTGTATTCTCGGTTATATTTTTTTCTGTCTAGTCTTCCATCCTCTGTGAACACACTGCCCAGGTACTTGTACTCTCTAACTTGTTCTAATGACTTACCATTTATATTTACGTACAAGTCTAGAAGTACCAGTGACTGGTAGGATACTAAAATTTGCAGATTATATTCTCGCATGCAGACAGGAGGTTTGAGGGGTATGGGGCATAAATCAAACAGCTCTGCATCAGCAGGTGACGCTGGACAAAGTAATGGATTGGTCCACGGAGATACATGCTGCCATTAACCCAGAAAAGGCTTCTAACCTTGTGGTGCTCTCTGGATAATAGAATTATTAAAGCTGACCTCCCAAGCCTCAAATAAATGGTAGCACTGTGAATAGAGAAAGCAGATTTAAGAACCTGGGAATTAAGTTTTGGTAGAAGCCTTCCTTTAGGGATCATATTGAAGTGGTGGTTACAAAGTGTCTGAGAGGACTCAATGCACTAAAGAGTATGGCAGCAAGCAACATCGAGCAGTAAATTCTTTTCACAAATGTTTAACACTTGATCATTTCAGTGGTAGAGTATGGACTGGGAATGCTCCCTGTTTCTCAGAGTCAGCTGGTGAAACTAGAGCGCATACAGAATGAAGCCTTGAGGGTGATTCTAGGGTGTACAAAAGAAATTCAGACTTATGGAAGGTTATAATCACATTGGGACGTGAGTGTAGGGAGTGGTCAGAAGGCCCTACGGAGGTAGAAATGTAGCAGTTGATTCATGACTACTCTCGTCCTGGCGATGTGATTATCTATACCGATGGCTCTGTGTTTAGAGGCAACAACAACAACAACAACAACAAACACAAACGTGTCGGAGATTCATAGCAAAAGCCAATGGTCAGTGTTTATAAAGGAGAGCTTGGCATATGCCACCACAACTTCCACCTGGGAATGGAGATCGAGGCAGTTACTGCAGTTTTCCACTATTTTTAGAAGACACAGTATACACATGTTGTGATTGAGACTGATTCACAAAGCAGGCTGGCAAATTTTAAGACTGGTATGTTTCGTGCAGAATGGCATGCATCGACTCAGGGGTCGCGTGTTGTGAACATTCACTAGATCATTAATCCAGGACACTGGTGTGGTTGGAAATGAACAAGCAGACAGACTGGATTGGACTATATCATTGAGGAGTTATTTGCTGCATGATAAGGCAGATGAGGTTCCTCTGGGAGTGCTTGAATAATGCAGAATAACATATAGACTATTAAGGTCTAGAGAGAAAGCAGCAGTTAAGGGATTGTCAGAGGATCAGGTAGACAATCGTCACTCAGAGGTAACGCAATACGGACAAATAATCAGATTGTAAAGGAAACAGTTAGTATTGGAACTCTCCGCTGGCTGTTAAAGACGAGGACTGAGCGCTAAGAGGAATGCCCCGAGAACATTGCTGTCGGTTCTTGACTCTACTCAACTCATTTACGTGATGTTTCACTAGTGTTCGCTGAATTGCCATATATTCTATCTGTTCTATTTTATTCTCCATATCAAAGTTCTGACAACAATCAAAAAGTTTACTTATTCTTCTTCTCTTTGTCCAACAGCTACAGATGTTTAGCCTTGCAACTGTCCATATATGGCTGGATCGTGTGCACCGTGTTATCCGCCTTGCTTGATTGACTCTCCTCATCACTTCTTGGGCATGTTTATTGGCACAGTTAAATCCTGCAACGGCTTGCTGGGTCTGTCTTACAATCATGTTGAACTGTGCATATAGTGTAAATAGTACCACACTTAGATAAGTAGTAACACATATAGATAACTAGTAACACACATAGGTAACTACTGTGAGAATCACCAGTGAGCAGATCACTGGATCTGGCAGGACATTGTCATATGCCGACGATGTGTTAGTGTATCGTCAGAGTAAGGATATAGAGTAGGTTGCTGTGGAACTACAAACCGAACTCAATCGCATAAGTACTTGGTGTGTTGAGGCTGGAGCAATGGTCAACCCAACAAAGGCAACAGTGACTTGGTTCTCTTTGAATTATCATATTGTCAACACTCCAACACCAACAGTAAATCTGTGTTCAGAGACGGTAGAAAGAACGCAGGCAATGAATTACCTGGGGATACGGTTTGATCGAAGCCTTGCTTATAATGAGCACATAGACCAGGTGATAACAAAGGCCAAGCGAGGGTTGGCTGCGATGCGGGTAATGGCGGCAGCAAACTGTGAGCAGCGCCATCTATGTCTTCTATATGAAGGGCTGGTCATGTCTGTTTTTGAGTATGCGATGGCAATCCTGACTCTCAGACGTAAGCAGATAGAAAGGATGGAAAGGATACAGAATGAAGCTATGCGCATTATTCTTGGATATACAAGAGATAGAGCATGCAGGGCGATGCGCTATCTTCTTGATTTTCCAACTATTGAAGACATAATACAAGTCTGCAGAGCTCGCGCCTACCTCAGAGTTAACGCACACACACAACATCCACTGCATAGTGAAATTATGAAGGTGAAGGGCAGCAGGTTAAAAATAGGAAGGTCGTGGATGGGTCAAGCCGAAGACATTCCTCAACAGGTGTGTTCACTTGAAGAATTAGAACCTGGCGAGGAGTGGGTACAAGTGCCAACAGATTTCTGCACACCATTTTCAGTTTGCATCCAACTAGACAGAAAATGCAGAAAACAAAACCCGGCAGCTGTGGAGGATGAAGTACAAGCGTTGATTTTCGAGAATTCGCTAGACGGTAATGCTGTCATTTACACAGATGTGTCGGTCGTCCGACATGTGAGAAGCTCATGGGCCTTTACGGCTCAGACCGGAGGGAGAATTGTGAAGGAGGATTCTAGTGTTTTTGCTGAGACCACAAGTAGCCTGACTATGGAAGTCATGGCAGTAAGTAAAGCAATAATATGGTTCGAGACACAGACATTCACTAGGGCATGTTTCCTTAGCGACTCAATGAACATGCTCCAGAGGATAGAGATTGGGGGGATCCAAAGAGAATGGTTGCTGCCTCTGGAGCGGTCTCGGCTGGCAAAGGTTAGTTTCATCTTCGTGCCAGGGCATGCGGGAGTAAATGGGAATGAGCGGGCTGACAAGCTCTCAGGTAACGCTACTGTGGAGGGCGGACGGGCCATGGACCAGGCTGACATTCTGAATGCTCTACGAGAAGTAAGACTTTTGCGAGAACCAAGTGATGACTGAATCTACAACAATGGCCAGACTGCTAGAGCAGCAAATTAAAAGAGGGGTGGCCAAACAAGCACACTACGCAGAAAGCCAAAGAAGATTGATAAACCAACACAGAACTTGTGTCGTTGGCCGCTACACGCTGCGGGATTTGCTGAGGAGGGGATCCGAGCACTTATGGACTGAATGGTTCGATGTGCAATGAGGATGATCTGTCGACTAACTAACTAACATAGGTAACTATTGTTGTAAATTCAGTCGTTTTACATCGTTCTGTCTGTGGTTGCATTTTCTTTTCTCTTTTTGGTCTCATTAGTTAAATACGTTGTATTATAGTCATTTACATATAGATTTATATTACTTGTGAATATTTATTATTATTAATTTTGTGTGTGCTTAATTGTGCTTAATTTACGCACATGTGACATGTCTGGAAAGTGTCAACACGGGCTCAGCAAATAGGGAATCCGCCTTGGGCATTTAAACATTCACCACTTGTTGGCAAGCTGCCAGAGTTATCCCTTATTCTTAATCAAAATTGTCATTTGTTCAGCCTTAGTGAAAGTAAACTAAATGAAAACATTTCAGATGACATCTCTATAAAAGGCTATACAATTTTTAGAAGAGATTCCTTTAGGAAGCAAGAGACAGGTCTTAGCAGTCTGTTTCTCATTTACTAAATGTTCACGGTAGGCAAGACTTTGAAACTAGCGAGATAGAATGTATTTGGTTGGAACTAAAACTACAGAACAATAGACCACTGATAATTTCCTACCTCTATCGAAATCCTAGCGCTGGATACGTCTGGTATGAGAACTTCACTACCGTGATGGATGTGGTGTTCACTACTGGGCTGGAAATTAAACGACTCAGAGACTTTAACGTTGACGCCAACAAATCCAATATAATATGGGGGAATATAATAGCATCATATAACGTCCAACAAATAGTACAACAAGCTACTAGAGTAACAAAATCATCTTCAACACTTATAGATCACATTTATGTAACTTGCTCTGATAACATCATAGAATGCATTGTACCCAATTGTGCTATGAGCGACCACTACCCATTATATTGCACATGGTCTAAAAAAAGGAATAAAACTCCCAAATATAAACACATAAGTGTAAACTATAGAAGATGCAAACATTTCAATCAAAACGCTTGTTCACAGAACTTGCTCAGTTTACCTCTAGACAATAGTTATCAACTTCCTACTCGGATGAAGTTCTGGAGTTCTGGATGAAGACCTTTATTGATGTGTTTGATAGACATGTGCCAGTCAAGGCAGTTCGAGTAAACCATCACGTCAAACCGCCGTGGACCATTCAGGAAATACTTGATATTATGAGAGACAGAGATAAAGCAAACAAAAAGAGGGACCTCAGTACATACCGTACTCTTAGAAACAAAGTGCTATATATCATACGAAGAGAAAAGAAAAATTATTTTCAGAACTTAGTGATGAATAAAATAAATAGTAAGGATATATGGGATGCAATTAACACATTGACAAACAAATATAATACTTCCAATTCATTATCATCAAATCATACTACATGTGACCAATTTAGTAATTCTTTTCAAAATGACATAGACCAGCTGACAAACACTGAAGTATTTAATTGCCTCAGTAACTTAAAAAAAAAAAAAAAAAGTAACTCATCAGGTTAGATGGTATCAGCAATCGGATTCTGCGTTGTGCTGCGCCAGTGATCTGTGTATCACTAACCTATGTATATAACCAGTGTCTCGCCAAAGGTCACTTTCCATCAGCTCTCAAAATCGCTTAAACGTATCCTATTCTTAAATCTGGCTCGTTACACGAAGGCCACCTGAACAATTATAGGTCCATTTCCTTACTATCACCACTATCTAAACCACTAGAAAAAAGCACATTCATAAAGCAGCCTTACAGTACTTAGTTCACAACAAGCTTATAGACCAGTGGTTCTCAACCTTTTTTGGCCCATGCACCCCTTCACTATATGTTCAGAATGTCACCCCTCCCCCTTTTTTCACATTTCCTCCCTACAAATTTCCCCCTCCCCTACACAGTGTATAAAACAATGGAAGCTAAATTTAATAACACATACAAGAACAAGTCTAGATGTCTACGCGATTTGCTGGTGTGCTTACGTTATAAAACGAATTTTAAAAGGGCGAGAAGTAACGAACTGTAAAGTATGGAGGGAAAACAATATAAAGTAATCGATTCATGTATTAACATGATCTTGAAATAATCTTAATTTTACCCATGAAGACCCTAAAATCCCCCCCCCCCCGGGTGGGGGAGGGGGGGGGGAATTCCACAGCGGTTGAGAACCACTGTTATAGACGACAATCAATGGGGATTTCGATCACAATTGTCTTGCCATAAGTCCGTAACAAACATGGTAGAAAATTGGCACCTGCATTTAAACAACAGTCTATGTTCAGCGGTGTTTGTCGATGTCAGAAATGAATTTGATATGATAGACCATGTTATTTTAATTAAAAAACTGGAAACAATGAAAGTTGACTCTAATGTAGTGACTCTAGTAAAATCTAACCTGTTCATTGTTGTTGCTGCCTTACCAATCCGGATGTTGATTTCCAGATCTAGTGATAATTTTCTTTTTACCACTGATCCTAGATATGTAAAATGGTCTACCATCTCTAGGTCGGCGTCGTCAATAAAGATTGATGGTACCCCATGTCCACCTTGTGACATAATCTGTGTCTTCTTTTTGCTAATTGTTTAACCAAATTCAGAACAAGCATTGGAGAATGCAGATAGTAGACATTGCAATTCATCCTCAGAGTGGGTCGTAACTGCACCATCTCTGCAAAAAGCAACTCTCTGTATCAGTACCCTCCTAATTTTGGTCTTGGCCTTCAATCTCTGAGCATTGTAGAGGCCGCCATCTGAGCGTGAGTGAATGTATATACCACCATCCTGATCACGAAAGGCATATTTCAGTAGAAGTGAAAAGTATATTCCAAAGAGGTTGGGAGCTAGTACACAACCTTGCTTAAATCCACTCTTGATTTCAAACTCTTCAGAAGTTGCACCATCAAACTTGATTATACCCTTCATGCCTGTGTGGAATGATTCCACAATGGACAGAAGAGTTGGTGTGCAGCCAATCTTCTTTAGTGCCTTGAACAGACCTCACGACTGACCAAATCAAATGCCTTTGTGAGGTCGATGAAAGCAATAAACAGTGGTAGATTCTCTCCACGGCATTTTTCCTGCATTTGTCGCAATGAGAATATCATATCAATGGTAGACCGGTTCTGTCGACAGCCACACTGTGATTCGGGGTAGACTTGATCTCCTAGGACTTGAAGTCTGCGCAGAACAATTCTGGCAAATACTTTTCCAACAATACACAGAAGTGAGATACCCCTATAGTTGTTGCAGTCGCTCCGATCGCCCTTGTTCTTGTACAGTATTATGATGCCTGAATCTTTGAAATCCTATGGGACTTGTCCTTCTCGCCAGCATAGCTCTATTAGCTGGTGGATCTGTAGAGAGAGTGTGTCTTGCCCATCCCTGATAACGTCTATTGGAATCCCATCCTTATCTGAAGCCTTGCCAGATGCAAGTTCATTTATAGCACACTTAACTTCTGTTATGGTGGGAAGTGTGTCCAGGTGGTCAAGGGTTGGTAGAGCCTCTATGGCGTTGAGGGCATCATCCGCTAGTTTGGTCTCACTTGAGTAAAGCTCCAAATAGTGCTCTACCCATCTGTCCATCTGCTGTTTCTTATCAGTTATGATTTCTCCAGTCAAGGTTTTCAATGGTGCACTTCTTTTGATCACTGGACCACAGTCTTTCTTTATTCCTTCATATATGCTTCTGATGTTTCCCTTATCACTTGTGATTTGAATGGACTCACATAACTTGATCCAGTAATCATTTGCACACTGCCTGGCAGCCTTTTGCACATCCTTCCTAGCTTGCTTTAGCTCACTCAGATTATTACGCGTTGGTCTTTCCTTGTTTCTTAAGAGAGCTATCTTCTTCTTATCAATCAAGGGCTGTAGAGTCTGGCTGTTTGCCGCAAACCAGTCCTGCCTCTTATGATCCACAGTGCCGTAAACCCCTACGGCAGTTTTATAAAGAGTTTCCTTAAGTTGACCCCACTTTTCATTTACTGTACAATTTTCTGGTGTATCAGTGAAAGCGTCTTCACGTTGCTGTTGAAACTGAAAGCACTTTTCAGGATCGTGAGTGTTAATAATATTAATCCTGGGGCTAGATTTGTGTTTAGTTGTGTAGATTCTCTTTGGTCTCAGTCTAACCCTTGCAACAACCAAAGAGTGATCCGTATCACAGTCAGCACTGTGGTAACTTCGAGTCAATGATATATGGTTCAGATGTTGTCTCCGTGTGATGTTGAAGTCCAGCTGGTGCCAATGGCCGGATCTTGGATGTTTCCATATGACCTTATGCATCTCTTTTGTTTTAAAAAAGGAGTTTGTAATACATAGGTCATTACTGGTGCAATGCTCCAGCAGCCTTTGCCCATTTTCATTCATACGCCCGATGTTGTATTTTCCAAGGCACACTGGCCATGTACTCGAGTCCTTGCCCACACGAGCATTGAAATCACCGAGCATATAAATGTAGTCAGATTTTGGAACTGCCTTGATCACGGAGTCTAACTCCTCATAGAACGAATCCTTCACATCATCAGAGGAATCGAGTATCGATTATATGCATATGCAGTAATAATGGTGGCAAAACCACAAGAGGTTGCCAAGCGCAGGGATAATAGTCTTTCATTTCCTCCTGCTGGAATTTCAATCATTCCCAGTAGCGAATTCTTCACTGCAAATCCCACACTGTGTTGCCATTTTTCTGCCTACCCTCTACCCTTCCAAAAAAAGGTGTAATTGTTTTCCCTGGGTGACCCTTACACAGCGAGGCGAGTCTCCTGCAGGCTAGCAATGTCAATGTTAAGACGATTGAGTTCGGCATCAATCACAGCCGTTTTTTTCACATCGTTAATATTGGTCAAGTCAGTGGAAAATCCTGGACACATGGTTCTCACGTTCCAGGTTGCACGCCGTAGCTTGAGGTTTCTATTATTCTTTTTATTAGTACCTGGTGCATTGGTTTTACAGCCTGCGATTCAGATTTTGTCCTGGCCCCAAGCACCCATTGAAGCAGGCAGGCTGTGACGGAACAGCACCCAATTGGCCGGGGGCTGCCCAGCTTGAATCGGGCGGTAGCTGATCAGTTACACCTGTAGGTGTCTCCCATCGTCAGAGGCAACGCGTGGCGCCCCATGTCTACGTCAACTGACAGGGACTTATAACCGTAACAGTTGCCTTTCGCTTTGATTCCGAGACCAGATAAGACCAGGGATGGAGTTATTGCCTCTCCATAGCACAAAGCCAGGGCTAAAATATAGAGTTCATGTGTTGTCCATGCAGCATGATCCCTCTCTCGGCCTCCCTAGTTCACTCCAGGGGAAAGGTAATGCCTCTAAATCTGGAACAAGACAAGCTGCAGAAGCTGCCGGATCAGCAAAGCAATGCTATAACTGTCCGCCTGTCGGAGCTTCGATCCTAGACCAGCCGCCAACCAAGGCTTAGGGCCTGGTCTGCCCTGCCACGACATTTGTCTTTAGGTTGCATTTCATCGCACCAGGGTTAGGCTTGTACCCTCCCAGTTGCGCTCTTCCGCTCAAAGCCGTTGGCACAATGTGGGGTGTCGGGTTTGGTAAGCGCCGCCCAACGTTCGGCGCTAACAGAAAGCAGGTAGTACCGTCTACTGTCATACGCTAGCTCAGTCAGATAAAAAGTAACAAAAGTAGATAACTAGAAACACACACAGATAACTAGTACGTACATAGATAATTTGTAACTGTCTGTTTTTAGCGTGAACTGCATGTTGGAAACGATAGCGGCCGGCTGTTGCTGGATTGACTGGTTTGCCTTTTCGGTTCATGAGTGCATTTCTCAGGAGACTCCTGGGAGTGGCCGCTGTAGCTACGGAGTTCATGCTTTGTGCGGCGCTTTCGGTGGGTCACCCTGCAGAAAGAGACCGAGCCACATGGGATAAAGCCCGGATCAATGAAGTCTTTCTGGTGTCTGCCGTTTCCATCGACGATGAACTGTGTTTTTCGTGGAGGATTTTTGTGTTGGCATTCTGGCGGCGGCATTATGCACAGTGTACCTGTGCGGGCTGCTGGTTTGCAGACACTCCTGTATATTCCATTGTTCACATGGGGCAGTGAGGAGCAACTTGTGTGATATTCACTGGCACAGGAACGGAGCAATATGGGGACAACCCGTTGCCGTGAAGTTGGAGCCGCGACTAACTAACATAATTTGTAACAAACATAGATAACTAATGACATACCTCTGTCTGATCTGTCTGTCTGTCTGTCTGTCTGTCTGTCTGTCTGTCGGTCGGTCGGTCTGTCTGTCTGTCTGTCTGTTCTGTCTGTCTGTCTGTCTGTCTGTCTGTCTGTCTGTCTGTCTGTCTGTCTGGTCTGTGTGTCCTTCTGTCTGTCTGGTCTATTTTTTTTGTCTGTCTGGACTGTCCATCTGGTCTGTCTGTCTGTCTATCTGTCTATCTGTCTGTCTGTCTGTCTGTCTGTCTGTCTGTCTGTCTGTCTGTATTATGTAACAGGAAGGAATTAAGGTAATTAGGTAGGTATGTAGGTTTGAAGGAAGAAAGGAAGATACGGAGGAATGTATGTAGGCAGTATGGAATATAATGTATGTATTTATGTAAGTAGTTACCTCATAACATGGCAGTTTCTATTAAAACATATTGCATCCACTATCAGCGTTGCTTCTGTCCATTCTATTCAGAGGCAGTGATTAAAATATACATGGTGCTAATTACACCAGCATTGCGATGGGAAAGATAAGTCGGAGCACGGTCAAAGTTTAGCATGCACAGATCCTTGCCCTTATCTTGCCCGTTTTTTGCCAGAAAACCTTTGTTCATCCTCTTTGTGTATGGATGTTTGTGTTTGTATGTGTTTCTGTGTGTTTATTGTCATATGATCTATACAGAAATGTACTTATTACTGTATGCAATTATGAGACTGAGGTGTGTAATGGAGTAGAAAATAAATATGATTGTATATAGTTACCAAGTCTACAAAGAAGAATCGATAGATAGACTTACAGGAAATTCTTAGCATAAAATGCTTGATTCCACCAATGATTTCTACCTTAAACACATTCATGAGAAAATAACGTGTCTCCAGCTAATGATTTAAGCGTTAAACACATTCATGAGAAAACAACATGTTTGCAGCCAATTATTTTAGTCTGCAGCCACAATTATGATTTTAAAAAATGATGTTCCTAGGAAAGTTAATGTGTCCCTTAACAACTCTAAATTGTTATGCACGTTTTCGGAAAACCCGTAGGGCAGGTGTGATCTTGCCTTGTGGGGAAATCAGTTTTTCCTGAGTTGTATTTACATCGACAGAGTTAAATACTAGATTCCCGAGAATGAACTGAGGTGTTGTAATGTGACGGTATTTTGGTGGTCCTAGGATCAATAGCAGACGCATTTTTGCGCTCGTGAACGTAAGTGTTGATGTCATGGCGCCAGATAAACACAGAATTATCTTGCGTCAGCTCAATGGCTCGGGATGTCGTCATATTATTTTGGGTGGGACGACACGAGGGACACACCCGGAAAATATAGTCTTATTGCATAATCAATGTTTATTCAGTTGTGTGAGTGTGTGTGTGTGTGTGTGTGTGTGTGTGTGTGTGTGTGTGTGTGTGTGTGCGCGCGTTTCCCCCCACTAACTGGGCTTCGGAGATGACATGGCTTAACATGGGTAGCGGGCACTTATCTGGGACATAAATAGAGGCTAAACCTAGGAACGCTGAGACACGCCTGAACGATCATTGGAAATCTGGTAGGTCAACAGTACACGACCCCAGTTCTAGACCCATAATGGGCATTGGAAAGTTGGTAGGTCAATGGTACATGACCCCAGTTCTAGACCCACAATTGTATTAACCACTGGTCAGTCGCTGGATGATGTGACCTGCATCAGGCCGACCGCCTTCACTTCCACAGACCTGTTATGGTACCCACATTAGACTGGACTGACCAGGGCGTTAAGGCCAATTTTAAGACTTGAAATCCGCTACACTGCGGATACAACCCCTCCCCCCTCCTCCCCTCGGCCGGCATGTGAGCGTCTAGCTGGTATTCGTGGGCTCATGTTTAGCTGCCTCCCCCCCCCCCACCCTCGGTCGGCACGTGAGCGTCCAGCTGATGTTGGTGGGCTGGTGTGTAACTGTCACGCAATGCCGCCCTTACTTCACCAATAAATGAGAAAACCAGAAGTAGATTGTGAGCTTTACTAGAACACGATTACAAGTAACACAGTGGGCGTTGCGATTTAAGCCTTGATCTGCACAGAACATACAAACACAAACCGAACACAACGATGTGAAAAACATTACATACAAATATACAGCTTATTTATCTCTATATCTTTCTTGTGGCTGGATAAGTCTTAAATGCTTAACGCATATGATGACTATTAATGAACTGAATAAACCGGATGTGTGGTTAAGGCCGGCCAATGGACTAAAAGACAAAAACACCAACAGCCCAGTGATTTTAAATATTGAGCACAACCCACTACTGGCAACGCTGATCTAGTTAGTTAGTTATCAGTTGGGGTATCTTCGTTGCACTCCGGACATGTCCATAGGTGCTCAGATCCTCCCCCAGCATATGCATCAGCGTCCGGTGGCTAATAGTGCCAGTTCTGTGTTGGTTGACGAGGCGCTTTGTTTTCCCGATGTACCTCTCGCGTCTGGCTGTGCCGATTCTTACTCCCAGGTCTTTCATCCTGGAAAGCGATGTGGAATCACTGGCGTCAAAATCCTCTGTTTTCGCCATATCTTTAAGGGCGTTAATAACATCGGCACGATCCATGGGCTGGCCACCTACAGGGGGTGCAGAGCCAGCCAATTTATCAGCTCGTTCATTTCCCTTGACTCCCGCATGTCCCGGGACGAAGATGAAGGTGACTTTGCGGACAACAGACTTCCGCAGCGACTCAGTCCACTGTCTACGTACAGATCCAGCCTCGACCTTCTGAATCATGCTCATTGAATCACTTAGTACACACACGTTGGTATAATGCTGTGATTCCAGCCATATGAAAGCCTGTGTAACTGCCATCACCTCCATCGTCATGCTGCTCGTGGTCATAGAGTGGGCACCACTGGATTCTTGAACGGTTCGGCCCGCTGAACGGGCTGTAAATGCCCACGCACTTCTCTGCTGCTTTACAACAGATCCATCTGTATAGATGAGCACTTCGGGGCTATCTGAGTGATCATAGATGAGCGCGTTAACCTCTGCATTGACAGCGGCAGGGTTCTGCTCTCTGCACCGTCTGTCGAGTGTAATAATGCAGGAGAAGGTACACTTAAAAGCTGGAGGTACCGGCACCCATTCCTTGCCGGGGTTGATACTGGTAAGACTGCAGACCTGTCCGACGACATCTTCCGCCCGACCCATCCATGATTTGCCCCTCTTTAGCCTGTCACCCTTTTCTCTGAATACAGCGTCATGCAGAGGGTGCTGCTCATCTGCACTTATTTTTAAGTATGCACGAGCTCTCCAGATCTTGATCCTGTGTTCCATTGTCGGGAAGTCAAGGAGGTATCTCATTGCTACACAGATGGTGTCTCTCGTGCAGCCCAAAATGATGCGCATGGCTTCGTTTTGTACCTTTTCAAGTCTTCCTATCTGTGTAGGGCTGACAGTGAGGATGGCCAGGGCATACTCGATGCGTGAAAGCACAAGTCCTTGGAACAGAAGTAATAGCAGTCTTTGCTCGATATTGGCAGTCGCCATGACTCTCATTGCTGCCAAACCTTTTCGAGCCTTCGTTATGACATAATCGACATGATCTCTGAAGGACAGGCTACGATCAAGCCTCACGCCAAGATATGTCATTGACTGGGTTCTACTCAGAATGCTCCCATCCATTCTTACTGCCGGCAGGTCTGTTTTCACAATATGGTTGTTTAGTGAGAACCATGTAACCGTTGCCTTTGCAGGGTTGACAAGGGCATCGGCATCAGCACACCATGAGGAAATTCGATCTAGTTCGCCCTGCATATAGTTGGCAACCGCCTGTCTATCTCGACCCTGTCGATACACGAGGATGTCGTCAACGAATGATAGAGTCCTACCCCTCCCATCCAACTGTTGTTCAGTGATCGGCACCGTATACACGTTGAATAGTACTGGTGACAGTGGTGAACCCTGCGGCAATCCTGGACATATCGTTATCGGCTCAGAAGACCAACTCCCGCATCTTAGCACCACCTTCCTTTGGAGTAGAACTGCAGCTATCCATCGTACAAGGTGAGGGCGCACTTTCAGTCTGAGGAGGGTTTGCATCAAGTGCTCGAAAGATACTCTATTATATGCGTCCTCTAAATCTATGGCGGCCGCACATGTCTCTTCTCTGACCTGAAATCCTTCGTAAACATCTTGAGCAAAGACCGCCGCATTCAGCCATGACTCTTTGTTGCGTCTGTATCCTCCAAGTGTGGGCGGGAAGCAGCCGAGCTGTTCCAAGTCCCACGCAAGTCTGTGTGCTACAATTTTCTCCAGTAGCTTGCCAACAGTATTCTGCATCGTAATGATTCTGTAGCCGCTTATCTTGGAGTGGTCTTTGTTCGGTTTTGGCAGCGGCAGCAAGTAGCTGTGTAGCCATTCTTCTTTGACCTGACCCCTCTGGATACTGGTGTTGAATTCTCTGGCCAGTTTTTCCATGTCATCATCTGATATCACCATTAGGTCACCATATCGGATGCCGTCTGGGCCTGGGGCGGTGTTAGGTGATTTCTTGAGCATCGCACGCAATATCTCAACTGTGATTGTCCATTCTTCGTCTGTCCCGACCCCCTCGCACAACTGAGAGAGTGTCGTTGTGGTCCTCTGTCTGGCGGGCTCGTTTTTCTGGTCAGTCTGTTCTATGTAGCGTGCAAGAAGGGCCTTACCTTTATCCGCATCCGACTTTTTCCATGCGAGGTCTGTGCCTTGAAAGTCTGGAATACCCCTACGTTGTGCAGCACTGTTCATGCTCTTGTGGAGGCGCCAGAATGTCGTAAGAGATTGCTCGGAGCACACCTTCCTGCAGAACTCGTCCCATTTGTCGGCCTTGGCCTGTTTGGCGCAGGATTTGAATAAAGTCGTCGTCCTAACGACCTCAGTCTTCAGGTTCGCCAACTCAACCTGTGGCATGTTAGCCTTTCTGGCCTTTTGCCAGTCTTTGAAAGCCTGCCTCTTTCCCAGCCACACCTTCTCGACCTCTCCATTCCACCATGGTGGCTGCAGCCATCTTTCTTGTCTCCTATGGGAGGAAGTTAGTTTCCTTCTTCTGATCTTGCTTATGGCGTCTTGACCAGTGGTGTCGTACGGGAAGGCATTGGTCTTGTTTCTTTGACTCATGGCCCCGTCTTTCTTGATCAGGATGACACAAGGGTAGTGGTCACTATCGTGGTATCCCAGTGTGCCCCACCGGCACCTTGGTGCGATGGTGGGCGACACCAGAGCCAAGTCAATGATGCTGTCAGAGTCGCCTGGTCGAGTGGCCATTCTAGTGACCTTCCCATCATTCAGACAGATTAGGGCAGCAGATGCCAGGGCGTCCTCCAAATCTTCTCCCTGTCTATTGGTGATGCAATTCCCCCATTGACTGCCTCTGGCATTGAAGTCCCCGCAGTAGATGATATGCCTTTCATCCATATCGAACAAACTCTGCCATTGTCGCACGTCGACCTTCCCATTTCGCGCATAGACGTTAACGATTACAAGCTGCACTGGTGTCATTATTCTTAATGCCTGCACTTGCAGGGCATCGCTGTTCCAGGCAGACATATCGATCTCAGACACTAGTATGTTGTCGCGGACCAGAATGGCCTGTCCGAGGTGCCGCCTGTTAAGGAAACCCTGAAATCCAGCAACATTGACTGTTCCGTCGGTGAGCTGTGTTTCTTGCAAGACTACAATATCGTTTGCGTAGAGTAGTTTTTCAAGAATGGGTCGGCGTTGACTAAATGATGCACAGTTCCAGTACAGTACTCGAACATTTCCGATACCCAATCTGTCACATTTTAAGCGCCTTCTGCGCGCGCCCGCCCTCTTACCACGTTGTGTCCTAGCTGGTCGTCTGGCCGTCATGTTAGGCTTAACTATAGCCACCGGGCGCCGATGATACGCCGAAAGAAGGCCGGACGCGCGTGCACGAACTCCGTTGCACGGTCCGAACTCCATTTCACCACGAAAAAACACTTAATCCATACACATTTCGGAAAAAACACGTTCCATTTTACGGGACGAAGAAATGTCCCGCCGTCTTGCTCAAGGGAACTCACTATCTTCCAATACGCTGATCGTATTCTGGTATGAACCTAAGGCCCATCCACGTCAATATAGAAGCACTACACTCGAGTTTCGCCCTCGTTTGAGCTCGTCAGTAGTGCATATCCCTGACCGGATCCGGAAACAAGCCCCGGATCACTGGCGTGTGAAGCGGGTGTGTAACCACGCGGCACACGTTGGACACACAGCCAAATTATCATAACAGAATATTACAACGTCACCCATCGTAGGCTATGCTCAAGATTGCCCAATCGCCGCGACCGACGTCCGTCAATCGATGTGGACCCGAAACGATCAGGACTTCTCACTGGCAAGGAACACCAGGCCTCCTAAATCCAATGAGCCCAGTGATTTGTGAAAGTTAAATTAAACTGTGTTTGACATTGAGGCCGTGTGGGAATAGTGAACCAAACTGGAAAATCAGACGGGTTTTCAATCTCTTACAATCACGTTCATGAGATGCGCAATATGTCATAACCGTGATCTGCATGTCCACCACGCCACAGTGGTCAGAACTGTTAAAGTGTATGGATAACGGTTTCTGGGCACTACTGTAGACATCCGAGAGGTGCTGCCTAGATCTGTCAATACCAATTTTTACCCGACGTATCTCATGTCAGATAGTGTGCAGGTGATCGCATAGATAAAATTGCGGTTCATGCAAGAGAAACCCTCACTAATGTACAAAGTGGTCTTAGGGAATGCCAAACTGAGTTTGAAGGACATGTAGGCAGGTCTTACAATGAGGTCGAAGACAGACACCGTACCAGGAAGAAACTTGGGAGGTTGGGGCCGTTGGGGCAGACAGATATGGACCAGCACACGTTTTACTCGTAGCACTCATATTTGGTGTCATCTAATAACTTAATGTGGCTGCTGTGAGATAATTCCATCTAGGTTGACCTATATTGTTGAAACTATGTAGGGCATTATCTAAATTCTTGTCTCTGGACATTGCGTTGGAATCTAGAGACAATGGCACAGAAAAACCTACTGAGGAAGCAGCATCAATCCAGGGGTGACATAACTACCTCTGGGACATAACATTAGAAGATATTGAGACTCCAGAAGGTCACTTGAAGACTATGATAGTGCAGTATGACTTCGACGTTTGCCGTGACTTGTGTTGTGTCAGTGACTTCAGCGACTGGTCTGGCAGTCTCGCCCGGAACCTTGCCAGGTGAAGACCGCACTTATACAGGCAAGACTGCGGTATATTTCACTTCCCCCATCTTTCATCTATTACACAACTGCTATTGGACTAAATTCCGCAGTGAGGAAATAACCGGCGGAATTGTTGAACTGCGTGGATGTAGTGTGTGGAGATACACAAGAAAGGGGTCCCTATTACAAGCTAGACTTATATTTGTATAAATCATTCATAATTCAGTGGGTGTAGTGTATGTATATGCTTGTTCTGAATTTGGTTTAACAATTAGCAAAAAGAAGACACAGATTATGTCACAAGGTGCACATGGTGTACCATCAATCTTTATTGACGATGCCGAACTAGAGATGGTTGACCATTTTACATATCTAGGATCAGTGGTAAATAGCAAATTATCCCTAGATCAGGAAATCAACATCTGGATTGGTAAGGCAGCAACAACAATGAACAGGTTAAGAAAAAGAGTCTGGGAGAACAGAAAGCTTACTGCCAAAACAAAAGTCCTTGTCTATCAAGCCTGTGTATTTAGTACTCTTCTTTATGGCAGTGAAGCCTGGACAACTTACTCACACTAAAAGAAACGTTTAAACAGCTTTCATATGCTGTGCCTGCGAAGGATTCTTGGTATTAAGTAGCAAGACAAAATCACAAATACTGAAGTATTGGAAAGATCAGGTTGTGTGACAGAGTATTCCATGCTCAGTCTTCGAAGACTTAGATGGATAGGACATCTTAGGAGGATGGATGATGGTAGAATACCAAAGGACATCTTTTTTGGTGAATTACAGATGGGTAAGAGATCTCAGGTCGGCCTCTACTGCGATACAAAGATGTGTGTAAGCGGGACATGATTGATATAGGCATTGATAATGCACATTGAGAGCAAGTCGCAGCTGAACGTGTTGCATGGGGGGCAAACATTAGAAATGGAATAAAGACAAAGGAGAAAATTATTGCAGATAAGTCACACACCGAGCGGGTGAGACGTAAGATGGTGCATGATGGTGTAAATTACCACGTGTTCACATGCACCCACTGTGAACGAACATTTACAGCGCGAATTGGCCTTATCAGTTACATTCGCTACAGCCATGGGTATATATATATATATATATATATATATATATATATATATACACACACACACACACACACACACACACAAGTGGCTATCCTTACCGGGCGAGGCTGCCCGTATGGTGCACCCATTTACGCCGTTTCTCTGATTGTCGATATTACGCTTCACACGCCAGTGATCCGGGGATTGTTTCCGGATCCGGTCAGGGATATGCAATACTGACGAGCTCAAGCGGGGGCGAGGCTCGAGTGTGGTGCTTCCATATTGATGTGGATGGGCCTTAGGTTCATGCCAGAGTGCGATCAGCGTTGCTAGTAGTGGGTTGTGCTCAATATTTAAAATTCAAATCCCGAAATAACCAAATTAATCAATGTGGATAATATGGCAAAACATAATGTTCTTGGCATCTGTAAAGAAGGTAGTTTGCCATTGCCTTCATTCTTAGCAGTGACCATACTTGTCAATGACCGTAGCCATTGTCGCCCCCAAAAAGTGATCCTTCGCCAACCGTCGTGAATCTGGAGACCATAACCTACAACTATCTGTTGGCCGCTCTTCAACTTCACCCACCACCTGCTTCCATGGCTTCACGTAACCCTGATCGGGAGGCTAAACGGGCACTGCACCTCGCCCAAGGGTGTCACGTAGGCTGACGGAGGGAACAATGCACCTTACCTCTCCTTTGATAGGGGATACCCCTACCCCACCACCCGCCTGGATGGCTTGGCCACGTGGCATGGTCGAGATAGAAACACGGAGCTGATCCACGACTCTGGTGATCGAGTGAGATGGCAAAATATGACCGCCCACGTTTATATGCATGGCACATGATGGATGGATTGATGGATATATATATATATCCATCCATCCATCATGTGCCATGCCGGTAAGCGTGGGCGGTCATGTTCTGCCATCTCACTCGATCAATAGAGTCGTGGATCAGTTCCGTGTTTTTGTCTCGACCATGCCACAAGGCCAAGCCATCCAGATACTTGTTTCTAGGTCTTCCCCTTGGTCTGTTCCCCTCGATCTTACCAGTTGTCACCAAGTTCTCCAAATCATTTCTTCTCATAACATGCCCAAAAAATTGTGACTGTCTACGTCTAATGTCTCTGATCAGTTTACGATCTTCATTTGTTTCTTGAAGGACTTGTTCATTGGTCTTTCTGGCTGTCCATGGTATTCTTTGCATTTTCCTCAGAAACCACATTTCTACAGCCATCAGATATTTTTCAGCCTGGCTGCTCATTGTCCAAGCTTCACATCCATATAAAAGTACAGGTATATATATATACAGGTATATATATACAGGTATATATATATATTGAACAATAATAATTATAATATCACTAGAAGAATACTAACCATTCTATCTCTAGAACAATAATAACCATTGTATCTCTAGAACAATAATAACCATTGTATCTCTAGAACAATAATAACCATTTTATCCCTAGAAGAACACTAACCATTGTATCTCTAGAACAATAATAACCATTGTTTTTCTAGAACACTAATAAATATTGTATCTCTAGAGCAACACTAACGATTTATCTGTGGAACAATAATAATTATTATATCTCTAGAATACTAGTAAAGATTATATCTCTAGAATACTAGTAAAGATTATATCTCTAGAATACTAGTAAAGATTATATCTCTAGAATACTAGTAAAGATTATATCTCTAGAATACTAGTAAAGATTATATCTCTAGAATACTAGTAAAGATTATATCTCTAGAATACTAGTAAAGATTATATCTCTGGAACAACAATAACGACTGTTTCTCTAGAACAATAAAAAAATAACAATATTAACGAATGTATCGCTATAACAATCATAACGATTGTATTTCTAGAACAATACTAAAGATTGTATCTCTAGTACAATAATAATGACTGTATTGCTAGAAGAATAATAACGACTGTATCTCTAGAACAGTAATGAAGAATGTACCCCCAGAACAGATATCCACAACCCACGGCAAGCGGGCCACTTGTGGCCCGCCATCCGTCTGAAAGTGGCACGTGAGGCCTCGTTATTTAATGTATTATATTTTTTACTAATTTCAAAAATACACTCGGAGCACCCCGTCAGCATGCGGTAATGTACTCTCCTCGTGGTTGTTATGTTCAGATATTATCGAATGCGCCTTTTCAGTTCGCAACGAAACGTTATGAACTCTCCATATCCCAGCCTTGTTGACCAATCAGAGTGCTCAAGATGCCATATTGTCGTCTATTACAACTGTTTAGTGGAGTCGGTAGTATTGTGTTGAAATTAGATTTTTTCACACAAAAATTTACCTTTAAAGCCTATAAACATGAGTGTGGAACATCAAAAATCAAACAATGGTTAAAAGCGAAAATGGGAAGACGTTGCTTCTTATGAATTCAACGAAGACTGGACGGAAAAATGTATGTTTATGCCTAGTCGTAGTGGTAAACCAATTTGCTTTATCTGCGGATTTTGTGTTTCTCTAAAAAAAAAAAAAAAATAGAACCCCCCAAAAATAAATTATCTGGAACGACCCTTCACGACCACACATTCAGACACAAATGCTCACTATCCGATCAGTATCAATTCGGAGTTAAGAAAAGATTTCATAGCTGAAAAAGAAAGTTCTCTGACCAGGCAGCAGTTGTTTTTGGCCAAGGCTACCGAACAGAGCAAGAGTTCTGTTTTTGTGCCGTACGAAGTCGCTCTTCTTTTGGCTCGCAAAAAGAAACCGTTCACCGATGCAGAAGAAATAATCAAGTCTTCCCTTAAAATTGCTGCTAGAATACTTGGCGATAAAAGGTGTGAAACAAAATTTAATTAGATTTCTTTGTCTAATAATACTATGCCCAGGCCACTTGAAGAATTATCAAACCATGTTCATCGTCAAGTAGCAGCACATATCAACAATTGTAAAATCAACCACTGACATTTCTGATCAGCTCAGGTCGCTGTTTTTGTTCGAGCAATGAACGATAATTTTGAAGTCATTGAAGTACTTCTAGGACTTGAATCGATGCATGCGTAGGGGTATATTGATATACTCTGTGCAATTTAGGATGCTAACTGAGATATTTTAGGGGCCCTGAAAAGGTCAATTGTATTTATTAATTACAAATACAGACATATATATTTTTTTTTAATTTTTATTTTGCTTGTTGTTTTTACTTTTATGTTTATTATATTTTATTTTGCGCTCGCTCGCTTTTAACTTTAACGTAGTCCACACACACACTACTTCAGGTAGCACTAGGCTGAATTTTGCGTTTGGATACGCTTTCCCTATTACCAGTGTCCATCAAGCAAACCCACTCCGACTTCAGAGGTACTTGCAATTTACGTCCCAATTCAAGGACGAGAAGTGAACATTTTTAGGCGTAGGGGGTTGAACCCCTTACCTCGGCATCAGCACACCGGATGTTTAAGAACATGCGTTCTTATCCATTCTGCCAAGCTGACCTTGACTAACATGAAAGCCGACCTTTCGTTATGAAAATATCAAGCGTAAATACTGACATTCCATCCATTAACAGTTAAGTAATATAAAGGAGATGTAAAGAGCTGTAATTTTTTTTTTCCATTCACCTGTTGTGTAACACTCACTTGAGCTTTATGACGACAATCTAGTATTTTAATGTAGTTTATGAATGTTTGTTGAAATGTCATGTTCATAAACTACAATTGAACATTTCATGGTAATCCAGCATTGTAAATGTCATCATCATCATCATTTAGTGCCCTACCAACTGATGTAGGCGTTCACGCATCTCCGCAGATCTCGGTTCTTGGTTTTCTGTATCCACTCTTTAAATAATATCCTTCTATACCACTGTTATAACCCATCCAATATCAGTTCTCTCAGTGTGCCCCTGCCTCTACTACCACTGATTTTTCCAGTTGTCACAATGTTTTGCAATACCTCTTGTCTCATTACATGACCAAAGAACATTTTTTTTCTACTTTGTGTATTTGTATATGATGTTATTTTCATAATGGGCTGAGTGGGCTCGAGGTATGGTGTCCGCCTCAAGTCCTGGAGGTCCCGGTTTCAAGCCCCGGTGAGGGCCGGGATTTTTTTTTCACTTGGACTTCTAGTAACAAATACTTCTCCTGGTCTCTGGTAGTGAGATCGGACGCCCGTGTGTATTGTATCGTACGTAAAATATTCCCTTGGCAGTTGGAAATTTAAAAAAAAAAAAAAAGAGTAGCCCAACGGCACTGCCCAAACAAAATTTTGAGTTAAATATCTACCCAAAGTATTTCAGGATCCTTACCGGTGCTACGGAGTTTGTGCACTGAGTTGAGATTCTCCAGACTCAGGCTTGAGTTCAGAGTAGAACGGAGCACTTATGGGTTACGTGTGCCATGATGATGATCCGTCGACTAAACTAGATTAATAAAAACAGACATATTATTGCTTTCGCAAGGAAAAGGCACGCAAGTGATATTGTGTAATGTATTTATTGAAATAAAAAATCATATAAATTGAATGTGTTGACGATCACTTCCAGTTGAGTGTGTGGTGGATGCTAGACGGATCGATGGATGCAATACATGTTGTTAGGCCCGTATGGCTCTCACTGTCGTCGGAGTGTATATCCATATCTTGTGCTGCGCGTCTTATCTTGTAAATGTTCCATCTGTGTTCACTCATCTTTGATGTAAGTGAATCCCGATATTCCTATTCTGAAAATGGACGATCCAATCAGATCTATGTCAGTGCTAAAAATAACTACGCGTTTGTTTGTGGTGAATTAAAAATAAATTACTGAAAGAATAAATAACAAGAAAGATTAGGAGAATATGAAATAAAACAAAGCAATAGTAACAGTTGCAACAAGACTAACAAACAATTGCCGAATGACAAATACACGGACATTGGGACACGTCATGCTAAACAATCGTAGTTCATGTATGTAATGTAACAATACATGACTTGAATCGTTGTGGGTATATAGACCTGCAGCAGAAACCTAATGAGAGTATATAGACCTGCAGCATAAACCTAATGAGAGTATATAGACCTGCAGCAGAAAGCTAATGGGGTTATATAGACCTGCATCAGAACGAACGAACGAACGAACGAACAAACTTTATTTTAAAAGGGTAACAAATTGGGCACTCAGGCCCGTCTTACATTCGGCCCATTCGATCACTCATCTTTCATTCATCAAATGTGCATTATACATTTACATAGGAAAAAAAAACATTGTCAAATGCATTTTGTAAGCATAAACAATGCATATTACGCATGGTACATTCACATGGGGGAAAAAATATATTGTCAAATGAAAGTTGTAAACATAAACAGTGCATATTGCAATGTTGTGAGACACATCCCCCATCCACCCTCACACCCCGCAGCCACTCACACATCCCTCACACACCCACACATCCCCTACCCACCACACCCCCACCCACCCACACATACCTCACACAGACTCAGGCAAACATACATGCCGCCACCCACATACTGATCCCCCACCCACACACATTTCTCCACCCACACATACATCCCCCACCCATCCCATAACCCACACGCACACACCCACCCACATATTCTCCACCACACACCCACACACCCGCAACCACCCAGCAAAACACACATCACAAAACCAAACACACATACCTCCGTCAACCCACACATCCAGTACCTATCCACACATACATCCCGCACCCTCACACTCACAATTTCCCCCACACACCCACACACACATCAGCCAACCTACACCCACTCACCCACCCAATATCCGCCACCTCTCAACTACACATCCCCCACCTATACACACATCCCCACCCACAAACACATCTCCCCACCTGCCCACACATACTCCCCACCCATAAACACCAAAAAAACACACACCTCCCACCCACACACACCCCGCCACCCACATATACTCCACCCACACACATCCGCCGCTCACACACATCTACCCACAAACACACACATCCCCCAACCATACACTCATCTCTCACACACATCCACCCACTCACGTACTCATCCATCAACCACTCACACCCACACATCACCCACCCGACCATCAACACATGCATCTCTCATCTACCCTCCCACCCACAAACACCCCAACCATCCATCCAAACACACATCCCCCATCCTTACATACATCCATCATCCTAATGAAACCTAATGAGAGTATATAGACCTGCAGCATAAACCTAATGTGGGTATATAGACCTGCGGCATAAACCTAATGTGGGTATATAGACCTGCAGCAGAAAACTAATGTGGGTATATAGACCTGCAGCATAAACCTAATGTGGGTATATAACATGTTAGCAACATAACCTGTTTATTGGACTAAGTGAGTAATTGGTGGTGAGTTGTGCCCTCCTCTAGCGGATAAGAGCTGGCAGCGACCCTTATCCGACCTGGCCCATGTCTTTGTCAATGTAACGCTGTTACCGTTACAGCAACGGTTGTGCATATGGTGTATAATATTGACTGACCCACATTTTCCAACTTAGCAGCCCTTGAGGTTCGAAATGGGCATCTGCACTTTTGTTTCATAGACTACTAAAAAAAAAGTTGAAACGTGTCAAACATGCTGGAATAATCAAATTACTAGAACAATTAAACATTGATAGCAACAATCTGCGAGTAAAGAAGTAAATACATAGAACAGGAAACCGAAAATCAGCAATCATTTAAGACATGCCAGCGCATAAAGAAGGTTGTCAGACAGTGATAAGCACTGTTCCGTGATTTGTTTGTATTATACAGCGAGCATATACTTTGTTGTTGTTGTTGCATATCCCTTACAGGACGTTGCAGTCAACACCATCATTTTTAGCTGCTGTTGATGTACTAGGCAAGATTACGCTCACTAGTTTGCCATTGCTTTCTGAGTGACCGGCTCACATACCCCGTAAGTTACTGACGCGGCGAGAAACGCTACCGTTTCTCGCGCACATCACGTTACTCACGAGAGTATACGAGATAAAGGAGAAGGAGGTAAACCCCTAGGCCAGGTAGACATCATATAATTAGGTCTAAAGAAAATATGCGACCGATACGATCCAGTGGGTTTAAAATAAATGTCTCCGTGGCTAAGCGATTAAGGACGCGATTCGTAATCCCGTATACCAGGATTCAAAACATAGCGGTGCTGGTTTTTTTCTAAAAAGGCTATAGGTGCCGGTCGTTCAGAAAGCAATGGCAAACTACTGAATGTAAAACTTACCCAGAAATCACGAATAATAAAAATGCTGGGGTTGACTACTACTTCCTGTGAAGGACATGCAACTACATTTTTGACATAAATAACTTCCCATAAAACTCAGGCCATCAGCTCCACATTGCTTTCTAGTTATAGCGTTTCCATGCTTTGGAAATACATACCCTATCCGGCGGCAGCTTCTTCTCTTCACATCTTGGCTAACTGGTAATTGTCTAGATTTCACAAAGAGCTCCAAACTGGCTCACGGGTATTTGTCTAGTTCTCTCCACGAGTTCCGCATTGGTTCATGGGTATGTGTCTAGTTCTCTAAATGAGTTCCACATTGATTCACTGGGATTTGTCTAGTTCTCTCCATGAGCTCCAGATTGGTAACCTGGTGTGTGTCTAGTTTTTTTTCTTCCATGAGCTCCACATTGCTTCACTGGTGTTTGTCTAGTTCTCTCCATGAGCTCGACATTGATTCACTGGTATTTGTCTAGTTCTCAAATTAGTTCACTGGTATTTTTCATCACATGCCATGCCGCTAAGCGTGTGTACGGTAATTTATATATTCCCATAAGGTGTCCGAAAGATTGTGACTACGACTAGTTATCTGTCATCGTTGCTCTTCATGTTTTGACCTGTACAGTATTACTTGTTTAGCGCTAGCAATGTCTGTTCTAAGTTGTGTGCTTCATAGACAGTTCTGGGCAGCATATAAATGTGGCGTCAACTGAAAGCCGTTACTCATTCGTGTCATTCGTGTGCGTCATTCGTGTCATTCGTGTCATTCGTGTGCGTCATTCGTGTCATTCGTGTGCGTCATTCGTGTCATTCGTGTGCGTCATTCGTGTCATTCGTGTGCGTCATTCGTGTCATTCGTGTGCGTCATTCGTGTCATTCGTGTGCGTCATTCGTGTCATTCGTGTGCGTCATTCGTCTCATTCGTGTGCGTCATTCGTGTCATTCGTGTCATTCGTGTGCGTCATTCGTGTCATTCGTGTGCGTCATTCGTGTCATTCGTGTCATTCGTGTGCGTCATTCGTGTCATTCGTGTGCGTCATTCGTGTCATTCGTGTGCGTCATTCGTGTCATTCGTGTGCGTCATTCGTGTCATTCGTGTGCGTCATTCGTGTCATTCGTGTGCGTCATTCGTGTCATTCGTGTGCGTCATTCGTCTCATTCGTGTGCGTCATTCGTGTCATTCGTGTCATTCGTGTGCGTCATTCGTGTCATTCGTGTGCGTCATTCGTGTCATTCGTGTCATTCGTGTGCGTCATTCGTGTCATTCGTGTGCGTCATTCGTGTCATTCGTGTGCGTCATTCGTGTCATTCGTGTGCGTCATTCGTGTCATTCGTGTCATTCGTGTGCGTCATTCGCAACTGCGAGCGCTATCAAGAAAAGTCACCAGAACAAGTCACGAAGCCTGATACGGGGGGAAATGCACGTGGCATGAACATTAAAAGACACGTGGCGACCAAGATATGCAGCATGGGAGCCGACAAGAAGACGAGAGGAGAGAATCTACCTGCGAGCTGCAGCAAACAAGAACCTCAAGCAACCTCTAACGAAGCTACCACGAGGAAGGACGACGTCAACCCACCACAAACAAGAGCCAAACCTACTGAGAAGCAGAGGGAGGAGAAAGACACCAGAGTTGGAAATACCGACTCACCGACAAGCAAGTAGGTTGTCAAGCGCATCCAAGCGGAGCTATCAGACGAAGAAATCCTGAAGTAACTTCGAGTAGAGAATCTCCACATCGGATTCTTGAAGGCGGAGCGGCTCCTCACCTACTCCAAGATTCCTACAACCTTGGCGGTGGTGACGACTGAGGGCAGCGAGATGCGGACCACAGTATCAATCAACAAGAAAATACAACAGCCAGAGAAATTCATCCCAAGGGTCAATCAATGTCCCAGATGCCAGAGGGCCGGCCACAGCAGAGCAGCATGTCGCAGCAAGACGGAAATCTGCCGGTACTGCGCCGATCACCAAGCCTTCAAGGAGTGTCCGCTGGCCAAGATGGACACGGACTTCCGAGCACACAACAACAAGAGAAAGTACGCTAACTGCCTGGGCAAGCATGGAGCAAGATACTTATTATTATTATTTTTTTTTTTTGTTGGCGGGGCCATGACGGCCATACCATTTTTAACAGCATTCCTTTATTGCTTAACTATACTATCAGTTTCCTGTCATACCACTTTTGTTTTCTTTTACAAAATTTTTTTTTTATTGAGTGTTAAACCTTCTGCATTTGTATCGTTTGTATTGTAACAGGTGTGCTGCGTGTATGGTATTTGTGTAGATCTGTTTAACAGGGCGTTTGTATGTCGAATCGGTGTGCAATGCGTTTCAACATCAAGTTACATAGTATATTTACATAGTATGCATAAAATATGAACAAAACAAATTAACTTAAGAATGTACTTTCACACATCATGTGTTCTCTTTCACACTCACAACATTGAATGAATCGTTGGTGTGGTTGTCGGCTGACCATGAAGCAAAACAAACCGCTGGAAAACCTGATGTACTCTTGTACCACCTTTTTTTTAAATTAAATTTTGTTTTATTTATATATATATATATATATTATATATATATATATATATATATATATATATATATATATATATATATATATATATATATATATATATATATATATATATATATATATACATTTATTTTATACAAAACAATGTCTCTTTACATTAACAAATAAAGCATATGCATTTTATGCAAGTGTGACAGCATGATAGTCTTGGCATGGTGTGACCACCTACATATGGTGGTGGAGTCATCATTCGTTCCCATTCAACCCAAACCATTTAATAGAAAACCCTTCACACGTTGTCGTTTACAGGTACGAAGGATTTATTTTTACCGTTCGCTGGGCCGGGAGAAGGTCAGTACAAAGGATTCACTTGTGTCAGCTAAGCAAGGGTCAAAACTTCGATTGACAACGAACACTGATTCCCATAGAATATGTGTGCTTGTGTGTGACATGGTAAGAGAGAGAGAGAGAGAGAGAGAGAGAGAGAGAGAGAGAGAGAGAGAGAGAGAGAGAGAGAGAGAGAGAGAGAGAGAGAGAGAGAGAGCAGAGGGAGGAGTGTGTCACACAATGAATCACAAAGGATGTATTCTGAGTTACCGGGATGAGAAGTTTAAAACCGGAAAGCTGCCGTGGTCCAAGGTGATTCCAAAGATTGAAATTGTGTTGGTTCTTGGCGTTTGGAGTGGGGTAAGGGGTTTTTGTAAAAGGTTTCCACGGAAACAAAATCACTTTTCGGTCACGCTGTTTATGAAAACTATACGTTTATTCACGCATGACTAGGGGTAAAACATACATCAACACAGACACTACCGACAGAGATATATACATACCAAATATACATACACATTTATGTGTATATTTCCACCCACGCACACACACACGCATACCCACTTGTACGTATATGTATAGACATATCTATGTATGCATGAACCAATACAGATTTAGATGTATCTCTATGTTTGTATTCCTTATCCAAATCCCACAGGGAAAGCAAGATACTTAGGCTGTCCGTACCTTCAAAGGCACAGAGACGTCTTAAATTTCGCCATCACCACAAAGACACCTTACAACGAAGCAACGCGGAGGTGCGAGACAGCCACGGGTATATCACAAGCGGAAAGAGATCAACTGCACAAACAGATAGACGAGTTGAAGAAACAAGTCTAAGCACTGCGGACGCCAACTCCAGCCAGCGACAACGAAGAACTAGTGGCAGAAATAAAGGAGATCAAGCAAAACATCAAGAAAGAAGTGGAACATATGGCTTAGATAAAGAAGGAAAACGAAGAAATTGTACGCACCATTTAGCGGACAGAGAGCTGCTGAAAGCTGAAATGGAAGTAATCCGAAACAAACCAACAGAAGCTATGCAAAAGAACGCAAACAAGCCGCAAGATGAAACTCTGCATAATACCAGCGGGAACCGCAAGCTAAGGCCAACAGCCTAACTACGACGTCCAAGAAATCCAAGAGGGAAACATTATCCCACCAGACCCCTAAAGGCGGCACAGAATACCCACCAGGACTCTCCCTGGAGGCATGTCTAGAATCGAAAAAACCGGAGGAACGCAGGCACCAGGAATTCAAAAGGCGCTTGGATGAAAAAGAAAAGAAGAAGCCCAAGAAACTCAGGAGGCCGGTAGTATACCCAGATAGAATTACTGACTGGGAGGATGGACTCGGCTACACGTACTATATAGAAGACGGAGAGATGATCCCATGGCTGACCACAGAGGAAGAAAGTGAAAGGCAGCAGAAACTCAGGAGACCGGTAGTATACCCAGACAGAATTATCCCCGGGAAGGTTAACCCGGTCAACAAATGCCCGCAGAAGTCGGATGTGTCGGCCTAACGGCGCAAGAACGCAGCTCTGCTGTAAACAGGCACAACGCAGTCTCATCCGGAAAAAAAACTCCGGATGAACGCAGAAGAAGAAGAAGAAGAAGAAGAAGAAGAAGAAGAAGAAGAAGAAGAAGAAGAAGAAGAAGAAGAAGAAGAAGAAGAAGAAGAAGAAGAAGAAGAAGAAATCAAATCAACTTCAAATCAACTTTATTAGGGTCACAAATTGGGCGCGCAGGCCCGTCTTACATTCGGCCCTTCCAATCACTCGTCTTTCGTTCATCAAGAGCATTATACATTTACATAGGAAGAAAAATAAACATTGTGAAATGAATGTTGTAAACATAAACAAGGCTAAACATCGAGAAAAATGTGTACATAAAAAGTATGTGACGTAAAAGTAGTGATGCCAGCGCGTCCCACACACACACACACACACACACACCACACACACTCTCTCTCTCACTCTCACTCATTCACTCACACACACACTCTCTCTCTCTCTCTCATTCACTCTCACTCTCACTCATTCACTGACACACACACACTCTCACTCATTCACTCTCCCGCTCACTCATTCACTCTCCCGTTCACTCATACACTCTCCCGCTCACTCATTCACTCTCCCGCTCACTCATTCACTCTCCCGCTCACTCATTCACTCTCCCGCTCACTCATTCACTCTCACGCTCACTCATTCTGTCTCTCCCGCTCACTCATTCACTCTCCCGCTCACTCATTCACTCTCCCGCTCACTCATTCACTCTCCCGTTCAATCATTCACGCTCCCGCTCACTCATTCACTCTCACTCATTCACTCTCACACTCACTCATTCACTGTCCCGCTCACTCATTCACTCGGCCGCTCACTCATTCACTCTCACGCTCACTCATTCACTCCCACGCTCAATCATTCACTCTCCCGCTCACTGATTCACTCTCACGCTCACTCATTCACTCTCACGCTCACTCATTCCTTCTCACGCTCACTCATTCACTCTCACTCATTCACTCTCACGCTCACTCAATCACTCTCACGCTCACTCATTCACTCTCACGCTCACTCATTCACTCTCACGCTCACTCATTCACTCTCCCGCTCAATCATTCACTCTCCCGCTCACTCATTCACTCTCACTAATTCACTCTCCCGCTCACTCATTCACTCTTCCGCTCACTCATTCACTCTCCCGCTCACTCATTCACTCTCACGCTCACTAATTCACTCTCACGCTCACTCATTCACTCTCCCGCTCACTGATTCACTCTCCCTCATTCACTCACACTCATTCACTCCCACACACAGACACTCTCACTCATTCGCTCTCACGCTCACTCATTCACTCTCCCGCTCACTCATTCACCCTCACGCTCACTCATTCACTCTCACGCTCACTCATTCACTCTCCCGCTCACTCATTCACTCTCACTCATTCACTCTCCCGCTCACTCATTCACTCCCACGCTCAATCATTCACTCTCCCGCTCACTCATTCACTCTCACGCTCACTCATTCACTTTCACGCTCACTCATTCACTTTCACGCTCACTCATTCACTCTCACGCTCACTCATTCACTCTCACGCTCACTCATTCTGTCTCTCATTTACACCCACTCACTCTCTCACTCAAACTACAGTAATGAACATAAGTTTAGATTATACATGATAAAATAAAATGGTATTTAACTGATAATATGACAGATGAGAATACACAAACATATGGATTCGCGTGTTACATAACATGCGTGTTACATGACATGCATCTGCTGAGCTCTCTCTCTCTCTCTCTCTCTCTCTCTCTCTCTCTCTCTCTCTCTCTCTCTCTCTCTCTCACTCTCTCTGTATTCTTTCATATACACACACTCACACGCATGCGTACGCTCACACACACACACACACTCTCTCTCTTTCTCTTTCATTCACTCTCTCTCACTAATTCACTCTCCCGCTCACTCATTCACTCTCACGCTCACTCATTCGCTCTCACGCTCACTCATTCACTCTCCCGCTCACTCATTCACTCTCCCGCTCACTCATTCACTCTCACGCTCACTCATTCACTCTCACGCTCACTCATTCACTCTCCCGCTCACTCTTTCATTCTCCCGCTCACTCATTTACTCTCCCGCTCACTCATTCACTCTCCCGCTCACTCATTCACTCTCACGCTCACTCATTCTGTCTCTCCCGCTCACTCATTCACTCTCCCGCTCACTCATTCACTCTCCCGCTCACTCATTCACTCTCCCGTTCAATCATTCACTCTCACTCATTCACTCTCACGCTCACTCATTCACTCTCACGCTAACTCATTCACTGTCCCGTTCAATCATTCACTCTGCCGCTCACTCATTCACTCTCACACATTTACTCTCACGCTCACTCATTCACTCTCACGCTCACTCATTCACTCTCCCGCTCACTGATTCACTCTCACGCTCACTCATTCACTCTCACGCTCACTCATTCCTTCTCACGCTCACTCATTCACTCTCACTCATTCACTCTCACTCATTCACTCTCACACTCACTCATTCACTCTCACGCTCACTCATTCACTCTCACGCTCACTCATTCACTCTCACGCTCACTCATTCACTCTCCCGCTCAATCATTTACTCTCCCGCTCACTCTCACGCTCACTCATTCACTCTCCCGCTCACTCATTCACTCTCCCGCTCACTCATTCACTCTCCCGCTCACTCATTCACTCTCCCGCTCACTCATTCACTCTCCTGCTCACTCATTCACTCTCACGCTCACTCATTCACTCTCACGCTCACTCATTCACTCACACACACAGACACTCTCACTCATTCACTCTCCCGCTCACTCATTCGCTCTCACGCTCACTCATTCACTCTCCCGCTCACTCATTCACCCTCACGCTCACTCGTTCACTCTCACTCATTCACTCCCCCGCTCACTCATTCACTCTCACTCATTCACTCTCCCGCTCACTCATTCACTCTCACGCTCAATCATTCACTCTCCCGCTCACTCATTCACTCTCACGCTCACTCATTGACTCTCACGCTCACTCATTCACTCTCACGCTCACTCATTCACTCTCACGTTCACTCATTCTGTCTCACACTCACTCACTCTCTCACTCAAACTACAGAAATGAACATAAGTTTAGATTATACATGATAAAATCAAATGGTATTTAACTTATAATATGACAGATGAGAATACACAAACATATGGATTCGCGTGTTACATAACATGCGTGTTACATGACATGCATCTGCTCAGCTCTCTCTCTCTCTCTCTCTCTCTCTCTCTCTCTCTCTCTCTCTCTGTATTCTTTCATATACACACACTCACACGCATGCGCGCGCTCACACACACACACACACACACACACACTAACACATCAACTCTCCCACTGTCTCACTCTCTAACACACAATCCTACACACACACACTCACTCTATCAATCGCACTCTCTCACACATACACGTACACATGAACGCATGCACGCACGCACACACTCCCTCACTCACTCTCACACATACACGTACGAATGCATGCACTGACACATTCCCCCACCATTTCTCGCTCAATCACTCTCTCCACACACACGCATGCACACGCGCATTCACTCTCTCCCTCTCTCTGACACCCACTCTCTCTCTCTCGCTCCCACACGCACACACATATATAGTGAACAATTATAATGAACAATTATACCAGTAAATGAATTATGGTGGCATATAGTCGGTATGGATTAAGTATTGAAAGAGTTTCTGGTTAAATGTGTAGGGACTCATTGGAGTTTTCAGATCTGGAGGCAGATGATTCCATAAGTGAGCACCAGAATAGGCAAAACATGTTTTGTATAGGTCCAATCTAGGCTTTGAGACATGTAACAAATTTAGGCGCTTGCTGTTCATTGCATTAGATTGAATCAGCGGCAGAAGATACTCTGGGGTATTTTGAGATATAATTTTATTCACTAATTTGGCTTTGTTGAAAAGGAAGCGCTTTTGTAGTGGTAGAAGTCTTAGATGACTGTACAAATTATTACTTTCAACGTGCTTTATGCCAGAAACCAGACGAATAGCGCGGTTTTGTAGAGAACATAGTCGTTTTAAATTAGATTTAGGGCAACCATCCCAAACTGTGGAACAGTAATCGAGATGTGATTGGATATAGCATGTATAGAATATTTTTCGTGTGCTTTCGTCCAGGAAGTGCTGAATTTTAGCAAGTTGGTAAACTTTTTGTGCTATTTTCTTGGTAAGAGCGTGAACATGAGAGCTCCAGTTCAAATGGCTGTCTATTAAAAGCCCTAGTGTTTTATGTTCAGTCACATTAACTATAGGTAACGTGCCCATGCGGAGTTCGAGCGGTGATCCAGTTATGGCTAGTGTCTGTAGTTTTTGTCTGGTCGTTATTAGCATGGATTTGGTTTTGCCGATGTTAATTTGCATGCGGTTTTCATTGCTCCATCTAGTAAGATTATCAAGTTCCTTTTGTAAAGAATTCTCTAATTCACTACGGTTTTCTTGACTAGTATATATAGTACAGTCGTCAGCAAATAGATCACAAGTTGTATTGATATATAAAGGAAGATCATTAATATAAACTGAAAAAAGCAGCGGACCTAGTATTGAGCCCTGAGGCACACCAATATTAAGCTGTGTGGGTCTTGATAGACAGTTGTTGAAGGACACGACTTGTTGCCTGTCGGATAGAAATGACGTAATTATGTTCACCATGTTGGTGCTTGTCTTCATTTGCTTTAGTTTTCTAATTAAAATATCGTGATCTACCATATCAAAAGCTTTTTTAAAGTCTACAAACACCGCTCCACAAATTCTACCGTCGTTGATGTTTAAGTGCCAGTTATCGGTCATTTTTGTTAGAGCACTATGGCAAGAATATTTAGGTCGAAACCCAGATTGACTGTTAATTATTAGATCGTTGTTAATTAAATGGTGTAACGTTATTTTATGAATGTGTTTTTCTAGTGGTTTTGATAGCGACGATAATAAGGAAATAGGTCTATAATTACCCAAAACGCTATTATCGATTGAGCCATTTTTAATTAGCGGAAACACTTTAGCAATTTTAAAAGCAGATGGAAAGTAGTTTTTGGCCAGGCACTGGTTATATATGAACGTTAAGGACTCACTAATGACTGGTGCAGCACAGCGAAGAATTCTATTACTGATACCATCTAGGCCGTGTGAGTTTGTTGATTTGAGGTTCAAGAGATATTTATAAACGTCTGCAACAGACATTAAAGGAATCTCATCGGGAATATTTCTGGTGCACTTCTCCTCACAGAATGATGCCAGTGAACTTAAATTACACGATGAGTCTGGTATTGAAGACTTTAGATTCTCTATTTCTGATTGAAAGAACCAACTGAATTCATCGCATGTTATAGAATTTGGTATTGCTGATTCTGTAGGGCGTTTCTTATTGGTTAGCAAGTTAATAGCCTTCCATATATTTGTACTGTTTGAATTATCTACAATCAAATTTTTAAAATGATCTTTTTTTATCCTACGAATGTCATATTTAACTTTATTCCTTAGTCTGCGGTAATTGATGAAGTCTTTATTTTTGTGTGCTGTATCTCGCTCTCTCATGATTTCCAGCACTTCTCTAGTGACCCATGGGGATTTATGTTGATTTTTGACTCGAACTTCTTTGATTGGCACGTGTTTATCGAACACATTGTAGACTGTCTTCGTCCAGAAAGCTAATGCATCGTCCGGGTCAGGAAGTTGGTAAACGTGATCAAGGGCTGCTTTTCTTAAGTCTTGCAAAAATAAATCTTGGTTGAATGCTTTAAAATTCCTAAATTTGATACTTACATGTTTATGTTTAAGAGGTTTGAACCCAATTCTTGACCATGTACAACATACCGGGTAGTGGTCACTAACTGTACAAACAGGAACAGAACATTCAACAATATTATCTGGACAAGTAACATATATATGATCAATTATAGTTGAGGATGTGTCAGTAACCCTTGTGGGACGGTTTATTAGTTGTTTGAAATTGTAAGAAAGAATGATATCATCCCATGTCTGGTTGGATTTAGGAATATCTATGTTAAAGTCACCTAATATCATGACTTCTCTACCTTCTGTAAACACTATATCCATCATTGTAGTGAAACAGTCATACCAATTGTACCCAGCACACGGATTCCTATATAGGTATCCAATGAGAAACGGCTGTTGGCTGGCTGGCTTCACCTCTAACCAAACACATTCTATCTCTACTGACTCGAGATCACTTCTACGGTAACAGTTGAGAGAATTGGAAATGTATACAGCAATACCTGTCTCTAAATTTTGATTTGCGTCTCTTCGAATTACTTTAAACCCCTTAAGAGTGATTTCAGAGTCGGATATTTTGTCGTTGAGACGACTTTCTGTGATTCCAAACACATGGAATTGTTTGCACAGTATTACCGAAAGCTCAGGTAATTTATTGAGCAAATGATAGATGTTGAGATGGCCTATACTTAGGCCATCTTTGTGAAGCCACTGATCGTGATTTGCGAACATTGCACGATGAAAGGATGATGTCGCTTGCGGTAGAAATTTTCAGAGTTTTTGAAACTTTATTTAGTAGTAGTTAAGACTATTAGATGGGGTAGGAAAATGTCTGTGCTGGAGTGACATCGTGAAAGCTTGATGCAGGGCTGCAGGATTGTATTGCATTAGCTGTTGAAGTTGGCGGTTCCACTGATAGGAGTGTAGATTACCATCCAACGAGGGACCACTGCTGTGAGAGTTACTGGAAGTGCCTACATTAGAAGCATACATCGGGGGCACAGCAACATTGTTTAACGGTGTCCCTTTTGACACAATAGGGGGAGGATGCTTTATGGGCAAGGGAGGAAACAAACCATCATAGTTAGCAACATTGGGATTGGAGCATGGGTTGCTACCCACGGCATTGTATTCCTGGGGTATAGGCAATGGTGGTGCAGGAAGAGAAGGAGCATTTTCTGAACACTTAGATGTCGCTGTCGCCGGGGGTGAAGTTCGGGTTACTCCTGTAACTGGTGCTGGTTGTTGTGCACGTTCGGGATATTTTATGTTCTTCGCTAGTATACTACTTCCTAGCTTGGAACAATGTATTTGATCCCTGTATAGTTTTTTCTTAGGAGCCCCGGACGACGAAGTAAAGTACGGGGTGTTATTAATGAAACTAATGGCATTGTCTTTACAAAATTTAAACAAAGTTAGATTGGCAGCATCGGCAGTCCGACGCTGGAATCCATAACATGGTGGAATGATGGATGAAATGAACATAGATGAGTTAGGAAATTTATTTCGTAACAGTACCTCCAGCGTAGATAGTTGTGAGGTGCTTATGATGTTATTATCCATTATGTCATTGACACCAATATGGACTGTCGCTTTTTTAATTCTCTCATTCACTTGGAATTTTCGCAGTGTAGCGGTAAGCCTATCAATGTCAGCGCCTGGTAGAGGAAAGATTGAAGTTGACTCGCTGTCAGAAGATGACATGCGATCACTATAGAGTCCCTTCAGCAGGGAGTCTCCAATGATAACATGAGTTGCACTGTCATCAATTGTAAGGTCACGCTGCTGGCGTGTCCGCTTGGGCTGTTGTTGCCACTGACCACTGCGGTCTTTCTTGTGTTCTTGATTATTATAGCTTGCTTGCGTTGGTTGTTGATGCCCAGTAGTGGTAACAATTGAACTTTGTGATTCCTGGTCTGCTGCTGGAGAGTCTACACTTAAGGCCTGGAACCTGTTGCTGATATGCACATCAATGGGGTAGATGGATGGTGTGCGTTCTACAGGTTTAGAAGTAGTTTTGTTGATTGTAGAAGAAGAAGAAGAAGAAGAAGAAGAAGAAGAAGAAGAAGAAGAAGAAGAAGAAGAAGAAGAAGAAGAAAAAGAAGAAGAAGAAGAAGAAGAAGAAGAAGAAGAAGAAGAAGAAGAAGAAGAAGAAGAAGAAGAAGAAGAAGAAGAAGAAGAAGAAGAAGAAGAAGAAGATAGAATTACTGACTGGGAGGATGGACCCGGCTACACGTACTATATAGAAGACGGAGAGATGCTCCCATGGATGACCGCAGAGGAAGAAAGTGAAAGGCAACAGAAACTCAGGAGACCGGTAGAATACCCAGATAGAATTACTTACTGGGAGGATGGATCCCACTACACGTACTACATAGAAGACGGAGAGATTATCTCACGGCTGACCACGGAAGAAGAAAACGAAAGGCAACAGAAACTCAAAATGGAAAGTGAAAACATGCGCAAGGAGGAAACTAAAAACATCAAAAAGCTGCTATATGCAATACACAAAAAGGAGGCAACATAAACCAAATAAAAAGTACTTATAAGGACTGCAACCAGTCAGACCAGACGAACCAGCAGCCTTCACTAACAAAATACACCATCAGAGGAGACGGGCACAAAAGACAGCCGCCACCCCCCCCCCCCCCCCCTCCTCTTAGCTGACGTCACAGACACAAAAACCGATAAATCTAGTCCGGAACAGGACCAACTCGTAAGAGAGCATAAGACAAGAATCAGGGTGAATACACCCACAAAAACCACGGACCTCAACAATAACCACAGCTGAAGGAAGCAGGTTGACCTAGGCCGAATTTGGAATGTTTATTTTTAAACAAAGCAAGCTGTTAATTTACATAGTATAGTCCTGCTACCTGTGAATCCTGGACAATCCGTACACTGAAGGCTATATTAATTTACATAGTCTATTCTTCCTACTTATTAATCCAGGACAATTCGTAAACATGTGAAAACATCCATAGAAACCTCGGAGATTTGGTTGTATAGACTATGCCAACAGTTCCTTGTGCCACGGACGAGAACGCCATGTGCCATTAACGAGAACGCCTTCTCGCTAATCGTGGGCGAACAGATGATCTTAATTCCCAATGCGAATCATCTCAGTGCAGGCGCACTTCTGTGTAATCTCATTTATTTCCTATAGGTGGCGTGATCTTATTATTGTAGGCATCTCTATTATTATAACTGGTTATATTTAGACTATTCCATTCTATACAGTACATAACGACTAACTGTTAGAATACAACTCAACACTTCTTTAATAACACAAAAATGGCTCTGCTTTAAATTTTTTATTCTCCTCTAAACTATTGTACAATTCACACTGTTATTTATACGAACACGTTTGTCAAGCAATATTACACAATGCGTAGCGTCTCTAAAATTACTATTAGTCTAACTCTTATTATAGCGGCACAATCACTGGCCATTGTTATATTCATAACGTGGTGTGTCCGCACTCGACGACAACCACGACTTGAATTCCCTCTGTTACCTTCGCCATTCTTGCTTATTCGCTTCGGCGACGACTCGGCGTGCGTCCCGTGGTCTACTGCCACGTCCATCAGCGTGACTATATTTTACCATGCCATGAGCCGTGACTTGGGTCATGGCATTACTTACTATGCCAATTGTAAACTTCGCTTAAATGACAATAACGATTTATTTCAATTTCACGATCCCTATCGACACATGTTTTGAAATTAGGTCAGGTCAAGATCTTCTGGTTTCCATTATAATCTGCCAAACATCTAATTAGCACAATTCACATCACGTGTCTATTTGTGCTCATTCTGTACATCCATCCATCCATCCATCCATCCATCATATGCAATGCCGGTAAGCGTGAGCTGTCATGTTCTGCCATCTCACTCGATCACCAGAGTCGTGGATCAGCTCCGAGTTCCTGTCTCGACTATGCCAGTGGCCAAGCCATCCAGGTATTTACTTCTCGGTCTTCCCCTTGGTCTCTTCCCCTCGATCTTACCAGTCGTCATCAAGTTCTCCACATCATTTCTTATCATAACATGCCCACACAAGTGTGACTGTCTACGTCTAATGTCTCTAATCAGTTTACGATCTTCATTTGTTTCTTGAAGGACTTGTTCATTGGTTTTTCTGTCTATCCATGGTATTCTTTGCATTTTCCACAGAAACCACATTTCCACAGCCATCAGCTGTTTTTCAGCTTGACTGCTTATTGTCCACGCTTCACATCCATACAAAAGTATAGGTTCTATGTAGCACCTCAACACTCTTTTTCTCGTTTCAATTGATACCTTTTTATTGGTCAGTATGATTTTCATCTTGCAAAAGGCTACCTTCGCAATGGAAATTCTTGTTCTAATCTCTTCAAGGTATCTCATATCAGATGTTATGACTGTGCCGAGATAACAGTATCGATTTACTTGTTTAAGAATATTCCCATCTACTCGTATATCACATTGTGATATTTCCTTCTTCCCAGTGACGACCATAATCTGTGTCTTCTTAGTATTCAGTTCTAACCTAGTTGTTCACTGTATGCAACAATCGCATCTACTAAATTTTGCAGGTCCTGTTCATTGTCTGCAATCAAGACTGTATCATCTGCATATCTAATGTTATCGATGTATCGTCCCCCAATGTTGATTCCTTCCATATCTTTTATATTTCTGAAAATTTTTTCACTGCACAGGGAAAAAAGATCTGGAGACATTACATATCTCTGTCTCACACCTCTTTTAATAGACTGTCAGATTTTGTGAAGATACATGAAGGGTGTAGCATAGGTGGGAGCGCAAACGCAATTGAAATGCCACTACTTTTATCGTTTCTTTACTTATTCAGTCTCGGTTGAGATTTGTCCGCAACAGACGAGCAATATCTCCAGGGGTCCTATTCTCGCTGGTCGCGAGATCCACACAGTGGAAGGATGGGAGATTTACTCGCAACAGACGATCAATATCTCCGGCGATATCTCCGACGGGCCTATTCTCGGTGGTTGCGGGATCCGCAAAAGTCATGCGGGGAGTCTGACGATAGTGCACGCTTTGCACAGGTCTGGACACTTGTGATGTCCCTTACCTGTGGGACTTGGCTGAACGCCTCTAAGCCGGGTCCCTTGGGTGTCAAGGTCTGGCATAACTCGCCACCGGCTCGTGGAGGCGAGGTCTCGGAGGTTTGACGCTGAGCCGCCAGCGTCTGCAGCCTACCTTGTGCCAGACGTATTGGTTACCCATTCCTCTGGAATACACAAGGTTTGGCCGAGAGAGGGGTCATGTCGTTTGGGCGCCACATGTTTCTCTGAAGCTCTGCCCAGGCATTGTGATGGAATTTTGGCCACATTCCAACTCACATACTTTGGTCTGTCAAGACTGCAAGGTGGCACTCACATTTCGGGTTGTATTTTCTTCCTAACTCTTTGCATGATAATCTTCGTGATGTGGCTAATTATACTAATTGTTCTATGTTGATCGCATTCCATGGCTCCTGATTTCTTCGGGATTGCAAGAAATATAGAATTACATAATTCAGGAGGTATATCTCCAGTATCGTATATTGTATTCAGCAGTCTAGTGACTTGGTCTATTCCATATTCTTCTAAGGCATTGATCATTTCTATTGTGATGTTATCTGTACCCGGGGTCTTGCCAGTTTTCATATGGTTAAGAGCATTCTGAACTTCCATTTACAAACCTATGTAGAAGCTTATAGAACAACAGTGAATGCATAGTGAGAGCAACTGGAGGACACTCAGAACCCTTCACCATAAGATCCGGAGTACGACAAGGTTGTGTCCTGCCCCCTCTCTTGTTTATAACATATATAGACAACATGTATAAATAAACCTGCCAAACAGAGACCGCAAGAACACCGCATGACGAGAACACAGAAGAAGAACCATCTGCAAATCTAACCATTAGAGAACTCCTGTTTGCGGACGACCAAGCACTAATAGCAAAATCAGAAGCTGAATTACAAGAACACATGAATAGTCTAATGTGTAGGGAACATAACATGAAAATGAGCACAAGTAAAACAGAGATATTGACTATAACTAAAGAAGAAAAGGCAACAACGATTCACCTAAACGAACATCCCTTGAAACAAGTAAAGAGTTTCAAGTACCTATGAAGTATAATATCATCAAATGGCAAATCAGAAGACGAGATCGAAAATAGATGCAAACCAACTCATTGGACAAATGGCATTAATACTAAAGAACAAACATTTATCAATAACTACTAAGAAAGCACTTTACAACTCAATCTTCCTACCAACTCTATGTTACCAATGCCAAACCTGGGCAATGACAGAAAAAGAGAAAAGAAAAATCACAACAGAAATGAGATTCCTGAGAAGGTTACTCAATGTATCAAGAAGAGATAAGATCAGAAATGAAGAAATCAGGACTAAAGTGGGGGATATAGCTGCACTAGATTTTATCAGAAAGCGGCAAGTCAAATGGTTTAGCCATGTAACTAGGTTACCAACTAACAGTATACCACAACAAGCAATGATGTACATACCAGAGGGAAGCAGTGGAAGAGGCCGACCACGTAAACGTTGGACGGAGGGAATAGCAGAGTCAATAGGGGAGTCTCTGTGGCGAAGTGGTCAAGCCGTTTGACCCGTGCTCCGAAGGTTGTGGGTTCGATTCCGGGCCGCGTCCTTCGGTTTACGAGTTAAATGTTTCGGAGACTCCTGTGGGTCGTCGCTAAAAGCTACGGAGTTCGTGCTTTGTGTGACGCTTTCCGTGCTGCGGAAAGAGACCGAGCCATATGGGATAAAACCCGGTGCAATGAAGTCGACCCTGTTGACTTTTAAGCGACTTTTTTTTAAGCGACGAATAGCAGAGTCCATGGGAATATCGATACATGAAGCCCATAAGCGGGCACTCTCCCGCTGGTTATACTTCACCTCGACACCGCAAGGTACAAGAGGAACATAATGAGATGAGATGAGACTGCCAAGAGAATGTAGTGTTAATTATACTAAATAAACACACATTAAAATGTGGAAGGTGTGTCGGAGGTGTGGGGTGAAGATCACCCCAGCTTTGACCTATTCTTGACCCTGCTTGTGTCAGCTTTGACCTATCCTTGACACTACTTGTATCAGTTTTGACCTTTTCTTGACCTTGCTTGGGTCAGCTTTAATCTATACTTGACCCTACTTGCATGAGTTCAAGTTCAGTAAAGTCAAGTGTCGAAGGGGTTCTGGATGCAACTCGTAATCCGGCATATCTCGTTTCTTTTCATACAATAATATGAATGTCACATACCGCGTTGCTTTTCATACAATGGTATCAATGCCGTTCGTTTAGAAAGCAATGGCAAACTACTGAAATTACATTTGCCTAAATATCACTAGCATCCAAAAATTGCTCGGGTTGTTTAGTAAAGAGTATGCAAGTAACGTTTAAAACGTCCTTTTACAGGCATTTATACTTTGCTTACAAGAAACAAATGAAAACCGTAAACGGATTAGAGAAATTAGACGTAGACAGTCACAACATTTGGTGACGTTTTGAGAAGAGATAAATTGGAGAACGCAGTGAAAACTGGCAAGATCGAGGTGAAGTGAACAAGAGGAGGGCAGAGAAGTAAATACCTAGATGGCTTGGTCACGTGGTATGGTCGAGACAAGACTACTGAGCTGATCCACGACTCTGGTGATCGAGTGAGATGGCGAAACATGACTGCCCGCGCTTACCGACATGGCACAAGATGATGATGATACTATGTGAGTATATAGTGTGAGTATGCTATATAGTGCATACTTTTCATAACCAATCGGCTCTCTGTTGGTGATGTGGTTAATGTCACACCGGCCGCTTGTAGTCCCCCGTATCTTTAATATTACATATTTTGTTGTTTGTCCATCAAGAATGATGATGACCATTCATTTCGTCCAGTGGGGTTGAAAGTGTGGAGCCGTGAGTTCTAAGATGGTTGATAAGGCCTATTTTGGCTCGATATGTGCTTTGACAATGTGGACAAAGAATGCTTGACGTTTCTGGAGGAGGATTTTCTGCAGTGGATTTTCTGTTCTGTCTTTTTTTCACAGCTCTTGCAGTCCTGGTTGCTTCCATGTGACTGCACCCTTGCGTAATGATGCACACTACGAATTTCGGTCTCTAGCTGCAGTCTCCCAGGTGTCATTATGAATTCCAAAATCATTCAGTGAGATTTCCAGTGTCTTTAAAGCGTTTCCTCTGGCCGCCTTGGGAGCGTTTACCACAACGCAACTCGCCTTAAAAAATTCGTTTAGAGAGCCTGTGATTTGGCATTCGAGTTAAGTGACCAGCCCAGCGAATTGGATTCTTCATTTGTATTGTGTGGATACTGGGCATGGACGCTCTATCTAAGACTTCAGTATCTGGGATCTTGTCTCGTCATTTAATCTTCAGTAGCTTCCTTAGGCAGACTGTGTGGAAGTGGTTTAATTTCCTAGCGTGTCGCTGATAAACAATCCACAGATTTACAGATATTAGTCTGTGACAAACAGAGCCCAAACCACGTTAACAGATGTCTAGCTGGTGGGGAATTCGAGCACATGGCCAGATCGCGGGCAGGCAGGAGTGCTAACCTCTGATATACCGCGGCCACTGTAGTCAAATCATCGTCTGACACACCCTGCAGGAACATGTAATAACGGGAGTGGGAATTATTAACTAAATAATGATAGCTTCCAGCCAGTGATTTCATTCTGAAGATTCCTTGATGAGAAAGCAACACGTTGTCAACAAAGTTCAAATAAGAGTTTAAAAGCACTAAATTGTTAGCACTCTACAGCGACTGATTGTGGCCTGGCGGACTGTCAGTTGTTTTGCAGTGATAGTTCGATTGATGTAGTGTCCCAGACACGTTGTCATTAAGTCGTTAATGTCTGCTCCTTCATGGTTTGTGAGGCATCTCCTGGGTACTAGTTATCAATAGCATAGGTGTATTTAAACCTGGAATGTTAGAGTTGGTTTCGTAATGCCAGATAAACTGGCAATTATCTTTTGTAGCTAAATCTCGGGTGGAGTTGTGGAGCTGGGGGAATTATCGAGTTTGCTCGTGTTATGTAGGCGGGAACTCCCATGACATAACCGACAATTACAGCCTTATTTACATGCAGTTTACGTCATCTTTGGTCTTGTCTTGCCTCCGCTGACCTGGACCCCCAGGTCGAGAGAGACATAATCTGGCACCTTGCAATGCGTTGCAGAAAACGCGGGCGCGTGAGACTGACCACAGGTCATTTGTTTTCTTCTAAGTTAACATGACTGGCTACGATTGGCAAGCAGAGTAATCTGCTTGTTGTATCTTGGTGACAACTGGTAAGATCGAGGGGAACAGACCAAGGGGAAGACCTAGAAACAAGTATCTGGATGGCTTGGCCTTGTGGCATGGTCGAGACAGAAACACGGAACTGATCCACGACTCTGTTGATCGAGTGAGATGGCAGAACATGACCGCCCACGCTTACCGGCATGGCACATGATGGATGGATGGTATCTTCTGCAGGACTCGTCTAATGTCAGCTTGTATCTTGTGTTGTATCATCGTTGTAGAACACATAGATGATGTGTTGTATCATCGTTGTAGGACACATAGATGATGTGTTGTATCACCGTTGTAGGACACATAGATGATGTGTTGTATCATCGTTGTAGGACACATAGATGATTTGTTGTATCATCGTTGAAAGGACACATAGATGATTTGTTGTATCATCGTTGTAGGACACATAGATGATTTGTTGTATCATCGTTGTAGGACACATAGATGATGTGTTGTATCATCGTTGTAGGACACATAGATGATGTGTTGTATCATCGTTGTAGGACACATAGAGGATTTGTTGTATCATCGTTGTAGGACACATAGATGATGTGTTGTATCACCGTTGTAGGACACATAGATGATGTGTTGTATCATCGTTGTAGGACACATAGATGATGTGTTATGCAGTCACTAGCAAATAGTTCCATGAGTAATAAATGTTCACACAATTCTACAATCACACACACACATGTTCACAGAATTATATAATAACACACACACATGTTCAAATAATTATATAATCACATACAAATGTTCACAAATTTTATAATTACACATATATGTTCACACATTTATATAATCACACACACACATGTCCACACTATTTGTATGATCACACACAGATGTCCACAGTATTATATAATGACACACAGATGTCCATCGCTGTGTGCCAGGCGTGTAGCGACTGTGACTATAGGAAAACAAACTGGACGGGTTTGAGCTTCAACGTTGCATGTCCCTTCTATTGCGTTACTATCAGCCTCAAACCTAGCCTAATTTCCCGTGTGTTGCCGGGGCCCATAAGGGAAGCAAAGAATAGCAGCACTGTAGCCTACCACGCATGTCGTAAGAGGCGACTAAGGAGGCTTGATGGTTCCGTCGCCCTGCTACTGAGTGAGTGCGTGGCGCGACACTGTGAGCTGTGAGGTTCATGTGAAATGCTTTTGAATCTGATCGAGGTATTTTGGAACGTGACTGCATGTTCGGAACGATGGTAGATGGCTATGTCAAAGAGTTGACAGGTTTTTGCCTTATGCAGAAATGCGTGGCTGCTGGGCTTCTGGTTGACTGCCACTGCCATCGACGATGAACTGTATTTTCGTGGACTGTGTGGGTGAACATCTAGGAAACATCCAGATGGGAAAATGACTGCCGATTCCATCAGAGATAAACTGGGTGTTTCGTGGGGGACTGGTGTGTTGACATTCTGGCGGCGGCATTATGCACATTGTATCTGTGCGGGCTGTTGTTTGTTGAGACTCCTGTCTTTTCCACTTTTCACATTGGGCAGTGGGGAGCGTTTTGCATGATATTCACTGGCACGGGAACGGAGCATAATGGGGACAACTCGTTGCTATGAGGTTGGAACTACGACTAACTAACTAACTATCTAACTAACTAACCTAGCCTAATTGTCTAGGCTGATTTTCTTTGCTGATTTTTTTTTGTTTGGTCGATATTACGATCAATACATGCTTTCTGAACGAGAAATCAACGTTTACGTCGAACTGACTTACCAGTGTGTAGTTTTACCCTACAATCCCGTCGTCAGCGCGCAGGAAGTTTGAGCGCAGGTACGTTAAGCTCGCAACCATGCTAACGACAGGTTACAGTTTTTCCTATACTACATTTTATAAACAGAAGTGCTAGTTGTATACACATATCCCTAACCGAATCACACATTGAACATCGACTTTTGATTCTGTCACACACTCTAGCATCTACATCGACATTTGATTCTGTCACACACATTCTAGCATCTACATCGATATTTGATTCTGTCACACACATTCTAGCATTGACATCGACATTTCATTCTCTCAATGTGATCTTATTTATCACAGTATATCACCTGTTATCTCCACAGTGAAGGTTCGCTGCACTCTGGGATTAATTTATTGTAGCAGTGTGAGGGTGCTACAATGTACACTCTTGTCCTAATATCCACATATGTAACAGAGCCAGAGTGCTACAATATAAAGTCTCATTTTACATGTACGAGACAGTGTAACAGAGTGTGGGCGTTACACATGCATGTGACAGGTTGTGGGCGCTACAATCTATAATCTTGTTGTTACACATGCATATGATAGGTTGTGTGCGCTACAATCTATACACTTGTTGTTACACTTGCATATGACAGGTTGTGGGCGCTACAATCTATAATCTTGTTGTTACACATGCATGTGACAGGGTGTGGGTGCTACAATCTATACACTTGTTGTTACACATGCATGTGACAGGGTGTGGGTGCTACAATCTATAATCTTGTTGTTACACTTGCATGTGATAGGGTGTGGGCGCTACAATCTCTAATCTTGTTGTTACACTTGCATGTGACAGTGTGTGGGTGCTACAATCTCTAATCTTGTTGTTACACTTACATGTGACAGTGTGTGGGTGCTACAATCTATAATCTTGTTGTTACACTTGCATGTGACAGGGTGTGGGTGCTACAATCTATACACTTGTTGTTACACATGCATGTGACAGGGTGTGGGTGCTACAATCTATACACTTGTTGTTACACTTGCATGTGATAGGGTGTGGGCGCTACAATCTCTAATCGTGTTGTTACACTTGCATGTGACAGTGTGTGGGTGCTACAATCTCTAATCCTGTTGTTACACTTACATGTGACAGTGTGTGGGTGCTACAATCTATAATCTTGTTGTTACACTTACATATGACAGGGTGTGGGTGCTACAATCTATAATCTTGTTGTTATACTTGCATGTGACAGGGTGTGGGCTCTACTATCTATACACTTGTTGTTACACTTGCATGTGACAGGGTGTGGGCTCTACTATCTATACAATTGTTGTTACACTTGCATGTGACAGGGTGTGGGCTCTACAATCTATACACTTGTTGTTACACTTGCATGTGACAGGGTGTGGGCTCTACAATCTATACACTTGTTGTTACACTTGCATGTGACAGGGTGTGGGCTCTACTATCTATACACTTGTTGTTACACTTGCATGTGACAGGGTGTGGGCTCTACAATCTATACACGTGTTGTTACACTTGTATGTGACAGGGTGTGGGCTCTACAATCTATACTCTTCGTGGTACACTTGCATGTGACAAAGTGTGGGAATACAGTCTATAATCTTCGTGTTACACTTGCATGTGACAGGGTGTGGACGCGACAATCTATAATATTCGTGTTACACTTGCATGTGACAGGGTGTGGGCGCTACAATCTATAATCTTCGTGTTACACTTGCATGTGACAAGGTGTGGGGAATACATTGTATAATCTTGTTGTTACACTTTCATGTGACAGGGTGTGGTTGCCACAATCTACTCCTTTTGTTACACTTGCATATGACAGTGTGTGGGCGCTACAATCTTTAATCGTATTGTTACACTTGCATATGACAAGGTGTGGGGGTTACAATGTATAATCGTTTTGTTACACTCTCATGTGACAGGGTGTGGGCGCCACAATCTATACGCTTGTTGTTACACTTGCATGTGACAGGGTGTGGGCGCCACAATCTATATTCTTGTTGTTACACTTGCATGTGATAGGATGAAAGTGGTTAGTTTTCAGGTGGCAGCTGTCTCAAGTGTAAGCGGAATTTCCCTATAGAAGCAATGTCGGTATTTGATGAATGGGACCTGGCTGAATTGTTTAACGCAACAAGCGATACAAGCAATATTGTTAAATGATGAATAATATCTGGCTGATTTTATTTCACGCAACAAGCGATAGCCGCTCCTTGGCGAGGGAGTTACTGGCAGTTCGTAATCCTGCATATCGCGTTCCAAACATAGCTGCGGGCGATTTGGCAGCAGACCACCTTGCGTTGATTTTTTATAAAATGGTGTGATTGCCGGTCGTTTAGAAAGCAACGGCAAACTACTGAATATAACATTTGCCAAGAGATCACAAACAGACAGAAAACGCTGGGATTTTGTTTCACGTAACAAGCGACGCAAAGATCTCGTTAAATGGTAAATGGTACCTGGCTGATTTGTTTCATTGGACAAGCGATGTGTGTGGTTGATTGGCGGTCGAGATTGTCGAAGACATTTCAGCCACGTTCACTTGTTCAGAATGCTGTGGCAACATTTAGTTCTCCGTGTTAATTTTGCATTTCTTACTCCGTGCTATCATATAGTATAATAAAAAGTAATTTAAATTTTGTTTTATTCAAGAAAGGATATTACATTCCAGATAAAAAAAATGTTCACATTTATTATTTTACAGATGGGAAGAAGCCTACAGCACCAGAAGTTCAGAAATAACTACTGTTGTGATATTACTACCGCGCTCAGGACATGAACAGCTCAGTATTTTCATTACAAGTTGATTTTATCACCAGAGATGAACAGCACAGTATTGTCATTACAAGTTGATTTTATCACCAGAAATGAACAGCACAGCATTGCCGTTAAAAGTTGACTTTATCACCAGAGATGAATAGCACAGCATTGCCGTTAAAAGTTGACTTTATCACCAGAGATGAGAGCTTTATTTTCCAGGTAGTCAACAATGTTGTTTTAATCCCTGTAATTGGTCTGTTTGGAATCACCAGCAATATCATTAACATGATCGTGTTTCACAGACAACAGTTCACATCATCTGTCAACATTAGCTTCTTTGCCCTGGCCTTGTCCGACTTCCTGTGCCTCCTGACGTTACAATGGTTTAACTTCTGTTTGAATCCTTATTTGAATCTGGACGACTTCTCGTTTGTGCTGACAGAAGTCCAGTACCTGGCTGGAGGGGGTTCGTTCCACGTTTGTTTCAGTCGTGTCACGTGTTGGATCACTGCTTATATCACGGCTGAAAGATGCCTCAGCGTGGCCCTGCCTCTGAAAGTCAAACAGATCGTGTCTCTCAAAAACACTACAGCTTGCATGTTCATCATTTTCATCATCAACCTGATGACGCTTTTGCCCGAGTTCTGTATTGCATATTTAGACTGGAAGTTTGTTCCGGAACGAAACAAGTCTTTAATTGGAATTGTGTACAGGGGTTTTAAAAATGAAGCTGATGGACTGATCTATACACTGACTTCAATATCAGGAATGCTTTCGTTTGTGGCAGTCGTAATTTTGACAGCTTTCTTGACCATGAAACTAGCGCAACAGTCCAACTGGCACAGCACGGCGTCGGCCAACAGCTCACAGTCTGAGACCAGAGCCATTCGGGACAAGAAGACAATGAAGCTTGTGGTGATGATAGCTGCCATTCTCATTATCTGCTACACTCCAGGGATCATAGCCTCTTTTGTAGCCATGTTTGAACCGGAATTTACTGTAACAGGAGCGTATACGAATTCTTACTGGTCCATCTGGTCCTTACTTTTCGTCTGCGGCGCTATCAACTCCAGCGTGAACATTTTACTGTACTATAACATGAGCACTAAGTATAGAGCGACGTTCAATGAGCTGTTCACGAGTTGCACAAACACTGCTTCAAGTATGTGAGAGTATATCAGCGATAGCTCACATCATTTTGAACTTTTATTGCTTCACATTTTCTGCCTCTGTCTGTTGTTGCAGACGCTGATGTACCACATTTTCCTTCAATTTCTGATCTTCCCATTTGTATCATTGTCTATCTCTTGCCCTCATTTCACTGTTCCCTTTAAAGTGCTGTCTAAAATGGTCATATCCCCTTTAATGTATCTACAGTGTTCGTTCTATCTCATTTCTTTCATCGGTTGTTTCTTATCTGTGGTCCCAGTGATCACCTTTTCCCATTTCATTCACCAGTTGCATTCAATCGCGGCTTCTCTCCTTGAGCTTAGCATTTATTTGTTGAGATCTCTGTGATATTGTGCACATTCTCCTGTGTCTTTACACACTAGTGTTCAATTCCTTGTTAATTGTACATTATAGCAGTGATAATTAAATACATATCATTGTCCAAGACTGAGTGTGGATGTCTCATATCTGCAGGATGATGTGTATTAAAATATATATTCAAGATTGTTTGTGGCACGCTCTGGGCTGTATTATTTTCCAGATGTTATCATTTGCTTCTTCCACACAACTCTTCTCCCCGCCATCCCCGACTTTCAGAAACAAATGAAGACATCAAAGACATGGAGAGGAGAGGGAGGGGGAGGATGAGGGGATGTTTCCCCGTGCCTTTAATATCTTCGCCTGTTTCTTTAACTTCTTCCTGTGACTTTTATGTCTTCATGTGTTTCTTTAACTTCCTCCCGTGTGTTTGATCTTTTCATTATATTTTCTATAACTGACTGCCATGACTTTGATCTCTTCATCTGTTTTTTAACTTCGTTCCATGACTTTGATGTCTTCGTTTGCTACTTTCACTTCCTCGCATCTTTGTTTCGTGGTGAAAGTGTTCAGTGCAGGATTTTTATTTTCCCAAGGTCGTGTTGAGTTGACGTTACACTTTCCTAGACTGAGTATAGTCAAAGAGCTAACCCACTTGAGACGCAAGAGACAGTACTGACAGGACAGTATAGAGTAAAGACAGTCAACCAACAGGGACTGTATCATGAGACATGTAGATAGAAGTACTGGGACAGGTCGCGACTGTTGACAGACACCAAAGGGTTAAGGACAGGTGAGCCTGTTACTCAGTATAGACCCGAGACGGACGGACTAAGGCAGGTCAAGCATGAATCACGGGACGAAAGAACCTGTGATAGAACAGACCCGACCGAGAGTTAAGCAGACAGTGTTAGGCTAGCGACGGAGACGGACCTGTTTGAAAGTAGACTTTATATCAGAAGTGTGAAAGCTATTGAGACTGCTTTGATGTGTGATCGATAGAATATAAGCGACACAACTGTGAGACACCTGGTGTGCTCTGATTGAGTGAGACAGTGTATACAATTTGAGTGCTATGGCGAGATTGATATTGACGAGTTTGAGTGCTTGTACATAAATGACTCGGTGTATGTAATTCACTAATAATATTGTAACTGTTCCGACACGAGTGTGTTAAGTCGGTACGGCTTTTATGTAGCGAGCAATCTCTGCGGGATTTGTGAAGCTCGATATCATTCTATTAAACGTCCCGTTTTGGAACGAATTACGAGCTTGTCTCGGTGTTGATTGTTTGTGCGAAAGAGTAATATTAACTTGTCATAGACCTTTATATATATATATATATATATATTCAAAAAAATGTTTTCCCGTAGACACAAACAATAGATTGCACGATTTATTGCCTGGTATATTTCGCTGCATCTCGTCAGGTACATACTGCAGAAATCACACAACGTAAAGTAAAATAACTAGATAAATCCTTTAAATAGAAATATACATATATTCACACAGTAATATCGATTGTCTACCACGGTAATTTTAAACTGACTAACATGTCTTTCTGCTTGCACAAGGCCGGCTTACGCAGGTTGCTCACTATGGCTTCAGCAAACCTTATCAACTGAATACACTGTGTGTTGAACAACACACGGAAGGCACTGTCTCTTTCAACCACATGACCACTCTCGAGCACATGTCTCGCGACCGATGAAGCAGGACTGTTCCGGTGTGTCGGCCTGCCTAAGCTACCATCTTCTGTGTGTAGTATCTTGTCCACCCAGTTCGGAATGTGTTCCAACACTCTGTTATGTAACTGTCCCTCTGTTCTACCTATGTAGATGGCCTCGCACCTCCTCTCTTCTCTATCTGCCTACATGCGGCTCTTTGACAGCAACAAATCAGAAAGCAGAAGTTGAATTAAACACTATAAACGCCCCAAATATAACAGGACGACAGTTAGACCAGTGTCTGAACAACATTGTTTCTTTATGCAAGCCGCAGTCAGTGTTCACTGGGTATTTCTTCAAGCATGCTGCAGCCGGTGACATTCTTCATCCCACTGAAATAATTGTCACATAAACTAATTAATTCTGCTGATTTTTTTTTTTTTCCATATCCTTTACAGGACATTGCTGTCAACACCAGCATCTTTCAGCTGATTGTTGATTTCTAGACAAGATTACGCTCAGTAGTTTGCCTTTGCTTTCTGAGCGGCCGCCTTACACACCTCATAATTCTCACCGTCGTCACGTTACTTACGAGAGTATACGAGATTACGGACAAAAGTCGATAACCTCTAGGCCAGGAAGCCGGCAATTCTGCTGATACACGCCCTAAATGTGGCCACGATAATGTCACCGCAGTGGTTTCTGTGTTGCTGTGTTGTGTTGTTGATGTTTGCTGATGTGTCTTGTCGCCGCAACGTTCTCTGTTTTCTGTAATTGTATTTTAATGCAGCCCTACATTTCGTGGTCGTCTATTGTTTAGGGTCGTTGACCGAACGCCACTCTCATCACGACCACCCAACAGTTTCTCTGTCTCAGGTCATTGCTCCTGCCTCGTGCACCCCATCCCCTACTTGCAATATAGAGTGGATGTCCTGGCTTTGACAAACCGAGGTATCATAAGTGTTCACTATATCGCTATTGTAAGATCAACATTAAGGTTAACAACGACACTCTGCCTGCAGTGTGTAACCTGTTCTCTGTGTATATAGTGGTGCTCTAGATGACAGCGTGTTGTGTTCAAGTATCCGTGCACCTGGTGTGTTTCAGACACACTATACTGGTATATGCGTCAACTACTGTGTCTGCACTTGGAGAATAGCTGCTTGAACGTCTCCTTATACCTGGTGCTCATGGAGTAGTAGAGGAATATGTTCACGCTGGAGTTGACAGCATTTGCGACTAAAGCCACAGACCACATGGAAAAGTAAGAGTTCCTATAGGCTCCTACTAAAATAAACTCGGGTTCAAACGCAGTTACCAGGGAGGTGATGGTCCCAGGGGTATAGCAGACGATGAGAATGGCAGCAACCGTCACCACAAGCTTCATCGTTTTCTTGTCCCGAATGGCTCTGGCCTCTGATTGGGCATTCTTTGCCGAGGCCGTTTTGTGCCAATTAGACTGATGAGCTAGTTTTATGGTCAGAAAGGTTGTCAGTATTACAACTGCCACAAATGATAACATTCCTGATATTGAAGACAGTGTGTAGACCAAACCTTCCGCTTCGTGTTTGAAACTTCTGTAGACAAGTCCAATTAAAGTCTTGTTTCTCTCCGGAACAAACTTCCAGTCTAAATATGCAATACAGAACTCTGGCAACAGCGTCATCAGGTTGGAGGCAAATATGACGAACATGCAAGCTGTAGTTTTTCTAAGAGACACGATCTGTTTGACTTTCAGAGGCAGAGCCACGCTGAGGCATCTTTCAGCCGTGATGTAAACAGTGACCCAACACGTAACTCGACCGAAACAAACATGGAACCATCCCCCAGTAAGATATATAAACTCTGTCGGCACAAAAGGAAAGGCGTCCGTGTTCAAATATGGGTTCAAACAAAAATTATACCATTCTAGTGTTAAGAGACATAAGAAGTCGGACAAGGCTAAGGCGAAAAAGCTGATGTTGACAGAGGATGTGAACTGTTGTTTGTGAAACACCACCATATTGATGATATTGTTGCAGATTCCAAACAGACCAATCAAAGAGCTTAAAACGACATTATTAACCAATCGGAAAATAGCCAGCTGTTCCGTGGTGATAATGTCAACGTGTGCTGACAACACGGTCCCGTTTATCGCTTTCACTTGGCTGGACAAGTAGGAAGTGATGTTCTCTTCAGTCATGACTGAACTTGTTACAGCGACGACCTCGGGTCTCCTTGGTGGCGTCTGCAAAAAAGTAAATGTGTAGACCTGTATGCTTGAATAAATGAGACACTTCACTAAACCACTGTGTCGAGGTCGATCTTTGACTGTCGACTAACATTACCCATGCAAACACTTTAGCGTTCCTTTGGCCTCTGTAATTGAAATGTGAGTTAAAAAATACACAGGCATACAATAATCTCTAGCAGTTAGCGTATGCTGGCACAGTAGCTTGCCGCGGCTGCACAGTCTCTAGGAGTTAGCGCATGCTGGCGGGATGTTACGGCTCTATTGTTTGTCTTGTTAATAAGTTCTATCCAATCCCTCTGTGGTTCTTCATTCAGGCTTCTCTGGATGGGTAATCTCCAGTTGCTTTATTCCATGTGTTTGTCGATTGTCAGCGTCTTAATTCACAATCACACAGGCTCGTAGTAACCAACAGATGTGATAACAAACACTGTCACAGAATGACTGTACGTGACACACGGCGAATACAATTATAACCACTTTATTCGCACTTCTCACTCGCCGCAAACATTACAGGCATCGCTTAACAATAACGGCGATGCCATTACACAATAAATATATGGAGGACATCAAAAAAGAAATGGAGAGAGAGAAGATTAACATATTAGGAATATCGGAAACGAGATGGAGAGGAGCAGGGATAAGGACAGGAGAGGATTGTAAGATTATTTACTCGGGGGGAGAAGAACAGCAAAGAGGTGTAGCCATTATATTAGATAAGCAAACATCAAATTCTGTCAAAGGATATTGGGCTGTGTCAGACAGAGTTCTATTAGTAAAATTAAACGGAAGACCTTTTAAAATAAATGTAATTCAAGTATATGCCCCAACAAGTGAAAGCAGTGAAGAAAGTATAGAGGAATTTTATAATGACATGGAGTCTGCTTTAAAGAACTGTAAAAAATCAGAAATAAATATCATAATGGGTGATTTCAACGCAAAAATAGGAAAGCAAAGCGATGGATACAGTGTAGGCAACCATGGTTTGGGAGAGAGAAATGAAAGAGGTTACAGACTTGTAGAATGGGCAAAAGAACAAGAATTGGTTGTAGGAAACACCTGGTTTAAACAACATCCTAGAAGATTATGGACATGGAGGAGTCCAGACAGCAGGATTAAAAACCAGATAGATTACATCCTGATAAGCAAAAGGTTTCGAAATGCATTAACAGTTGTAAAAACAGTTCCAAATGCAGACTGTTACAGTGATCACAGATTAATTACTGGCACATTGAGGGTAAAGTTAAAGAAAGTCAAGTATACAGCAGGAAACCCTAAATATGACTTGTGCAAATTGAAAACTGACAAAGAAATACAAGATAATTTTAACATAGAAGTAAAGAACAAATTTGATTTATTGTCTGATCTAGAGATCCTATTTCAAGATGTAGATGATCAATGGGAAATGCTGAAGAATTCAATCAGTTGTGCAGCAGAAAAAACTATTCCAAAAGTAAAGAAAGTTGGCCGTAAGACATGGATGACTGAAGAAATTTTACAACTAATGGAAACAAGAAGACAGAACAAAAATAATCCTGCCAAATATGAAGAAATTCACAGAAAAGTCAGAACCTTATGTAAGGAGGCTAAAGAAACATGGCTTGAGAAAAATTGCAGAGAAATTGAAAAACAACACAACAGTAAAAATGCGAAACTAATGCACAAAAGAATTCAGGAGATTACTAATCAAAGAACACGTACATCAGCAGGCTGCCTAAAGACAAAAGATGGAAGAGTCATAATAGAAAAAGATCAGATTTTACATGTATGGTCAGATTACGTGAAAAACCTTTATGACGATAGCAGAGACGAACAATATATTGTTCAAAATAACAACGAAGGGCCACCAATTTTGAAGATGGAGGTTCAGAATGCTCTTAATCATATGAAATCTGGCAAAACCCCCGGTCCAGACAGCGTCACAACAGAAATGATTAATGCTTTAGAAGAATATGGAATAGATAAAGTTACCAGTCTGCTTAATACAATATATGATACTGCAAATATACCTCATGAGTTATGTAATTCTGTATTTATTGCAATCCCAAAGAAATCAGGAGCCTTGGAATGTGATCAACATCGAACAATTAGTATAATGAGTCACATCACGAAGATTTTGCTAAGAATTATCATGCAAAGAGTTAGGAGGAAAATACAACCTGAAATAGGAGAAGAACAATGTGGGTTTGTGGAAGGCAAGGGTACAGTAAATGCTGTGTATATACTGAGAAACATAATCGAACGTTCTATAGAAGTAAACAAAGATCTACACCTTTGCTTTATTGACTACACAAAGGCTTTTGATAAAGTGAGACATGTCAACATGATAAGGATGCTTGAAGATCTACAAATTGATGGAAAAGATCTTAGACTTGTAAAAAACATATATTGGAAACAACAAGCTGCCATAAGAGTTGATAATGAAGTAAGCCAATATCAGCCTATTAAAAGGGGTGTGAGACAGGGATGTGTAATGTCTCCAGATCTGTTTTCCCTGTACAGTGAAAGTATTTTCAGAAATATTGAAGATATGGAAGGAATCAACATTGGGGGACGATGCATCAATAACATTAGATATGCAGATGATACAGTCTTGATTGCAGACAATGAACAGGACCTGCAACATTTAGTAGATGCGATTGTTACACACAGTGAACAACTAGGGTTAGAATTAAATTGTAAAAAGACACAGATTATGGTCGTCACTAGGAAGGACGAAATACCACAATGTAATATACAAGTAAATGGGAATATTCTTCAACAAGTGAGCAGGTACAATTATCTCGGAACAGTAATAACATCTGATGGGAGATGCCTTGAAGAGATTAGAACAAGAATCGCCATGGCAAAAGTAGCCTTTAGCAAGATGAAAAACATACTGACCAATAAAATGATGTCAATTGAAACGAGAAAAAGAGTGTTGAGATGCTACATAGAACCTGTACTTTTATATGGATGTGAAGCTTGGACAATGAGCAGCCAGGCTGAAAAACATCTGATGGCTGTAGAAATGTGGTTTCTGAGGAAAATGCAAAGAATACCATGGACAGCCAGAAAGACCAATGAACAAGTCCTTCAAGAAACAAATGAAGATCGTAAACTGATCAGAGACATTAGACGTAGACAGTCACAATTTTTTGGGCATGTTATGAGAAGAAATGATTTGGAGAACTTGGTGACAACTGGTAAGATCGAGGGGAACAGACCAAGGGGAAGACCTAAAAACAAGTATCTGGATGGCTTGGCCTTGTGGCATGGTCGAGACAGAAACACGGAACTGATCCACGACTCTGTTGATCGAGTGAGATGGCAGAACATGACCGCCCACGCTTACCGGCATGGCACATGATGGATGGATGGATATACATTCAATGCATCAGTTCATAACTTACAACACTACGTCCCAGGCGCACAGTCTTCTATACTCAAACAGGCGTTCTCTCTAAAAGCGTGCACTCACACAAGCAATACGAGCACACATCTCCCATGTCTGTCCTCTACCACAGTCCATGGCCGTCTGCCATCTAAATGCAGTGAGTCCTTGTTGGTCGTGTTTCTTTACAGCGTGGACTCCGTGCGCCATGCGTGCCACAACTGACCGTTCTCGTCACTGCGTAGTTAATGCAGCTCACAGGCGTACCTGGCCGTAATTGCCAGGCGTCGATGATGAAGACACGGCAGATCTGGTGGGGAGATTCTGACATCGATCACATCCTGATTTTCTCATGTAAAGATTGCTCTTCGTTCAAGGCGTCGAGGAAATCATGGGGATGTCAACACACACACACACACACACACACACACACACACACACATACACACACAAATCGGAGTTTAACAAATTGGAAGAAGGCTAAAAGACACTACACCTGCTCTCTAGAGGACATACACGTGAGAGAGAAACGAATCGCCTTTATCTTAGAAAACAGTCTTTCATTCACAAACACCCTATTCATACAACATACATGAATGTCTTGTTCTAGCACAGGAACCAAATTGATTACACTGTAACATAAGAAAGATGAAAGATATGTATAACATCGTCACAGATAGTACCGGGAGCAGATTGCGGCACAGATTATGAACTAATTGTGGCAACAGTCAAGACATATTGTAGGAAGTGATCAAGAGGCAAGGCCAATACGGTGAACCCTACACGAAGTGCCGTATGAATATAACATTGCCATTACAAGCGATTACTGGAACTGTTGGTGCTGGAACTTTTCGCTGGCTGCTGAGGATGGGGACGGAGCGCTTATGGGAATACCCCGAGTGCTGTGATATCGGTTCCTAAATCAATCAATCAATCAATCATTACAAGCAAACTCCAGTTGTTGATGGTAGATCAAGAAGACATGACAACCCATGAACTAGCCGCCTGAAAGAGAGACATTCTCATCTCATATAAGATGCGAGAAGCAGAAATTTTCACAAGGGAAACATTCAAACAAATAGAGGAGTGAAGAAAATTATAGCAAACAGTGACAGAAAAACAACAAATAGTCACTCACAAAAACACTGCGCGATAAATATCAGAAAAGCGATCATAACTACAAGAAAGAGGTTGTAATGAATAGTAGGCCTCTTTCAGCCCTGAAGGACTATAGAGTTGTGCCGCTGAGGAGGTGCCTGGCAGCACCGCTGGTGACTGTATAGTCCACTGCGAGAGTGACATCTCTGTCAGTTTCCGCATCTGTAAGACGAGGCAGGTCCCGCAGTAAGTGACTGCGTTTTATGCATGTGCCTCCTATCCTCAGTTTGTTGGATCAGATTGCGCTCAAAGAGCACCAGTCCGTATCGTACATCTCTTCTCCAGGAACATCTGTCTGTTGTCTGGATCTATGCCAAGAGTTTTCATATCTTGTTTACACACATCCCTATATCGCATTTGGGGTTTTCCGGTTGGCCTCTTTCCTGTGGCTAGTTCTCCGTATAGGAGATCTTTGGGAATACGTTCATCCTCCATTCGAGATACATGGCCCAGCCACCGGAGGCGTCTCTGCTTGAGGAGGGAGTGCACTGTGGTAATATCTGCTCTTTCAAGCACATGTTTGTTTGTTATGTGGTCTTTCCATGATATGTCCAGGACACGTCTCAGACATCTCACATGGAAGGAATTCAACTTTCTTTCCTGTCTTGAGTACAAGGTCCAGGATTTAGACCCATAGAGTAGTGTGCTAACAACACAAGCTTTATATACTTGAACTTGTGTACGCTCTGTTAGTCTATTATTCTCCCAAACTATTTTAGTTAGCCTGGAAAATGTTGTGGCTGCCTTTCCAATGCGTCTGTCGATTACTGTCTCTAATGAAAGATTATCTGATATTGTCGACCCCAAATACACAAACTCGTGGACGACCTTCAATTCGTAATTAGAAATTTTGATTGACGGGGGTGCACCAGCATCTTGTTCCATCACCTGTGTTTTATTTAGGCTAATGGTGAGCCCAAAGTCTTTGCAGGCGGCTGCAAAACGATCTATGAGCCTTTGGAGATCTTCTGCTGTATGAGTAGTCAGTGCTGCATCATCTGCAAAAAGTAGTTCTCTTACGCATCTTGGTCTTATTTTGGTCTTTGCCTTGAGTCTTGATGGGTTAAAAAGTTTGCCATCAGATCTTGTGTGGAGGTATATGCCTTCAGTGGCAGACCCAAATGCCTGCCTTAAGAGAACGGCGAAGAAGATACCAAAAAGTGTAGGAGCAAGCTCGCAGCCCTGCTTTACTCCACTGCTGATGCTGAATGACTAGGATGTTGAGCCGTCAAATAAAATGGTCCCCTGCATGTTTTCGTGGAATGATTTCACGAGACTAAGAAGGGTGGGTGGACATCTTATCTTTTCAAGGACCTTAAAAAGGCTGTTTCTGCTCACGAGGTCAAATGCCTTTGTGAGGTCGATGAAGGCAATATATAATGGCTTCCTCTGTTCTCTCGGAGTGAGAAAATCATATCGATGGTGGACCTGTTGGGTCTAAATCCGCACTGTGATTCGGAGTAGATTGTTTCAGCAAGAATGTGTAACCTTTTAAGGATTACTCGAGCAAAAATCTTGCCTGTAACGCTGAGTAGGGAAATGCCGCGATGGTTGTTGCAGTCGCTTCTGTCGCCTTTGTTTTTATAAAGGGTAACAATGTTTGCGTCTTTCATATCTTGTGGTACTGATTTTTCTTTCCAGCAGAGCTGAAATATTGCATACAGTTATGGGATGAATGTTTCTTTGCTACATTTTAAAATTTCAGGTGGAATACTATCTTTTCCAGGTGCCTTGCCGGATTTGAGAGAGACTAGTGCTTCGCCAATTTCTGTGAGGCCTGGTTCGTTATCCAGGGCATGTATGGCGGACTGTTGATTGATGGCTTCCAGAGCTTCTTCGCTGACAGTGTTATCCACTGAATATAGCTCTGAGTAGTGTTCTACCCAGCGATCCATTTATTTCGCTCTATCTTTTATGATTACCCCTTCAGTTGATCGTAAAGGGGCCATCTTATTTTGTGATGGACCGACAGCTTGCTTGATGCCCTTATATTTCCAGTGTCTGCACAAGTTTGAATTTGAGCAGAGAGCTGTAGCCAGTACCTGTTCGCACATCTTCTTGCCATCTGTTGTACTCTATTTCTGGCCGTTCGCAATGCCTGCAATGTTTTCTCTGAAGGTGATGTTTTATACATTGAGAATGCATGTCTCTTTATCTCCAGGACTGGGAGCATCTCTTCAGAGTGTGCTTCAAACCAATCGGTTGTCTTAGTTTGCTTTTTGCTAAATGTTGATGGAGCTGTATTGTAGATGGTGTCGCCAGAATGACTCCACCTCTCGGTGCCATTTCCGTTTGTGGGGCCAGGCAGAGTATCCGCTAGAGCCTGTATGAATTTGTTGACCTTCTCTTTGTTTTGGGTGCCGCTGGTGTCAATACGTGGTCTTCCTTCTGTTCTGCTTCTGTAGATTCTCTTGGGCTTTATCTTCACCTTGATGGAAACGAGCGAATGGTCGGTGTCGCAGTCAGCACTATGATAGCTGCGAGTCAGCCGTACATTGCGAAGATTGCTGCGTTTAGTAAGCACCAGGTCGAATTGGTGCCAGTTCTTTGATCTAAGGTGCCTCCATGACACCTTGTGTTGAGGTTTCGTGTCAAAGAAGGTGTTGATCACGCACAGATTATGGTGGCTGCAGAATTCCAAGAGACGTTGTCCATTGTCATTGATATTCCCAACGCCAAACTGTCCTAGACATGAAGGCCAAGATTTGTGGTCGGAGCCAGCCCTGGCCTTGAAATCCCCAGGATAAAAAGATGTTGTTTCTCTGGTGTTTCACTGACTTCTTTGCTAAGGTCGTCATAAAACTTGTCTTTAGAATATGATGCTGCAGTTAGTGTTGGGGCGTAAACGCTTATAATACTGACTGGGCCTGCCTCTGTCTGGAGTTGGAGCTTCAGTATTCTTTAAGTGCCATCACTTCGTGGTATAATGGAATTAGGCAGCTTGTTTCTGATAGCTAAGCCATCTCCATGCTCCCTGATCTCTCCGCAGACTTGCCATGCCAGTAGAAAGTGAAGTTCCTCTCCTTGATGTTTCCAGATTCTTGGAGTCTGGTCTCTTGCAGGGCGATATCCCCAGTCATAGTAGTTCGTTGTTTATCACTGCAGTTATGCGGGCATTCACAATCTCGTTTAGATCGTATGAGATGCCAGGGGGTCATGGTTCTTACGTTCCATGTTCCTAGCCTTAGGGCCGGTGTTTTTTTTTTTCTTGTTGCTAGGTGTATAGATTGCGGTTCATGTGTCAGAATTTTCCCCGTAAACTCTACATACCCTCAGGAGCAGATGAACCGTGGCGAGACAGTACCTTATTGACTGGGGGCTGCCCAGCTTAGGCGGGCGATAGCTGTCTAGAGAGATACGATGATCTCTCCCACCGTCGGAAGTAGCCCCTGGCGCCTTGCTCTACGCCAATCGAGCATTAAGACTTATAACCGGCAAATGCTGCTTCCCGTGTTGTGTCACCGCTTTACGCGGCGCTGAAGTGACCTCTTCAGGGCACAAGCCTGGGCAATGGAAATCGGAGAACCAGCTGTTGCCCAGTAGCAAGTTCCCCCTCTCCACGTCACCGATGTTGACCAAGGAAAAGGCAGTAGCCAATGCAACTTGGCATCGGTGCCGTCGCGGGAGTTGCCAAAACTATGTTGTTTACAACATGGAACTGCCTTAGGGACTCCATCTCCGGATTTGTTCTCAGGGTTTACTCCCTTTCCCATATGAGTATACCCGCAAGGTAGCGGAGGTATGAGATTTAGAATTCCCTCTCTTAGAAGAGATACCAACCAAGGTTGACGAGCCTCCTCTGCCCGGGAATCAATTAGGAGGGAAGTCTGCCATTCTTCCTTCCTGGCAGGGACCATACTGATCAGATGACCGTAGCAATTGTCTCTACTGAGAGATCCTCTGCCCACCGTCACTGACTTGAAACCATAACCAACAACTATCTGTCAGCTGCTCCCGAGTCCAATCCACCACCTGCTCATATGGCATCACGTTACCCTGTTGAAAAGAAGGTGGGGGGGGGGGTGTTTAAACGGGTACTCCACCTTGCCCAAGGGTGTCCCGTAGGCTAGCGGAGGGAAGGAGGCGCCTTACTTCTCCTTTGATAGGGGGTACCCCTACCCCGCTACCCCAGGAAGTAATGAATACTTCTAATTGAATTGAGCATCCCCAGTTGAAAGTAAACCAGATGTCGACTTGTTCAAGGAAACAAGAATAGTAACAGACAAACATTTCATTTACACATGCCATGAATGGCCACACTTTAACAGAATGCATGGCTGCCTAGAGCGAGGCTCTGAGTACTGCGGAGAGATGTTTGAAGACGTGATCATAGACCACACTAATGTACATGCAAGTGAAGGGAAGTCACCAAGACATGCGATCCACAGTTCATAATACGATGAGAGGAAGTCACCAGCTTGTTATGATATGTCTCATCTAATTTTATCTTGTTCCTCTTGTACCTTGCGGTACCTTGTGTCCTGATGTTTGTCAAAGTAATAATTCACACAGCACACACAAACACACCCACACACACACACACACACACACACACACACACACACACACACACCAATATACATATATGCACACACCGACACACCGACACACAAGCACACCTACACATATCCACAAGCATATAAACACACACACCCACACACATAGACACACAGCACGGTCTGGTGCGGACACACGTATATGACAGGTACAAGCCAAGGACACCCCTACAGTTTGAGAACCGGTCTACAGGTCAAGGACCAGCCTACAGGTCAAGGACCGCCCTACAGTTCGAGGACCGGCCTACAGGCCAAGGACAGCCCTACAGTTCGATGACCGGCCTTCACTGCTGGAGGCACATCGGACACAAGTATATGACAAGTACCGGTCAAGGACTGGCCTACAGGTCAAGGACCGGCCTACAGGTCAAGGACCAGCCTACAGGTCAAGGACACGGCCTACACTGCTGGAGGCAGCATGGGCATATGGTACTAGACCCACGTTGTACACAACATTCAGCACGTGACGTCACTGTAACACTGGTCGCCTTTACTGCTCTAGATATTTCTCGGTACCCACTTTAGTCTAGGTCACCTGGAACTGTAAACGTTCGTCCCAATGAGGACCCGAACCTACGAGCACTGGGTGGGCAGGCGAGCGTCCGGCCACTCCACATTCTCAGCTCGCAGAAATATGTGGACTCCGAGAAGACGGAAAATGTGCGCCTAAAGTGTGAACATTGTCTTATAATACTTGAGTGTCTTGTGGCCTGTGTGAACATATTCTTATAACATAGTTAAGTGTCTGGTTACCTGTGTGAGCATATACTTATACAAGTCTGGTGACCAGTCTGAACATATTCTTAAATTGTTGCATCATGAATTCGAAGATGTGTGGCAAGGGTCGATCACTTCTACCTTGTTTAGAAACACTGCTAACTGTACTGTAGTCTCCCGTGATTACGACAAATGATATAGTCATCTTTCACAGATCAACAAGGTGCGATGGCCTACTGGTGGAGCAACTTTTGCATCATAATTGTCGAATTTGTTCGGTCATAATTATCCCTTTTTCCCGTCAGCCATGTCACTTTTTTTTCCCCGTTGTTCAGATGACATATTGCTTTACATTAACGCTATCCCATCGCCTACGTAAATAGTACGTGTACGTGGTAATACTGCAGAATCAATAGCATACCTGTTATTACACTTCATATTGTTATTACCTGTAAAGTTCTTGTAAGCGAAATTCATATTATCACTTGTTTTACACCAGTCTGATGCCTCCAGGCGGTTGTTAGAGGCTGTAATTGCTGCGGTCTAGCTCCAATTCTTGTCAGTCATCGAGTACGTTCTTCATTCAATTACACCAGTGACCACATTTCCAGAAGGTATTTGTATCAGAAATTAAATACACAATTTCTTATTTTTTTCGGTATGTTGTTTTCAAATATCATAAATTCAGATCTCTTACACGATCATTAGGTTCACTGTGGGTTATTAAGTGTGGTTTAGTGGATGTAGTTTGTTCAAAATCTGAGTTGCTTGTGGTTAATGGTTCAGGACCACCAATGTCCTCTTCTTCATATAGTGGAAGCAGCTGAAAATGATTCTGACGCTCAGGAAACTGGTAGGGCATAAGGTGGCACCGGACGTATTGCAGAGGGGATGTTTGGATATTCCAGAGTCCATTATTTTTTTCTTTTATATGCCTTTCAAGCTGGAGGGACCGTGTCAAAGTAACAGTTGCTGAGATGGTCAGTGGGCTCTCTCCAAATCATTGGGAATGCAATAGGGCATAGCTGGTCTTGTGTCAGTCAACCACAATTTAAGATGTCCTGCAGCATATGCTTGGCTCCCAGCTCTTATCTTTATCTCCTATTCTTCAGGCAAAATGACAAACTGTACGCCTTCTTAATCAATTTATTTATATTTCGTTTTTGAGTCACCTCACCACATATACGGCAAGAATTATTTACGGTATTCACGCATGTCCTAGACATTTCCAACTACGATACTTTTGATAAGGACAAATGCACAAAATAATGACAATACTTTATCGTATATGGGATATAAATACACAAAGTGATGTAATAACACGTGGAGTTGCATTATCAACTTCTAGTACGTTTTTAATGGTCATTATAAAACATGCAAACGTCCAAAAAAGTTGCATTTTATATATATATATATATATATATATATATATATATATATATATATATATATATATATATATATATATATATATATATATATATATATATATATATATATAAAGTTGACCGTCATTAAATAAACTAGCAGCATATATCTTCAAAACTAGAGTCAATCAACATTTTTAATGTCATTGTCTTTTTCAGCACATTAAAATTAGTTAAGATCAGATATTTTCATATCGGGTACATTTTGGTTGTTGATTAATATTATCTACTATCACTGACATGATATTCCATGTAACGCGCTGGTATCGTTGCTAGCACGTTTGCTGTCCGTTTTGACGCTCTTCTGTTCGTATCCCATACGAGAGCCGGAACTTTTTATCCCAGCCAACCTAACTTGTTATCCCAGCCACACTAACTTGTTATCCCAGCCAACCTAACTTGTTATCCCAGGCAACCTACCTTGTTATCCCAGCCAACCTAACTTGTTATCCCAGCCAACCTAACTCGTTATCCCACCCAACCTAACGTGTTATCCCAGCTAACCTAACAATTGTTCCAGGACCTGTTCTTCGAGATAAATTTGTCCATAAAGATATAACGCTAAACTCACAAGCCCACTACATACCTGTCAGTCAGTCAGTCAGTCAGTCAGTCAGTCAGTCAGACAGTCAGTCAGTCAGTCAGTCAGTCAGTTAGTTAGTTAGTTAGTTAGTTAGTTAGTTAGTTAGTTAGTTTGTTAGTAAGATAGTTAGTTAGTTAGTTAGTTAGTTAGTTAGTTAGTTAGTTAGTTAGTTAGTTAGTTAGTCAGTTAGTTAGTTAGTCAGTTTGTTAGTAAGATAGTTAGTTAGTTAGTTAGTTAGTTAGTTAGTTAGTTATTTAGTTAGTTAGTTAGTTAGTTAGTTAGTTAGTTAGTTAGTTAGTTAGTTAGTTAGTTAGTTAGTTAGTTAGTTAGTTAGTTAGTTAGTTAGTTAGTTGTTCAAAAAGATCATCCTCATTGCACATCGAAATTTTAGTCTATAAGTACCATATTACCCCTCCCCTTTCTTCAGCAGCACCCACAGTGTCTAGCGACTCCCGACAATGTCATATATTCAAAATATAGCTCTAGAACCAAATGCTACATACGCCTGAAGGCATTTGACATGGTACTGTAACTTTAGTTGTTTTGTTTTATTCTACTTTCTCCAACTACAATGCCGTACTATCAAAGAATCTCATGTACATGGAATATATACATATGATTACAGATATCCAATGTCAGTGGACATTAGTTCTACATATAACATACATTCTATGGGTTGGGTAATTCCACATATAGTTAGTTAGTCGACAGATCATCCTCATTGCACATCGAACCATTCAGTCCATAAGTGCTCGGATCCCCTCCTCAGCAAATCTTGCAGCTTGTAGCGTCTAACGACACCAGTTCTGTATTGGTTTATCAATCTTCTTTGGCTTCCCACGAAGCGTTCTTATTTGGCCACACCTCTTTTAATTTGCTGTTCTCGCAGTCTGACCATAGTTGTAGATTCACGGTCATCACTTGGTTCTCACAAAAGTCTTACTTCTCGTAGATCATTCAGAATGTCAGCCTGGTCCATGGCGCGTCCGCCCTCCACAGTAGCCTCACCTGCGAGCTTGTCAGCCCGCTCATTTCCTTGCACCCCCTGCATGCAAGTCTAACGAATTTTCGAAAATCAACGCTTGTACTTCCGCCTCCACAGCAGCCGGATTTTCTTGTCTGCATTTTCTGTCTAGTTGGATGCAAACTGGAAAAGACGTACATAAATCTGGTGGCACTTGTATCCACTCCTCGCCAGGTTCTAAGTCCTCCAGTGAACACACCTGTTGAAGAATGTCTTCGTCTTGACCTATCCATGACGTTCCTCTTTTTAACCTGCTGCCCTTCACATTTATAATTTCACTATGCAGTTGATATTGTGTGTTTGCGTTAACTCTAAGGTAGGCACGTGCTCTGCAAAATTGTATTCTGTCTTCAATGGTAGGAAAATCAAGAAGGTAGCGCATCGCCCTGCATGCTGTATCTCTTGTGCATCCAATAATAATGCGCATAGCTTTGTTCTGTATCCTTTCCATCCTTTCTATCTGCTTACGGCTGAGAGTCAGGATCGCCATCGCATACTCAAAAACAGACAAGACCAGTCTCTCGTATAGAAGACATAGATGCTACCGGCATCACCCGCATCGCAGCCAAACCCCGCTTGGCCTTTGTTATCACCTGGTCTATGTGCTCATTAAATGCAAGGCTTCGATCAAAACGTATCCCCGGGTAATTCATTGCCTGCGTTCTTTCCAAAGTCTCTGAACACAGATTTACAGTTGGTTTTGGAGTGTTGACAATACTATTATTCAAAGAGAATAATTGGTTAGATATATTTACACATAACACAATATTAGTACGGTTTAGATTGTTCTCCATATAGGCTCGTGATATTGGAACATTCATAACTCTATAGGTAATCTAACAGATGTGGACAGTGGGTATATAGAGCTTATATATTTATATATGAAACTGTAGAGGACACTATGACTGGGGTAGAGAGGGCAACGCAACCTGTGTTCAAGCCAAGGAGGAGATTAGCGTTAAAAAGTAGAGAAGTAATAGAAGCAAAGAGAAGAATCTCCTCGCACCTTCCATGGAACTAACAAGAACAGTGACAATAAAAGGAAAGAAAGGCATTCATGACTCTAAGACAGGGGTTGAGAATGGACATCTCCCAACCTAATAACTGAATTTAAACTGTTAGGCTGTAGTGGCTACAGTGAGAGAATTTACTAAACTGACACAGGGTAAACTTATAAATCGAGAACAACCCACATGCTTTTATCTGTGTTCCAAAACCTGCAGCATTACGGACACATAATGACTAAACAAACATTACTATATAATTAAACAAACATTGCTATACAATTAAACAAACATTACTATACAATTAAACAAACATTACTATACAATTAAACAAACATTACTATACAATTAAACAAACATTACTATACAATTAAACAAACATTACTATACAATTAAACAAACATTACTATACAATTAAACAAACATTACTATACAATTAAACAAACATTACTATACAATTAAACAAACATTACTATACAATTAAACAAACATTACTATACAATTAAACAAACGTTACTATACAATTAAACAAACATTACTATACATTTAAACAAACATTACTATACATTTAAACAAACATTACTATACAATTAAACAAACATTACTATACAATTAAACAAACATTACTATACAATTAAACAAACTTTAAGACGGCGAAAGATTTTATTTGGAGGCTGTTGGTTCGAATCCTGGTGTTCTTACTATTAATTCCAATGTTTTGTATTGTTTAGTGTCTCATCTCATCATATCTTTATTATCATCATTTTATGAGAACAAATTCTATAGCGACATTCCCTCTAACATACCTCTAATGACGACCACTGAAGTATTTACTCATCTCAGTAACCTAAAAAACAACAACTCATTAGGACTAGATGGAATCAGTAATCCGATCCTTCGCTATGCTGCACCGGCTATCTGCGATATAACTTTTATATATAATCAATGTATCACCAAAGGTCACTTTCGATCAGCCTTTAAAATCGCAAAAGTGTATCCCCATTTTAAAAATGGGTCATTAGAAGTTAGTCGCATGAGTAACTATAAGTCAATTTCCATATTATCCTCACTATCCAAACCACTTGAAAAGCACATTCACAAAACAACACTAGAACACTTAGTTCACCACAAGCTAATAGTTGACAGTCAGTCAGGGTTTCGGCTAAAATATTCTTGTCATACTGCCTTAACAAACATGACCGAAAACTGGCAACAACATATTACCAACAATATTCCATGTGGAGCGGTGTTTATAGACTTTAGAAAAGCATTCGATATGATAGATCATACTTATCTAACTTTAAAAAAAAAAAACTAGAAACAATGACAGTAAACTTTAATATAGTGACATTAACAAAATCATTTTTATTAGACAAAACACAAGTAATATCACAAAATAAATTTTTATCTCAAGCCATTACCATTAATATTGGAGTACCTCGGGGTCTATACTTGGCCTCTGTTATTTGTCATTTATATAAATGTTCTTCTCTTACACCTTTCGTCGCCCTGCGATCTATTTGCAGACAACTGCTCAGTATATACAAACGTTATTGATTGTAATAGGCTAGAATCATCCTTGCAACAGGATGTAAATAGTGTAGTTAATTAGAGTCATGCAAACCGCATGCAAATTAACATTTCTAAAACAAAATCTATATTAATAGGAACCAGGCAAAGACCTCACACTCTAAACTCGCAGAGAACTCTTCAGCTGCACATTGGTAGCACGCATGTATACAGTGTAACCGAGCACAAGACACTGGGTCTCATCGTTGATCAAAATGTAACCTTTAATTCCCATGCTCATGCTTTCGTTCAATCTGGGATGGATGCTCCAAATCAATAACAAAACGCCTTTATTCACTCCAGAAAAGAGAAGTGCGTTTTACTAATGGTGAAAAGCTTACCGAAAATTCTTACCTACATAAACGTCTTCAGTTACTGCCAATCCACAAACGTCTAGTTTACTATTTAATAAGGCTAAACTAATTCGCAAAATCCTATTTCAAAATGCTCCAAGCTACCTTTGGCCATTGTTTAAATATAACGCAAGACATAGCGAACGACTAAATATACTACATGTTCCTAAACCCTGGATAGTCTTATATAGAACAAGCTTAGCATGCTCTGCCACTCAGTTGTGGAATAATCTTTCACAAGAAATTAAAGACACCACCAATCATTATACATACATTCGCAACCTGTTTGAACACTACCTCAGTACAGACTACATCTCCCCATAAACAAACAAAAAACAACAAAAAGACAATAATAAGGGTAAATTATCTCAAACGACAACTAGCCAAAAAAACATTCCCATGTCTATGGCACGTTACACCTTCCTTAGGTATTTATAATGCGCATGTTAAACATTGCTTCGGTGAATCATGTATTATTGATTAATTTTCATGCGTTTTAAAGCTTATTGTTCTTTGTTGTCAAAGATTCGCTTCATAAGTGATGTTGAATGGAAGAATATATGAGAGAAAAGAAAGAAGAAGGGCAGAATGTCAGACAGACCTGCGTGCCCAATTCTTAACCCTTTGAAAATAAAGATTGTTCGTTCGTTCGTTCCTTCGTTCGTTCGTTCGTTCTACTTCTAAGAGTGTCCATCTATATGTGTGAATCTATCTCAGAGTGTTGAGTTGCGTTTTGTCATCGTTGAACAGTGAAGGATCTGTTTTCTGACAGCCTGACATCAATTCATGCTCGTGGTGACATTGCTGACACTGATGTTCGTCACGAACCTATTGCGGAGTTAGCAATCGATACTAGATTAATGCTTGTCTATTGACTGACAATATGTGGTTGTACATATTCATGCTTATACACATGATTGATTCTACTTATTAGCATACCTCTATATTATAGAAGGAGATCCCACAAACATACCCATTCATGCGCTCTTTCATTCCTATAGAAGTTCAGCGTCAAGCCGGATGGTTGTTTCATGCTTCCCGTAGAGGGGCAAATAGTTGACAGAGTTTTGTGTTACCAATGAAAGTTTCTTTTGCGAATATCTATAACTGAAGTCAGACGTGTATTTTGTATGCGAATTGTAATGATCGGTATGTGCAGGATGTGTTTCTACAAGCCTTACTTTTATCCCTCTGGTGTACTGTTGGTCAATGTAAGCGCCATGTCTCATCCAGGGAGGAATCATATGGTAGTTAGTATCGGTAAAGAAATGATAACAATACAGTTTACAGCTTTATGTCTACTTTCATCACAGTAGAAAAAAAAGACAAGAAAGACAAACAAACAACAACAGCTATATAAATATATCTCAGGAAAGTTAACGGCCTGTGTTAGCGGAAAAGAGAGCAAGGACAACTGAAACAAATGTTAACTTCAAAAACAATGTTTAATAGACATGAAAGTCCCACGCAGGGTCAGTGATTCACTTCTGTTTTGGAACTGACACCCAAGGAAATTAAATTTAGCACCGGATGTGCGTCATCTGCAACCATCTTCAATGTCTCAGCCAATGGTCCAAGGGACGAATGTGTAAACATAACAGCAATTCCTGCCCCAGCCGCTATAGTGACGACCCTCACATGGAGAAGTGACAACAATCTATTATCTGTTCACTACACTGTACAACAAGTAACGTTAATAACAGGCTAAACAATTGATGTCCTAAATTGATGACCAGAAAACGATAGGCATCATTTTGAAACATGGCTGAGGTATTGTAAACAATACAATAAATTGAATGATTAATGGAGAGTCAGTTCACGCATTTAAACATCGACGTTTTATCGGACGAACCTCAAATAATTTAATTTAACTCGGGATCACAAGAACTCGCTTGTAGAAACTTACAAACCTTTAGTAAGTGTGATAAAGCTGCTCAAACGAATTGACTGGGATACCAGTACCACGTTTCCACAATTATTCATAAGGAAGCAACAACATTATACATTTATAAACATCTCTAACGTCTTCATTTCATCAAGAACCTTTTTCAACGAAAAGAACCCGGAGAGTCAGTTTTCACGTCTTTGTTGACCATGCAAAGAAGTTGATAGGTGTACATTTTCTTGAGGTTTGTTGTCCGTGTTTGTGTTTACATTTACAATTAACAAGATTGAGACATCAAGACGTTAGACAGCTCATGCGTTACGTCACATTAACATAGACTATGATCTACATGACTGCAAGAATAGGCAGATAAAATGTGCCGCTAGTGGAATGTCTCAAAACTACAGTGCAATAAACACTGCACATGACGTGTCAGACAGACATCCCCAGACAACTCGGAATGTGTATGCTGTCACACCACACTTGCATATATTCCTTTATATGTGCTTACAGTTGGAACAGAGAATGACAGTAGTATGAACTCAGGTAACCAGCTACATAGATGGAATATACAGCCTACTTCAAATATAATATTACAAGTGATTATATAATCTACAGTATGTGTATTACCACAAATAATTACGTAGTCTACAGCATATTTATTAGAACGAATCAGTATATAATGTACAGCAGCATATTATATATATATATATATATATATATATATATATATATATATATATATATATATATATATATATATGTGTGTGTGTGTGTGTGGGGGGGGGTGTATATATGTGTGTGTGTGTGTGTGTGTGTGTGTGTGTGTGTGTGTGTGTGTGCGTGCGCGCGCGTGTGTGATCAGGTCAGGTCAAGTCTTAGCCAGATATGGCTGAGCTACCGTATGACAGTAGATGGTACTACCTGCTTTCTGTTAGCGCCGAATGTTGGGCGGCGCTCACCAAACCCGACACCCTACATTGTTAAAAACGGCTTCGGTCGGAGGAGTGCAATTGTAGAGTACAAGCCTCACCGCAGCGCTTGGAAGTGCACCCTAAAGACTAAATGGCATAGCAGGACAGACCAGGTCCTAAGCCTTAGTCGACAACTGGTCTAGAATAGACAGGCGAACAGTTAGAGCATTGCTTTGTCTTGTCCCCGATGTATGGATGTTGCCTTTCATCTGGAGTAAACTAGAGAGGGATCTTGCTGCATGGCGAACACATGGTCTCTAGATTTTATCCTAGGCTTTGTGCTGTGGAGAGTTATAACTCCATCCCTGGTCTTAACCGGTCTCGGAATCGGGATGTAGCAGTTACGGGTTATAGGTCCTGGTTAAATGGCGTAGAAAGGGGCGCGACGCGTTGCCTCTGACGGTGGGAGACACCTACAGGTGTCACTGATCAAGTACCGCCCGCTAAAAGCTGGGCTTCCTCCGGCCAATCGGGTGCTGATCCGCCACAGCCTGCTTGCTTCAATGGGTGCCTGGGGCTAGGACAGAATCTGATTCGCAGGCTGTAAAACCAATGCATTAAGCACTAAGAGGAAAAATAGAAACTTCAAGCTATGGCTTGCAGCCTGGAATATCAGAACCATGTGTCCGCGATTTTCCACTGACCTCAAAAATATTGACGACATGAGAGAAACAGCTGTGGCTGATACCGAACTCAGTCGTCTTAACATTGATATTGCTGGTCTGCTCGCCTCTCTGAGGAAGGGTCACTCAGAGGTTAGACACAAAGGAGATGTTAAATTGTTAACGTGAAGAGATTGGACATCAATATTTTAAATAACTACGGAGATTATAATTAGCAATGGGAAAGAGAGATTAGCAGTAAATAAACGGGTAAGTTGAGAGATACAGGAACAAATAACATGTTTCTCCAGTTGAAGACAGAATATCGCAGAAGCGTTACTGAAAACTAACCGACAAACTGAATAGCGAGCGTCTTGGCAAGATGATATTAAGATCTAAGATTAAAGGTTAAAGAAAGTTTTAGAGCAATACGAATATATATATATATATATTGTGTGTCTGTGTGTGTGTTGTGTGTGAGATGGGGGGGAGGGGGGGGGTTGTTGTGGTGTGACTGTGGGAGTTGACAGCCGAGGCGATCATGTGTGAACCTGATGTTGTGTGACGTCCAGAGACACCTGCAGTTGAGAGTAGCAGTGAGAATGAGTTCGACAGACCAGAGATTCTACCCTGCACGCCGAATTTCTAGGATAATTTGATGGAGGTGACAAAGATAGCAGCTGTTGGCCAGTTATGTCAGGTTTATTGACTTGTGTAAGAGTGTAATCAGAAGAGATAAACTGGATAACTTGGTGACAACTGACAAGAGTGAGGAAAAATTAACAAGGGGGAGGCAGGTGCGTTAATATCTGGATGACTTCGTCATCTGGCATACTGGAGACCAAATCATAGAGCTGATCCACGACACTGGTGATCGAGTGAGATGGCGAAACATGACCGCCCACACCTATCGCCATAACACATGATGGTGATGATGATGATGATGATGATGATGATGATGATGATGATGGTGGTGGTGGTGGTGATGATGATGATGATGATGATGATGATGATGATGAAGATGATGATGATGATGATGATGATGATGATGATGATGATGATGATGATGATGATGATGATGATGATGATGATGATGATGATGATGACAAAGTGCATAACCATATATAATTTTATTATGTTTCATGGACGGAAGATACATCTATTCTGGAAGAGAGTCAGTTCAGATTAGACACACATGTGAGTTCGATCATCGTTCTACATTAAATAAACGTCAGGTATGATAAAAATGTGATGAGAAGAGAGGCGTTGGAGAACATCGTGACAACTTGAAAGATCGAAGTTAAGAGAGGCAGAGGCAGACCAAGAGAAATGATGCTGGACGGATTCAGACGGTAGCATAGAGGAATATCATCACAGAGTTGATCCAGAACACCAAAGAGTCATGGAGAGCCATGAAGGCCTACGCCGGCCGGCAGGGCACTTGATGATGATGATGATAAAAATCCGCTGCCGTGTTCTGTTTCATGAAGAGGAACCTGATCGTCACGTGTCTGCATACACTATCAGTTGTGACTTATCACAACGATGTGGATTTCCGTTCACACGATAGTGTCAAGGAAGAACGGGTTCACGATGGCGGATATATGCTGAGAAGCGGTATGACGTCAGAGGAATCTCATCATACATTATTAATGTTGTTTGTCCATCAAGAAAGATGTTGACCATTCATTCATCCAGTGGGATTTAAAGTATGGAACCGTGAGTTCTAAGATGGCTGGTAAGGCCTATGTTTGCTCGAAATGTTCTTTGACAATGTGGGCAAAGAATGTTTGACGTTCCAGGAGCAGGATATCCTTCAGTGGCTTTTCTGTCCAGCCTTTTTTTTTTCCCACAGCTCTTGTAGTTCTGTTAGATTCACCGGTGACTGCACTCTTGTGTAATGATGTACGCCACGAATTTCGATCTTTGGCAGCAGTCTTCCAAGTGTGGTGATTAATTCCAAAAGCTTTTAGTGAGATCTTAAGAGTGTCTTTAAAGCGTTTCCACTGATTCTTCATTAGTATAGTGTGGATACTGGGCATGGACGCTGTTTCTAGGAATTCAGTGTCTGGAATCTTGTTTTACCATTTAATCTTCAAGAGCTTCCTAAGGCAGACTATGTGGAAGTGGTTTAATTTCCTAGCATGTCGCTGGTAAACAGTCCAGGTTTCACAAGCATATAGCAGTGTGGATAATACAACTGCTTTGTAGGGTGTAGAGTCTCAGGTGTGATCTGTTAGACGATCGGTTATACTTACCTGGAGACATCACTGGAGCGGGGTCCCAGAAAAACAGCAAATGGATATAGAACTGACAGAAGAAACGAGACGAATCGAACATTAGAGGAGATGCATATAGTGTTGATGAAAGAAACTAGACAAGTCGAAAACTAGGGGAAACGAATATACAGAGTTGATAGAAGAAACGTGACAAGTCGAAAACTAGGGGAGACGTATATATAGAGTTGATAGAAGAAACGTGACATGTCCAACACTAGGGGAGACGTATATATAGAGTTGATAGAAGAAACGTGACATGTCCAACACTAGGGGAGACGCATATATAGAGTTGATAGAAGAAACGTGACATGTCCAACACTAGGGGAGACGTATATATAGAGTTGATAGAAGAAACGTGACATGTCCAACACTAGGGGAGACGTATATATAGAGTTGATAGAAGAAACGTGACATGTCCAACACTAGGGGAGACGTATATATAGAGTTGATAGAAGAAACGTGACATGTCCAACACTAGGGGAGACGTATATATAGAGTTGATAGAAGAAACGTGACATGTCCAACACTAGGGGAGACGTATATATAGAGTTGATAGAAGAAACGTGACATGTCCAACACTAGGGGAGACGTATATGTAGAGTTGATAGAAGAAACGTGACATGTCCAACACTAGGGGAGACGTATATATAGAGTTGATAGAAGAAACGTGACATGTCCAACACTAGGGGAGACGTATATATAGAGTTGATAGAAGAAACGTGACATGTCCAACACTAGGGGAGACGCATATATAGAGTTGATAGAAGAAACGTGACATGTCCAACACTAGGGGAGACGTATATATAGAGTTGATAGAAGAAACGTGACATGTCCAACACTAGGGGAGACGTATATATAGAGTTGATAGAAGAAACGTGACATGTCCAACACTAGGGGAGACGTATATATAGAGTTGATAGAAGAAACGTGACATGTCCAACACTAGGGGAGACGTATATATAGAGTTGATAGAAGAAACGTGACATGTCCAACACTAGGGGAGACGTATATATAGAGTTGATAGAAGAAACGTGACATGTCCAACACTAGGGGAGACGTATATATAGAGTTGATAGAAGAAACGTGACATGTCCAACACTAGGGGAGACGTATATATAGAGTTGATAGAAGAAACGTGACATGTCCAACACTAGGGGAGACGTATATATAGAGTTGATAGAAGAAACGTGACATGTCCAACACTAGGGGAGACGTATATATAGAGTTGATAGAAGAAACGTGACATGTCCAACACTAGGGGAGACGAATATATAGAGTTAATAGAAGAAACGTGTGTAGAGTATGTGTATGTATGTAAAAAGTATGTAAACTTGATGAAAGAAGTGAAATATGTCGAACTTGTGGTCCATAAAGTGAGTTGATGAAAGAAGCGAGAAATATCAACCATTCAGGCCACATAGAGAGTTTATGAAAGAAACGAGACAAGTTGAACATTCGGGTCACACATACAGATTTGATGAAGAAACGACAAATGTCGTACACTAGAGCAATGACACTATTTAAAAAAAAAAACAACAACATTAAAATGGAATACCTGGCACGAGGCCAAGAGGTAGACAACAATACAAAAAGTGGGAAGACCAGGAAATGAATGAAATGCAGAAGTGCAATGTGTACAACCACAGCTAGAAACAGACAGTGTTGGATATCCAATCATACCACTAATGATTGTGAAGACGCATCTTTGTTAATCATAGACAGACTATCACAGAATTCAGCTGGTCTGTCTGTCCTTGTGAAGACGACCCGTGGTTGATTGATCGATGATATGCTGTGAAGTACTTGAACTAGTCTTCGTGCACGTTGAGAACAGCTCATTGAATGTCTGCCTGTACTTGGTGCTCATGTTGTAGTACAGAAATATGTTCACGCTGGAGTTGATGGAGCTGAAGACGAAAATCATCGACCAGATGGCAAAGAAAGAATTCGTATACTTTCCAGCCACAGTAAACTCGGGTTCAAACACAGTAATCTGAGTAGTGATGACGCCTGGAGTGTAACAGATGATGAGAACTGTAGCAATCGTCACCACGAGTTTCATTGTCTTCTTGTCCCTAATGGCTCTGGATTCAGTCTGTGAGCTGTTGGCCGATGCAGTGCTGTGCCAGTTGGACTGTTGCGCTAGTTTCATGGTCAAATAAGCTGTCAGCATTACGACTACCACAAACGAAAGCATTCCTGATATTGAATTCAGTGTAAAGGACAATCCATGGGCTTCGTTCCTAAAACTTCTGTAAAGAATTCCAATTAAAGTCTTGTTTCTCTCTGGCACAAACTTCCAATCTAAGTATGCAATACTGTACTCCGGTAACAGCGTCATAACATTGGTGGCGAAAATGAGGCACAAGCAAGCTGTAGTTTTCCTGAGAGAAACGATCTGTTTGACTTTCAGAGGCAGGGCCACGCTGAGGCATCTCTCAGCCGTGATGTAAACAGTGATCCAGCTTGTTACTCGACCAAAACAAACGTGGAACCAGCCCCCGATTGTCAGGTACTGGAACTCTGCAGGCACAAAAGGAAAGTAGTCCAAGTTCAAGTAAGGGTTGAGACAAAACACATACCATTCTAACGATACGAGACACACCAAGTCAGACAAGGCCAGGGCAAAGAAGCTAATATTGACAGATGATGTGAATCGTTGTCTGTAAAACACGATCATGTTAATGACATTACTAATGATTCCGAATATTCCGATCAGAGAGTTTAAAGATACATTGTTGGCCACCTGGAAGATGAGGCTCTGTTCCCTGGTGATCCAATCAGCATGTAGTGTTTTGTTCATCTCTGGAACTGGCTCTGACACGGTCACCAGATTGTGCTCCTCAGCCTCTACTGAATGTCTCCAGCTGCGGATTTCTTCTCGTGTTCTGTAAAATAATACATTTAAATGTGTCTAAGATTGAAATGTCTGAATCTATCAACACATATGACTGACTGAGTGGCACCTTGCGGTCTTTACAACCGATAGTTTGTTGCATTGTGCTTCAAAAAGAGGCATATAAACTACAAGAAATGATGGGGTTACGCCTCTCCATTATAGAAAGCCTTGGCTGAATTGTAGAGACCATTTGCTGCCCATGCAGCATGATCCCTGTCTAGGCCATAACTACAGAGGTAAGATAACGCCAATACATCTGGGACAAGACAAGCCGCAGAAACTGGTGGATCAGTAAAGCAATGCTATTGTTGTCCGCCTGTTATTTAGTTAGTTAGTTAGTCGACAGATCATCCTCATTGCACATCGAACCATTCAGTCCATAAGTGCTCGGATCCCCTCCTCAGCAATTCCCGCAGCGTGTAGCGGCTAACTACACCAGTTCTCTGTTGGTTTATCAATTTTCTTTGGCTTCCTGCGTAGTGTTCTTGTTTGGCCACCCCTCTTTTAATTTGCTGTTCTCGCAGTCTGGCCATGGTTGTAGATTCACAGTCGTCACTTGGTTCACGCAAAAGTCTTACTTCTCGTAGAGCCTGTTGGAGTTTCGATCCTAGACCAGTTGCTGCCCAGTGCTTATGGCCTGGTTTGCCTGGTTTGCCTGGGTTGCCTGCTTTGACATTAAGTGGTTAGGTTGCATTTCCTCGCATTATGATCTGGCAAGTACCCCACCCCCACCACCCACCCCAAATTGCGCTCCTCGGCCTGACGCCGTTTGCACAATGTGGGGTGTCGGGTTTGGTAAGCGGCGCCCAACATTCGGCGCTAACAGAATGTAGGTAGTACCTTCCACTGTTGCATGATCGCTCAGTTATACCTAAGATCCATTATTAAGTGTCAAGCAATTAGAAGAATGTCAGAGATCTGATCATGGACAGTGAAAGCGATTCCTCTGCCGTGTGCCAGCCCTCCTGCATTATAAATGTCCATGCACAGTCTGTTTGAATCCTCCAGTGCCGGTCGTCATTTATGTCTTCTTCCATGGATGCCGCCTTCCGTCACTGCTCTGTCCAGACCCCGCGACCTGTAATAAGGCTAATGTATTTTATTTTCATTGACGCGATGAGGCAATTTTCTTCGATATTCGTACCCGGAGAATGGCGGTGTTTTTTTTTTTTCTTTTTTCTTATGGCATTGTAAGAACTGTTCTAAAACATTTAAGATTACATGGCTGGATTATCATGATGAGTGAGAAATTGTCGAGGCTCACACCCGTCTGTTCCTACAGGGAAGGTGAATTTACTCACAATTGTCGAGGCTCACACCCGTCTGTTCCTACAGGGAAGGTGCATTTACTCACAATTGTCGAGGCTCACACCCGTCTGTTCCTACAGGGAAGGTGCATTTACTCACAATTGTCGAGGCTCACACCCGTCTGTTCCTACAGGGAAGGTGCATTTACTCACAATTGTCGAGGCTCACACCCGTCTGTTCCTACAGGGAAGGTGCATTTACTCACAATTGTCGAGGCTCACACCCGTCTGTTCCTACAGGGAAGGTGCATTTACTCACAATTGTCGAGGCTCACACCCGTCTGTTCCTACAGGGAAGGTGCATTTACTCACAATTGTCGAGGCTCACACCCGTCTGTTCCTACAGGGAAGGTGCATTTACTCACAATTGTCGAGGCTCACACCCGTCTGTTCCTACAGGGAAGGTGCATTTACTCACAATTGTCGAGGCTCACACCCGTCTGTTCCTACAGGGAAGGTGCATTTACTCACAATTGTCGAGGCTCACACCCGTCTGTTCCTACAGGGAAGGTGCATTTACTCACAATTGTCGAGGCTCACACCCGTCTGTTCCTACAGGGAAGGTGCATTTACTCACAATTGTCGAGGCTCACACCCGTCTGTTCCTACAGGGAAGGTGCATTTACTCACAATTGTCGAGGCTCACACCCGTCTGTTCCTACAGGGAAGGTGCATTTACTCACAATTGTCGAGGCTCACACCCGTCTGTTCCTACAGGGAAGGTGCATTTACTCACAATTGTCGAGGCTCACACCCGTCTGTTCCTACAGGGAAGGTGCATTTACTCACAATTACTACTTTTATTTGTCTCTGCTGGTTGTGTACCATTCGTTATACTGTGTACGTCTGCGTTGCTATTGGCAGCCTACGCCCGACTGTGTTGGAAAAGTCATTGTTGTTGATGCTAGAGCTATTCATAACTTTGATATTTTAAAACATCTCGAGTCTTGATTGTTATTTTTGGAAGACGTTTTTTTCTGTGGACATTACTTTTTACCACACTCAGAACAAGATGATGAAGTGTAATTTGTCTCTGGACAGACTGGACCAATGAGCTGAATACCCGAACACTGTGTGACAAGAGTTCTGAAACTGGGCTTCAGCCAATGATCACTGTAGTAGATTTGTTACTGGTTGCATCATGAGATGGGCACCGGGTTATGGTTACCATTATTGACACCATAACAGATAGTGGCCAACTGTCATCCACACGTAGATGTGATCCGCCGAAGGAACGAACGCACGAACGAACAAACTTTATTTTAAAAGGGTAACAAATTGGGCACGCAGGCCCGTCTTACATTCGGCCCTTTCAATCACTCATCTTTCATTCATCAAATGTGCATGTTACATTAACATAGTGGCAAAAAACATTGTCAAATGGATTTTGTAAGCATAAACAATGCATATTACGCATGATACATTCACATGAGAAAAAAAAACACATTATCAAATGAAAGTTGTAAACATAAACAGTGCATATTGCAATGTTGTGAGACACATTCCCCATCCACACTCATATCCCGCAGACACCAACACATCCCCCACCCACCAAACCCCCCCCCCCACCTACCCACACATACCTCCACGCACTCACACAGAACCAGGCAAACATACATGCCGCCACCCACCCCCTGATCCCCCACCCACACACGTTTGCCCACCCACACACACATCCTCACACACCAAGAAGAAGAAGAAGAAGAAGAAGAAGAAGAAGAAGAAGAGGAAGAAGAAGAAGAAGAAGAAGAAGAAGAAGAAGAAGAAGAAGAAGAAGAAGAAGAAGAAGAAGAAGAAGAAGAAGAAGAAGAAGCAGCAGCAGCAGCAGCAGCAGCAGCAGCAGCAGCAGCAGCAGCAGCAGCAGTAGCAGCAGCAGCAGCAGAAGAAGAAGAAGAAGAAGAAGAAGAAGAAGAAGAAGAAGAAGAAGAAGAAGAAGAAGAAGAAGAAGAAGAAGAAGAAGAAGAAGAAGAAGAAGAAGAAGCAGCAGCAGCAGCAGCAGCAGCAGCAGCAGCAGCAGCAGCAGCAGCAGCAGCAGCAGCAGCAGCAGCAGAAGAAGAAGAAGAAGAAGAAGAAGAAGAAGAAGAAGAAGAAGAAGAAGAAGAAGAAGAAGAAGAAGAAGAAGAAGAAGAAGAAGAAGAAGAAGAAGAAGAAGAAGAAGAAGAAGAAACCACACACACATACCCCCGCCAACCCACCAATCCCGCACCTATCCACACACATATCCCGCACTCTCACAATTTTCCCCATCCACCCACACACACATCAGCCAACCTACACCCACGTTCGTTCGTTCGTTCGTTCGTTCTCTCACACACACTCAATCACTCTCACTCTCTCACACTCACTCTCTCACACTCACTCTCTCACACTCACTCTCTCACACTCACTCTCACTCTCTCACACTCACTCTCTCTTACTCTTTCTCTCACACACAGATACATAAACTCTCTCTCTCTCTCACTCACTCTCCTACTTGATCTCTCTCTCACAGACACACACATTCACTCTCTCACTCAGTCTCTCACTCGCTAATTCACTTTCTCTCACCTACACTCACCCTCTCTCTCTCTCTCTCTCTCTCTCTCTCTCTCTCTCTCTCTCTCTCTCTCTAACAGTCATTCATATGGCGCTATCCATTTCGCAGACTATGTCACAAATTACAATGAAACGTCACAGTAGAATACCTCCTGGCATTGAGGAATGATAGTAGCTATGATTAAATCACATGGGACAGACAGACAGACTGACAGACAGACAGACAGACAGACAGACTGACAGACAGACAGGCAGGCAGACAGACAGACAGACAGGCAGGCAGACAGACAGACAGACAGATAGACAGACAGACAAATAGACAGACAGACAGACAGACAGACAGACAGACAGACAGACAGACAGACCTAGTGAACTGTACTCGTGTGCAGAAGACAACGTGCTTACAATATAAAGTCGTTCTTGTAATTGTCACTTTACCTACGTTCAGACTATAATTGTCACAATAATTACCCGTGATGTGTTCTGTTCCGGGTGAAAAGTAACAATTTCATGTTCCCCATCACATGCCTGGGGGTGATCCCATGAACTGGTGGCTGTGTTATTATTCTCGTCTTTGTGATTAAGAAACAGGAAATTAACTTGGAAAATGTAGGCTTATTGTTGCACGTGTTTGGTCATCTAGTTTCTTCTGTATCAAGCTTTGCACAATCTCTAAAATTATATAGACTGCATTATTCTAATAACATCTAATTACACCCGAGATGCGATATTTCTCTAATGTACAGTGAAGATATATTTGTCTGCCGGTCCATTGACTATTTGGTCGAATGTCCAAACTTTATAAACTTATCTAAACGATAACTGACATGTGCACCATGTCACCTAGCCTAAACTGGATAAACGGAAGTGATCTGAGGAGGACAGGTCAACCATCTAGCAAGTGCCTATTGGTTTATCACAACATGTCCTTGCACCATGTATCTTCTACAGCTTGATTGATTGATTGATTGACTTAGGAATCGACATCACAGCACTCGGGGCATTCCCATAAGCGCTCCGTCCCCATTCTCAGCAGCCAGCGAAGAGTTCCAACACTAATAGTACCAGTAGCAATCTGATTATATGTCCGTCTCGCCTTTCCTCTGAGCGTCGAGCGTCGGCCAGATCCCCTCGTCACTCCTCGCTGCCTCATTCTTGCCAGACTATGGTAATCCATTTGCTCCTCCGAGGTGTACACATGCTCCCACAAGGCCGCAACCACGTCTGCCTTGTCATGTATCAGTACTCCACCAAGTTCTGTAGAGCTAGCCAATCTGTCCTACTGTTCATTTCCCAGCACACTGGCATGCCCCGGAGAAAAGATCCAGGCGATAATTGTCACCTGTGACCTCCGAAGCGAAGCAAGCCACTCCGCACGAAGCCTGATCGTCCTCACCCTCGTCAGCATGCTTTCTGAGTCAGTTACAATTTGTGTGTGTGTGTGTCGTATTCTCCATCCAGCGGAGAGCCGCAGTGACTGCCTCCACCTCCATTCTTAAGCTGGATGTTATGGTATCATATGCCAGGCTCTCCTGCCCCAGACGTCGACCATTAGCTTTGGCTATGAACCCCCAGCCACTTTTCTCACCTCTTGACACCGAACCATCTGTGTAGATAATCACATCACCCGAGTGAGCATTGTCCTGAATTAGTTGCTGGATTTCCACTTCCGTGGCCCCTGCTGGCCACTCCCTGCACTCCCGGCTTAATTTGATTATAACTCTGCACAAGTCTGACTGCTCCGCTGGCACTCTGATCCACTCCTCTCCACGCCTAATGTTCTCCAAGGGGCATACCTGTCTGATCGTGTACTCTCTGATAGTAGAGGTACAGTGATAACATGCAGCACAACAACATGACTGAGGTCTTGTGGTTGTAGTGTTCCCATAAAATGGGGACATTCGTTTGAAAGAACGGAAGCGTCGGCTTGAAAGTCATCCTGCTTGAAACCACGGACGAGTGTGGACCTGTCACATTGTGCAACAAGCAATGGCCATAGATTGTGCCGCTCTTATAATAGTTCAGAGTTGTGTCGAGTTTTAAATGTATTAGACTGTGGTGTTGAATAATCGCTTATGTAAATGTACTGTACTATGTTTCATATACTAATATAAGTTGGAAAACGTTACCTGAGTTGAGTTGTTAGAGTTGTGTTCTACCAGTTTATAGTTTGAGTTGGTATAGAATCAAAGAGTAACATTTACATGCAACGAACTATAATTATGAGATGTCAGCAGCAGCAAGTCGAGCCACTCAATGATATGTAGTCGCCAATGTAAAGCCAGAAGAAGTAAACGAGCTCAATAGAAAGAAGTCATATATTAAACCTAAAGACACGGTGTCAGAAGAGAAGGTTATGGAAAATCAGTCAGCATCCCTACAAATAATAAATATACCCCTGGACGATGAGCCAAATACGTAAGCTCATCAATCAAGTTGACAGTACTGATAGGCAGTATACTCAATGGCACATAGCCACGGTCGGTTTCTAATGTGGCTGGTTTTGCCTGGTGCATTAATATGTGTGCAACTGCTGGTTTTCTAGCGACAGCGCTTCGAACGACTATGAACTGTAATTGTAGTGGCTCGCTGTATGTGTTGACATTTTGGCAGCTGCCGTATGCATGTAAGCATGCTATTGGTTTGACAGGACTGCTGTCTGTTCTAATTTCACATGAGGCACTGAGGAGCATTTTGTGTGATACTAACTGACAGAGGAATGGAGAATTATGTGGCCACCCTTTACCGTGAAGTTGGAACCGCGACTAACAACTAACTACTAACGTTTCAAGTCTCAACTATGTGGGTATATGTATGAAATGACAACTTTGAAAAGATGTTATGGAGGGTACAGTAACGTTCACATGTTCTTGCAATTGGGAGGGGAAGGGGGTGGGCGTGCATGTAACATGGCGCAATGACACATGAAACGGGACATGAAATATAACACAGCGCTTTGACTCAAATAGTTGGTTAGTTAATAACATAGAATTACATATACATATATAATATAGCAGGGGGCACTGTGCAAATGGCGGCACCCAAGAATTGAGTATTTTCCCAGTAACACTGATACAGTTTTCGCGATGAAGGGATGATTTACCAACGTTAAATTGTTCCATTTCTGATGCAACAGTATGTGGGTGTTTCAGTTTGGGCCTGGAACGTGTACAAGCGGCCTTACTGGCCTGTTCTCTTGTACATCAGATGTATGTATTGATATTGCGTTGCAATCGAGGATAGCCTGTTTACGTCACCTTACTAATGGCGGCACCCATCAATTTAAAATTTCCAAGTAAAGTTTATAGTTTTTGCAATTCTAATAAAAAGAAAATACCTCAAAATTCTATGACGTGGCAATCGGTGGGGAAAAGAGATCTGTCGTATAACTCTCTTGATAGGCTGATATTGCCATACTTCGTGTGTCGAGTAAGAACACAGTCTGCTCTTGCAAAGTCGAGGTGCTGAAGACGGAGGCAGCCAGCCAGGAGGCGCACCACAGAAATCATTCTGCCACGCAAGCACGCTAAGAAATATGTCGACTACTGCCAAGAAATATGTCGACTACTGCTAATTGTTATGGTGCTAGCCATGCTTTAGACCAAAGGCAGGTGCAGTGCCGGGCCCTCTGCCTCGTAAAGGTTTAACCACAACTATTGGAGGTCCTTCACAGATGTCCTGTGGAGTCAGAGGACCTGAGAATAGAGCGTCTGGCCATACCACACACAAAAAAAGACTTAAAATAAAGCACTGGAATGCAGAGGGTGTCAACAAACAACGAATAGAACTAGAAAACATCTTGGCCCAAGAAAATGTAAACATATGTTGCTTGCAAGAAACTCGCCTCAACGAAAATATGGCCATCAAAATTAGAGGCTACCCGTGTTACCGATCTGACCAAAAGAACAGGCGAAAGGGTGGAATACTGATCCTTGTCAAAAAATACATCACTGCTTCCCAAATTGAAGTTTACATGGAGGGGGGTGAGTATCAGACACTTAAACTTAAGACAGACCATACAGACCTTCACCTTATCAATTACTACTGTCCAAATGACCGCCCACAGGCAGTGGGCATACTACCATTAAAAAGTTAAATGATTGTGTGTGGCGATTTCAACAGTCACTCGCAGAGCTGGGGCTATGATCACATGGACCAGAGAGGAGAGAGACTGGAAGACTGGCAGGATGAGAACAGATTCATTTTGATTAACAAGCCGTCTGACCCACATACCTTCTATTCGAGATCATGGCACACTACAACTACACCTGACCTGGCTTTTCTTTAACCAGACCCGGGGTGGAACATTAAACGAATTCGACCAAGCCACGTGGCCAAGCCATGTCAGACTGCGCCACTGTATCGTCTGGCTTCTTTTCTGTAGCAGGTCATAACTAACTCATTTAAGTCTCCTTCCATGGCGCATCCAGAATATGTTGGCTTCTCTCGTGCTCAATGCTGTTAAATCTCGAAGCTAGAAAGACGTTGGAGGTTCTCGTGTGGCTGGTCCATTTAGTGGCGTTACTCCTTAGCTTGATTGCTACACTGTTTGCTGTTGACTTCCAGGAACTAGTACAATTTCATTCCTACTCTGACATCTCCTACTTTGTTTTACATCACCTACTTTTGTTGTGGAAAGAGATTGAGGAAGACAGCGTGAGAAGATTCCTGAAACACTTGTATCATGGCACGGAAGGGAGTCAACACACAAACTGGTCCATGTCGTCGGAGATCGCAATCTGTGGAGAGGCATGATCGCCCACGCCAGCCGGCAAGGCACTAAATGATGATTATTATGACTTTTGCTTTATATCTAATACTTTTGCTTCACATCTCCTACTTTTGCTTTACATCTCTTCTTTTGCTTTACATCTCCTACTTTTGCTTTACATCTCTTCTTTTGTTTTACATCTCTTCTTTTGCTTTACATCTCTTCTTTTGCTTTACATCTCTTCTTTTGTTTTACATCTCTTCTTTTGCTTTACATCTCTTCTTTTGCTTTACATCTCTTCTTGTGTATTACATCTCCTACTTTTGCTTTACATCTCCTACTTTTGCTTTACATCTCCTACTTTTACTTTACATCTCTTCTTTTGCTTTACATCTCTTCTTTTGTTTTACATCTACTTTTGCTTTATATCTCTTCTTTTGCTTTACATCTCTTCTTTTGCTTTACATCTCTTCTTTTGCTTTACATCTCTTCTTTTGCTGTACATCTCTTCTTTTGCTTTACATCTCTTCTTTTGCTTTACATCTACTTTTGCTTTACATCTCTTCTTTTGCTTTACATCTCTTCTTTTGCTTTACATCTCTTCTTTTGCTTTACATCTCTTCTTTTGCTGTACATCTCTTCTTTTGCTTTACATCTCTTCTTTTGCTTTACATCTCGTCTTTTGCTTTCATTCATTCATCATGTGCCATGCCGGTAAGCGTGGGCGGTCATGTTCTGCCATCTCACCCGATCACCAGAGTCGTGGATCAGCTCCGTGTTTCTGTCTCGACTATGCCACAAGGCCAAGCCATCCAGGTACTTGCTTCTAGGTCTTCCCCTTGGTCTGTTCCCCTCGATCTTACCAGTTGTCACCAAATTCTCCAATCCATTTCTTCTCATAACATGTCCAAAAAATTTTGACTTTTGCTTTACATCTCCTATATTTGCTTTACATCTCTTCTTTTCTTTTACATCTCTTCTTTTGCTTTACATCTCTTCTTCTGCCTTACATCTCTTCTTTTGCTTTACATCTCTTCTTTTGCTTTACATCTCCTACTTTTGCTTTACATCTCCTATTGTTGCTTTATATCTCTTCTTTTGCTTTACATCTCTTCTTTTGCTTTACATCTCTTCTTGTGTATTACATCTCCTACTTTTGCTTTACATCTTCTACTTTTGCTTTACATCTCTTCTTTTGCTTTACATCTCTTCTTTTGTTTTACATCTACTTTTGCTTTACATCTCTTCTTTTGCTTTACATCTCTTCTTTTGCTTTACATCTCTTCTTTTGCTTTACATCTCTTCTTTTGCTTTACATCTCTTCTTTTGCTTTACATCTCTTCTTTTGCTTTACATCTCTTCTTTTGCTTTACATCTACTTTTGCTTTACATCTCTTCTTTTGCTTTACATCTCTTCTTTTGCTTTACATCTCTTCTTTTGCTTTACATCTCTTCTTTTGCTGTACATCTCTTCTTTTGCTTTACATCTCTTCTTTTGCTTTACATCTCGTCTTTTGCTTTCATTCATTCATCATGTGCCATGCCGGTAAGCGTGGGCGGTCATGTTCTGCCATCTCACCCGATCACCAGAGTCGTGGATCAGCTCCGTGTTTCTGTCTCGACTATGCCACAAGGCCAAGCCATCCAGGTACTTGCTTCTAGGTCTTCCCCTTGGTCTGTTCCCCTCGATCTTACCAGTTGTCACCAAATTCTCCAATCCATTTCTTCTCATAACATGTCCAAAAAATTTTGACTTTTGCTTTACATCTCCTATATTTGCTTTACATCTCTTCTTTTCTTTTACATCTCTTCTTTTGCTTTACATCTCTTCTTCTGCCTTACATCTCTTCTTTTGCTTTACATCTCTTCTTTTGCTTTACATCTCCTACTTTTGCTTTACATCTCCTATTGTTGCTTTATATCTCTTCTTTTGCTTTACATCTCTTCTTTTGCTTTACATCTCTTCTTGTGTATTACATCTCCTACTTTTGCTTTACATCTTCTACTTTTGCTTTACATCTCTTCTTTTGCTTTACATCTCTTCTTTTGTTTTACATCTACTTTTGCTTTACATCTCTTCTTTTGCTTTACATCTCTTCTTTTGCTTTACATCTCTTCTTTTGCTTTACATCTCTTCTTTTGCTTTACATCTCTTCTTTTGCTTTACATCTCTTCTTTTGCTTTACATCTCTTCTTTTGCTTTACATCTACTTTTGCTTTACATCTCTTCTTTTGCTTTACATCTCTTCTTTTGCTTTACATGTCCTCTTTTGCTTTACATCTCTTCTTTTGCTTTACATTTTCTACTTTTGCTTTACATCTACTTTTGCTTTACATCTCTTCTTTTGGTTTACATCTCTTCTTTTGCTTTACATCTCTTCTTTTGCTTTACATCTCTTTTTTTGTTTTACATCTCCTACCTTTGCTTTACATATCCTCCTTCTTTTACATCTCCTACACGTGTTTTACATCAGCATTCTGTGTAGACTTATTTAACAATAGATGCAATTCTGGAGGGGTGGGTTTTACTGCTGTAATATCACCTTTTCCTCTGAACATCAGCTTTCTTGAAGGGATGTCGGGATAAGTCATCAGTATTCCTATGTGCTCGCCTGGGCGTGTGTTTGATTGTGTACATAAACACTTACGTTTGTGCTATCCGACTTTGTTGTATCGCACCCAGCCCGGCCTTTTATTCGTATTGTCAGTGAATACCTCTACTTGTGCACCCAGCAGGCATCCTCTAATGTCTCGGTGACGAACGAGGCCAGGACTTCTCTGTGGACTAGAGATCTGAAACAACTGTGTCTGGAACTGAGCCATCTCTTGTTTGATCGCTTCTACCTCAGCTCAGGTAGGTGTTCATGCGTTACTTTGCTCACGACTCTCACCCTGTCACCACCCATTGCTGACACCTGACAACTTGCTTAGGTTTCACATCTTCTTCGTATTCAGCGGGTGACCGATAAGGCTTGGCAGGGTTTGTTTCTATACACCCGTGGCGTGTGGACAGAGACAGTTATGATCTCGTGCAAGCTACGCTTCTTTTCTAACATCGTCGCCATCGTATTCATCATCTTCTCCGGAAACCCTACCTCTGTATGATAAGATTAATGCTGTCTAGTGTCATATGGGCCGGACTCCCTGGCCGAAGAGTTAGCAGCTTTCTACGTAACCCCGAATACTCTCTTGGTTGACGTTAGCGGTTCGAGTCGCGCCAGTGACTTATGAGAGTATGGAGCCGGTCGCTCAGAAATCAATGGCAAACTACTGAGCGTAATCTTGCCAAGAAATCAAGCTGAAAGATGCTGATGTTGACAGCGATGTCCTGTAAAGGATATACAAAACATTTAAAGTGCCATATGGAGCTTATCTTGGTAGTGCAACATTCCTACGCTGCAGGCCACTCGCATTTCTCTCTCATATTAAGCTTATCTGGGGTGTGTAACATTCTCACCCTCACTTATCTGCCATATTATGCGATGTTGGGATCACTCCATGACCTAGACCGGTTGACACTACGTCTGGTGGACACGGGAATATGGCTCAACGGCCCTGAGAGCTCTGGCACGATGGGAGCGTCTACTGGATGAGAATGTTCCACCCCCAATGCAGGAGTTATATTCACATCCTCCTCAGCAGCCCTGATGACAGCATTAATCACCAAACAACCAGGCGTAGACGGTAGGCTTTACTAAAGCGCGATCACAAGTAACAAATGAACATTGCGGCCGAAGCCTTCGTCAGCACAGAAACAATCACACACGGATACAACTACATGAACATCTCTACATGGAAATATAAATATGATAGTTATTTATCTGTATCCTTGTTGTTGACTGGACACATATTTGGTGAAATCCGCGTGTCTGATTGGATACTGAGAGCATGTACGCTCCTTGGTGTCATGGTCGACCTTTGATGTCTACAGAGCCTGAAAGGGCCCCTCTGCCGCGGCACTCCGTGATGTCTGCAGAAGCTACCATTGACTTCCTGAGGTTCCTCACTCAAAATGTTACGATATGACAATTAACGTAAGTAACTGCAACTATCAGCTGGCCAAATATAAAATTTAACACACTTTCTATTCTTGCATACTATCGAGATCCTGGACTGAACCATTTCGAGGTGTCGTTGTATATAACACGCTGAAAACTCTCTGGACAGCGACAATGCGTAATCTGGACGTTTTGGCGAGACAAGGTGGCAAAGACAACTTAACACAAACATTAACAAATGCTGTCTTCATTTTCGGCCACATTATGAGAAGACATATACTGGAACATTATATGACAACAGGACATATTTACGGAAAGAGAGAAAGAGAAAGACATCGATAAACATTCCTAGCAGTCTTATCTTATGGCACTGAAAGTAGTCAGAACACGAAATGATACATGTCGCTGAAAGTCTCAAGATGTGGACAACATGATCGCCCGCATCAGTCGGCAAGGCACGTGATAATCATGAAACCAACAAAACAACCTTCAGCTGCAAACGAAATGGCCAACTCATTGGCTGCGGAACGAATTCTGCCGCCGACGTAATATGAAGCAGGGTTACTTCAAAAGTGGTACGAATGGAGAGACCAAGCTCAATAGAGTTAGAGAATGAGAATGGGATATAGAACAACAGAAACATGATTTCGTGTAGAGGAGCAGCAGTCGCCTCACCATGTACCCAGGCAACAAGAAACAACTGGCTCTGGAGGGTCGGAGATATGTAGCAAATTTCTAACACCTAAACAATGAGAGAACAGAAAGTCAGAATGTGGGCAGGCGATGAATAACGATTACAGCCTATAACCACAGACTACATTGACTAAGCTAGCAAGGTCGTTTAACCAACTGTGGTTCACAATGTATAACCAAAGTTATATAAGCTCTTGCTATCACAGATGCAATCAGTGTTCACACGACACGGAAACACACAAGAAAACACTTCAACATACACGAACAGTCGATAGTCAAGATGCCAACACCCCAGGCTCAGCTAGGTGATACAACTGTCTGCAGGAGCTGGTCATGTTCAAACCTCAGGCTCAGCTGGTGATACAACTCTCTGCAGGAGCTGGTCATGTTTAAACCTCAGGCTCAGCTGGTGATACAACTGTCTGCAGGAGCTGGTCATGTTCAAACCTCAGGCTCTGCTGGTGATACAACTGTCTGCAGGAGCTGGTCATGCTCAAGCCTCAGGCTCAGCTGGTGATACAACTGTCTGCAGGAGCTGGTCATGCTCAAGCCTCAGGCTCAGCTGGTGATACAACTGTCTGCAGGAGCTGGTCATGCTCAAGCCCCAGGCTCAGCTGGTGATACAACTGTCTGCAGGAGCTGGTCATGCTCAAGCCTCAGGCTCAGCTGGTGATACAACTGTCTGCAGGAGCTGGTCATGCTCAAGTCCCAGGCTCAGCTGGTGATACAACTGTCTGCAGGAGCTGGTCATGCTCAAGCCCCAGGCTCAGCTGGTGATACAACTGTCTGCAGGAGCTGGTCATGCTCAAGCCTCAGGCTCAGCTGGTGATACAACTGTCTGCAGGAGCTGGTCATGCTCAAGCCCCAGGCTCAGCTGGTGATACAACTGTCTGCAGGAGCTGGTCATGCTCAAGCCGATAGATATAAACTGTTAGAAACTAGACATTGGAACACACCGAGGACAAGTCCCACAGGATTTCAAAGATTCAAGCATCATAACACTGTACAAGAACAAGGGCGATCGGAGCGTTTGCAACAACTATAGGGGTATCTCACTTCTGTGTATTGTTGGAAAAGTATTTGCCAGAATTGTTCTGCGCAGACTTCAAGTCCTAGGAGATCTATTCTACCCCGAATGACAATGTGGCTTTCGACAGGCCCGGTCTATCATTGATATGATATTGTCTTTGCGACAAATGCAAGAAAAATGCCGTGAACAGAATAAACCACTGTTTATTGCCTTCATTGACCTCAGAAAGGCATTTGATTTGGTCAGTCGTGAGGGGCTGTTTAAGGCACTAAAGAAGATTGGCTGCCCACCAACTCTTCTGTCCATTGTGGAATCGTTCCACACAGGCATGAAGGGTATAATCAAGTTTGATGGTGCAACTTCTGAAGAATTTGAAATCAAGAGTGGGGTTAAGCAAGGTTGTGTACTAGCTCCCACCCTCTTTGGAATATACTTTTCACTTCTACTGAAATATGCATTTCGTGATCAGGATGGTGGTATATACATTCACTCACGCTCTAATGGCAGCCTCTACAATGCTCAGAGATTGAAGGCCAAGACCAAAATTAGGAGGGTACTGATCAGAGAGTTGCTGTTTGCAGATGATGCTGCATTTACAATCCACTCTGAGGAATAATTGCAATGTCTACTATCTGCATTCTCCATCGCTTGTTCTGAATTTGGTTAAACAATTAGCAAAAAGAAGACACAGATTATGTCACAAGGTACACATGGGGTACCATCAATCTTTATTGACGACGCCGAACTAGAGATGGTAGACCAATTTACATATCTATGATCAGTGGTAAATAGCAAATTATCCCTAGATCAGGAAATCAACATCCGGATTGGTAAGGCAGCAGCAACAATTAACAGGTTAAGAAAAAGTCTGGGAGAACAGGAAGCTTACCTGCCAAAACAAAAGTCCTTGTCTATCAAGCCTGTGTCCTTAGTACTCTTCTTTATGGCAGTGAAACCTGGACAACTTACTCACACCAAGAGAAACGTTTAAACAGCTTTCATGTGCGGTGTCTGCGAAGAATTCTTGGTATTAAGTGGCAAGACAAAATTACAAATACTGAAGTATTGGAAAGATCAGGTTGTGTGACGGTTTATTCCATGCTCAGTCTTCGTAGACTTATATGGATAGGACATCTTAGGAGGATGGATGATGGTAGAATACCAAAGGAAATACTTTTTGGTGAATTACAGATGGGTAAGAGATCTCAGTGTCGGCCTCTACTACGATACAAAGATGTGTGTAAGCGGGACATGATTGATGCAGGCATTGATAATGCACATTGGGAGCAAGTCGCAACTGAACGTGTTGCATGGAGGGCAAAGATCAGAAATGAAATAAAGACAAAGGAGAAAATTATTGCAGATAAGTCACACACCAAGAGTGTGAGATGCAAGATGGTGCATGATGGTGGAAATGATCACTGAACAACAGCTGGACGGGAGGGGCAGGAGATAGACAGGCGGTTACTAATGATATGCAGGGCGAACTAGATCGAATTTCTTCATGGTGTGCTGACGCCGGTGCCCTTGTCAACCCTGCAAAGGCATCGGTTACATGGTTCTCCCTAAACAACCATATTGTGAACACAGACCTGCCGGCAGTAAGAATGGATGGGAACATTTTGAGTAGAACCCAGTCAATGACATATCTTGGCGTGAAGCTTGATCGAAGCCTGTCCTTTAGAGATCATGTCGATTATGTCATAACGAAAGCTCGAAAGGGTTTGTCAGCAATGAGAGTCATGGCGACTGCCAATATCGAGCAAAGACTCCTAATACTCCTGTTCCAAGGATTGGTGCTTTCACGCATCGAGTATGCCCTGGCTATCCTCACTGTCAGTCCTACACAGATTGGAAGACTTGAAAAAGTACAAAACGAAGCCATGCGCATCATTTTGGGCTGCACGAGAGACACCAGCTGTGCAGCAATGAGATACCTCCTTGACTTCCCAACAATGGAACACAGGATCAAGATCTGGAGAGCTCGTGCATACTTAAAAATAAGTGCAGATGAGCAGCACCCTCTGCATGACGCTATATTCAAAGAAAAGGGTGACAGGCTAAAGAGAGGCAAATCATGGATGGGTCGGGTGGAAGATGTCGTCAGACAGGTCTGCAGTCTTACCAGTATCAACCCCGGCAAGGAATGGGTGCCGGTGTCTCCAGATTTTAAGTGCACTTTCTCCTGCATCATCACACTCGACAGACGATGCAGAGAGCAGAACCCTGCCGCTGTCGATGCAGAGGTCAACGCGCTCATCTATGAACACTCAGATAGCCCCGAAGTGCTCATCTATACAGATGGATCTGTTGTAAAGTAGCAGAGAAGTGCGTGGGCATTTACAGCCCGTACAGGGGGCCGAACCGTTCAAGAATCCAGTGGTGCCCACTCTATGACCACGAGCAGCATGACGATGGAGGTGATGGCAGTTACACAGGCTTTCATATGGCTGGAATCACAGCATTATACCAACGTGTGTGTACTAAGTGACTCAATGAGCATGATTCAGAAGGTCGAAGCTGGATCTGTACGTAGACAGTGGACTGAGTCGCTGCGGAAGTCTGTTGTCCGTAAAGTCACCTTCATCTTCGTCCCGGGTCATGCGGGAGTAGAGGGAAATGAACGAGCTGATATACTGGCTGGCTCTGCACCTCCTGTAGATGGCCAGCCAACTGATAACTGATAACTGACCACGTGTTCACATGCACCCACTGTGAACGAACATTTACAGCACGAATTGGCCTTATCAGTCACATTCACTACCGCCATAGGTAAAAGTTATGCCTTTTTAAAGCACAAACTAGCGTTTGTCAAGACAGTAAGTGCCAATTTATATATATATATATATATATATATATATATATATATATATATATATATATATATATATATATATATAGAGAGAGAGAGAGAGAGAGAGAGAGAGAGAGAGAGACGACGGAGAGAGAGACGACAGAGAGAGAGAGAGAGAAAGAGAGAGAGAAATGGGGGGAGTAGCCCAATTTGAAGGGTACAAGCTTTATCCAGATGCGCAGAAACGCACTCTAAGGACTAAATGTCGTGGCAGGACAGGTCAGGTAATAAGCCTTGGTTGGCAACTGGTCTAGAATGGAAGCTCCAATAGTGGGACAGTTAGATGATTGTTTTGCTGATCCAGCAGCTTCTGCAGCTTGTCTTGTTCTAGACGTATTGGTGTTAGCTATCATCTGGAGTAAACTAGGCAGACCGAGAGAGGGCTAATGCAACACATGGTCTCTACACATGATTGCTAGGTGCTCTAAAATTATCCCCTGAGTTAACGAAAAATGTTCTCGAGTTTGGAGAATACATGCTTTATGCTCAGCGTGACACACTACGTGATGCATTACTTCTGCGTGCGTTTAAAGTAGCGTGCAGAAAGGCACTAGCCATTTTGACGGCATTCACTTTGGAGCAGATGCTCAGCCAATTTCGGAGTACTGTCAATGATAGAGGCGAGATAGCCCCAGACAGTAAAAGAAGCTGAATTGGGGTTGGTTCTCTGCTTTACCTAGACTAGTCACTTCACAGTTCAGGTAATAACTATTTAAGTATTTTAGTGTTGTAATCCAGCGTAACTCACGATCGTACGGCAACTAGTTAGTTATGCGAATGTTACTGCATTCGTAATTACTTGCGACCGATAGATGACTTGGAAGTAGGCCATAGTTTGGGTGTGTACTACTGTGTTTACAATTGATATTTGTGAATGCGTAGCTTAACCCTTTTGGTCCTGTGCAAGTCCCTTAGAGAGGCAAAGTGTGTGTATTTACTAGGTAAATACCAAGATGTGAGAAGTTGCATTCATAAGTTTAACGGTACAATTGTGGTGGCCTGTTTACTACTTGTACCTGAAGTATTTTGTGAACCCAAATTAGGTCAGTTCTATGTCTTCTGTTAGTGATGCTTCTTGTCTAGGCAGTTAGGCTGATATTGTGTGGAATTCGGACAGTGGTGTGACTAGTCTAGGTAAAGCAGAGTACGTAATGCATTCTGGTCCGCGACAACATACTAGTGTCTGAGATCGATATGTCTTCCTGGAACAGCGATGCCCTGCAAGTGCAGGCATTAAGAATAATGACACCAGTGCAGCTTGTAATCGTGAACGTGTATGCGCGAAATGGGAAGGTCGACGTGCGACAATGGCAGAGTTTGTTCGATATGGATGAAAGGCATATCATCTACTGTGGGGACTTCAATGCCAGAGGCAGTCAATGGGGAAATTGCATCACCAATAGACAGGGAGTAGATCTGGAGGACGCCCTGGCATCTGCTGCCCTAATCTGTCTGAATGATGGGATGGTCACTAGAATAGCCACTCGACCAGGTGACTCTGACAGCGTCATTGACTTGGCTCTGGTGTCGCCCACCATCGCACCAAGGTGCCGGTGGAGCACACTGGGATACCACGATAGTGACCACTACCCCTGTGTCATCCTGATCAAGAAATACGGGGCCATGAGTCAAAGAAACAAGACAAATGCCTTCCCGTACGACAACACTGGTAAAGACGCCATAAGCAAGATCAGAAGAAGAAAACTAACTTCCACCCACAGGAGACAAGAAAGATGGTTGCAGCCACCATGGTGGAATGGAGAGGTCGAGAAGGCATGGCTGGGAAAGAGGCAGGCTGTCAAAGACTGGCAAAAGGCCAGAAAGGCTAACATGCCTGTAACAAGATCGACGTGGGTAGTGAGAGTAAACCACACCCGAGGTGTCTCTAGCACTCCCGTGTATTCTAACCCCAATGGTTGGATAGGCAGATACACATTTTTACTCTGTGGCTGATCTCATATTAGTTAATTATGTCTACAAGCCCCTCCAGATTCTAGACCCCCACTAACTACCTACTCCTGTGGAACAATGAACACTTAGGCATCGTCCGAGACCACACTCAATCAGTATACAAAGAGCAAGTCAACTTACATAAAGTTTATTCTACCCTTGAGAATATAGAACTGAAATGAACATCCTGATAGAATAATCTATTTACACAAATAGAAGATAGAGTAGAGACATAATCAGAGATATGGTTGTCATCATCAGGTTGAGAAGTAGATTGGATGCAGATGTCCCGTCCAGTCGGTCCGCCACTCACCCGGCTTCCTTCCAGTGAGCTGACTAGAACCTTGGAGACCACTCCGTCCCCAGAGCGTGGATCCACAACAATAGAGTCACCACTGGACCTCACTCACCTAGACCAACTGCATCTGTATCACTCCTACTAAGTCACGGTTAATACACAGTTCTCTATCAACACTGGCTGTGAGACAATCCTCCTGGACTTGACTCCAAGTATTCGTGACTTCGATGAACCTAAGTAGTCACAGACCAATCTAATGGTCCCTCAGTAGCACATTATCCGTGGTTGGATAATAAGTTTATTGACCAATTCAATGGTCCCGTAACACCGGAACACTGGTTGTAGAATAAGTCCCTGACCAATCTAATGGTCCCGCAATCATAGCACAATAACACTGCTTGAAGAATCAGATAAGGCAACTGATATGTCACTGAGTCCTACACGAACACAGTTCAAAGTCTTCGTACTAGTTCAGTACACTATTAGAATCAGACATCTACTTTCAAGGAAGACAATTCAGGTTGGACTATAATCTATTGTCCCTTCCACCTGGTAACACTTGCCACACGTTATCATTAATAGCTGGGGTAGTTCTTCTCAAGACCTGCCACTATAGCTGTCATAAGAACCATTCAAGTGTCTAAATCTCGTTTTTCCACGTTCAGGCGGAACCACCGTAGTAATATACGGTTAGGTGTTTCCTATCTTTGAACATGATTGCTCAAATTGCTGAAATGTTCCTGGCTGAAATAGAGTATCTTCTAATGCAGAAAAACAACGCAAACCATCATGTCCCACACGTGCACCTTCAGGGCACCTGAATCATTAGATGCAAACCTTCACGCATGATGAATCACACTGGGTACATGGTGTGGTTGAGTCTGGCGTGATAAGTAAAGAATTGGACCCTTCGCTGTGTTACACGAAGTGGTTTCCCGCCAACGACAACTATAGTTGACTGGTTCCTCAACAGGCAAACTCCTGAAAAGGAAGAGCGACCGGTGAGAGTATACTGGCCCAAACATTAGTCCACATGCATCCTACCAATGACTACTCAACCCTCAGTCATGCTACTTAGTTATGCATATAACCAAAGCGTTATCTCTATACGGAGAGTAGTAAAGCATGGGTTCAGTATTGTCAGCTGGCCTCACAGAACAGCCCGTCAAACAGAGCAAGAAATCAGAATGACGAGTCTGATCGTAGGTCTATCCTATCCCTAATCATCTACCAGTCGTCGCTAACGTCAGTAGTGATAGTAGGTTGTTATCATATTTCTAATTTAATCGAACTAAACATTAAGGTAAAGAGTCCCTGGACTCGTTCCTAACATCATCAATGTTCATTAGTAAACATAATACTGATCAATATACCATCCCTCGGGATATAGGAATAGTACATGATCACATCCAATATGTACACAAGCCTGTTTGCTGGTGGGACCACCTGCCCACGCTATAGCAAACTCTTCTTATCAGACTCCTCCTTAGAGTCAAGAAGCCTTCTTGATCATACATGTTCCCCACATGTTCCAAGGGTGATTTTCCAGTTCCGCCCTCCCAAGTGGTTTAGCCTTGGCCGGGACCGAACTTCATCGTTGGCCTGGTCTGCCAACCTATACTTTCATAACTTGCTTTCAAATCCCTCATATCCTATATGTCCCCTGTCTCATACAACCTCCTTGCATCTTTCCCTACTTCCAGCACCTTAGCATTCACTCGCACTAGCGCCAGTATGAAAGAACAGGATAGGTAAGACAAGAATTCAGAAGGCATATGTATATCGCGACGGCACGCATGGTTATACCGCGTCGACCTATTCGGCGTTCGGAATTACTCCAGGAAGTATCACATGCCATGACCTAATATATATACACAATGCCACATCATATATATATATCACCAATGCAGACTTATCTTCACACAGAAATCCCGTGTTCCACACAATGAATTCACTATTAAGTTACTACACAATAGTTACATCATTCCTGGTGGCACAAAACTAAGTTCTTTCTTTACTTAGTAACTAAGCACAGTTTTGTCAGAATCTCCACCTACCAACTTACCTGGTTTTCTAACCGTTCTCCTTGCTTCAGCAACTGACTGACATAAATCTAGGTTTCTATCAGGCACAAGTAACTGTTTTATTCTAACTCAATAACCTAATAGATGCAACGATTTGCGATACATGGTAACTATAATTTAAACCCAGATCGTCCACATCGCATGCCTGCCTTCCCAACAGCTGATTCGCGAACACCCGTTGGTAACCAACACACGACCTAGCCTCCAACAGCGCTATCGATCGGTTTGCTAATTATCTATGCCAGGACATCCGCATAGGTAATGAGGTTAGAACGATGGAGTTTTGTACACACTTACAAAGTTAAATGACTTAAACAAATAAGTACCTGAATGTTCAGAACCAGACTCCAGTCAGCTTTCAGAACTGTTCAAGGGCTCCTCAGCCTCCTTTCTATAACAGTCAGCCGAATCATGGTTGAGGTGAGACGCAACACAAAATGGCTCCCACAGGCCTGCGTCTGCTCTCTTCGAGCAAAATGAAGTGAATGAATGGTTTAGCCAATTTCCCCACTCGTGCCAACTCAATGCGCACGAGGAGCTAGTGCTTCTTGGGAAAAGACACTTTCTCGGGAAACAGTCATTCCCCGCCTAGAATTTCTAGATCTCTCTGCGCGAGAATTTAGTGGTATACCCAGCCTCACGGGTGACTCAAATTCAGGTCCTCCGAGAAGATTCTAGATGGTAATTCCTCCATCGGCTTCCCTCAGTCTATTTATAGCTGGGAAAGTCCCCCGATGACGCGCCAAAATAGTGCGGGATCCTGACGACCAAAGACAGATAAACGCGTTTCGTCGCAATGCCACAGGTTGAATTGGCGAACCTGAAGACTGAGGTCGATAGGACGACGACTTTTTTCAAATCCTGCGCCAAACAGGCCAAGGCCGAGAAATGGGACGAGTTCTGCAGGAAGGTGTGTTCCGAGCGATCTGTTACGTCATTCTGTTGCCTCCACAAGAGCATGAACGGTGCTGCACAACGTAGGGGTATTCCAGACTTCAAGGCACAGACCTTGCATGGAAAAAGTCGGATGCAGATAAAGGTAAGGCCATTCTCGCACGCTACATAGAACAGACTGACCAGAAAGACGAGCCCGCCAGACAGAGGACCACGACGCACACTCTCTCATTTGTGCGAGGGGTCGGGACAGACGAAGAATGGACAATCACAGCTGAGATATTGCGTGCGATGCTCAAGAAATCACCTAACACCGCCCCAGGCCCAGACGGCATCCAATATGGTGACCTACTGGTGATATAAGATGATGACATGGAAGACCTGGCCAGAGAATTCAACGCCAGTATCCAGAGGGGTCAGGTCAAAGAAGAGTGGCTACACAGCTACTTGCTGCCGCTGCCAAAACCGAACAAAGACCACTCCAAGATAAGCGGCTACATGATCATTACGATGCAGAATACTGTTGGCAAGCTACTGGAGAAAATTGTAGCACACAGACTTGCTTGGGACTTGAAACAGCTCGGCTGCTTCCCGCCCACACTTGGAGGATACAGACGCAACAAAGAGTCATGGCTGAATGCGGCAGTCTTTGCTCAAGATGTTTACGAAGGATTTCAGGTCAGAGAAGAGACATGTGCGGCCGCCATAGACTTAGATGACGCATATAACAGAGTATCTTTCGAGAACTTGACGCACACCCTCCTCAGGCTGAAAGTGCACCCCCACCTTGTAGATGGATAGCTGCAGTTCTGCTCCAAAGGAAGGTGGTGCTAAGATGCGGGAGTTGGTCTTCTGAGCCGATAACGATATGTCCAGGATTGCCGCAGGGTTCATCACTGTCACCAGTACTATTCAACGTGTATACGGTGCCGATCACTGAACAATAGTTGGACGGGAGGGGTAGGACTCTGTCATTCGTTGACGACATCCTCGTATATCGACAGGGTCGAGATAGAAAGGCGGTTGCCAATGATATGCAGGGCGACCTAGATCGAATTTCCTCATGGTGTGCTGATGCCGATGCCCTTGTCAACCCTGCAAAGGCATCGGTTACATGGTTCTCACTTAACAACCATATTGTGAAAACAGACCTGCCGGTAGTAAGAATGGATGGGTGCTGTTTGAGTAGAACCCAGTCAATGACATATCTTGGCGTGAGGCTTGATCGTAGCCTGTCCTTCAGAGATCATGTCGATTATGTCATAACGAAGGCTCGAAAAGGTTTGTCAGAAATGAGAGTCATGGCGACTGCCAATATCGAGCAAAGACTGCTAATACTTCTGTTTCAAGGACTTGTACTTTCACGCATCGAGTATGACCTGGCCATCCTCACTGTCAGCCCTACACAGATTGGAAGACTCGAAAAGGTACAAAACGAAGCCATGCGCATCATTTTGGGCTGCACGAGAGACACCAGCTGTGTAGCAATGAGATACCTCCTTGACTTCCCGACAGTGGAACACAGGATCAAGATCTGGAGAGCTCGTGCATACTTAAAAATAAGTGCAGATGAGCAGCACCCTCTGCATGACGCTATATTCAGAGAAAAGGGTGACAGGCTAAAGAGGGGCAAATCATGGATGGGTCGGGCGGAAGATGTCGTCAGACAGGTCTGCAGTCTTACCAGTATCAATCCCGGCAAGGAATGGGTGCCGGTGCCTCCAGCCTTTAAGTGCACTTTCTCCTGCATTATCACACTCGACAGACGGTGCAGAGAGCAGAACCCTGCCGCTGTCAATGCAGAGGTTAACGCGCTCATCTATGAACACTCAGATAGCCCCGAAGCACTCATCTATACAGATGGATCTGTTGTAAAGCAGCAGAGAAGTGCGTGGGCTTTTACAGTCCGTTCAGCGGGCCGAACCGTTCAAGAATCCAGTGGTGCCCACTCTATGACCACGAGCAGGATGACGATGGAGGTGATGGCAGTTACACAGGCTTTCATACACAGGCCAGGTCGAAGCTGGATCTGTACGTAGACAGTGGACTGAATCGCTGCGGAAGTCTGTTGTCCGTAAAGTCACTTCATCTTAGTCCCGGGACATGCGGGAGTCGAGGGAAATGAACGAGCTGACAAACTGGCTGGCTCTGCACCCCCTGTAGATGGCCAGCCCATGGATCGTGCCGATGTTATTAACGTCCTTAAAGATTTGACGAGAACAGAGGACTTTGACGTCAGTGATTCCACATCGCTGTCCAGGATGAAAGACCTGGGAGTAAGAATCGGCACAGCCAGTCGCGAGAGGTACATCGGGAAAACAAAGTGCCTCGTCAACCAGCACAGAACTGGCACTATTAGCCACCGGACGCTGATGCATATGCTGGGGGGAGGATCTGAGCACCTATGGACAATGTCCGGAGTGCAACGAAGATACCCCAACTAATAACTGATAACTGATAACGTAATGCTAAGCCATAGGAAGTGATGTAGCCATTTTGTGATAACTAAATAGTGATGATATCATTGCTTGAACGTGTGTAGTTCTGTGCAGTAGTGATCATATACGTGATATATATATATATATATATATATATATATATATATATATATATATATATATATATATATATATATATATATATATAGTTAGTTAGTTAGTCTCGGATCCCCTCCTCAGCAAATCCCGCAGCGTGTAGCGGCTAACGACGCCAGTTCTGTGTTGGTTTATCAATCTTCTTTGGCTTCCTGCGTAGTGTTCTTGTTTGGCCACCCCTCTTTTAATTTGCTGCTCCCGCAGTCTGGCCATTGTTGTAGATTCACAGTCATCACTTGGTTCTCGCAAAAGTCTCACTTCTCGTAGAGCATTCAGAATGTCAGCCTGGTCCATGGCGCGTCCGCCCTCCACAGTAGCCTCACCTGCGAGCTTGTCAGCCCGCTCATTTCCTTGTACTCCCGCATGACCTGGCACGAAGATGAAACTAATCTTTGCCTGCCGAGACAGCTTCAGAGGCAGCAACCATTCTCTTCGGATCGACCCCTCCTCTATCCTCTTGGTCATGTTCATTGAGTCGCTAAGGAAACAAGCCCTAGTGAATGTCTGTGTCTCGAGCCATGTTATTGCTTTACTTACTGCCATGACTTCCATGGTCAGGCTACTTGTGGTTTCAGTGAAAGCACCAGAGTCCTCCTTCACAATTCTCCCTCCGGCCCGAGCTGTAAAGGCCCATGAGCTTCTCACATGTCGGACGACCGACCCATCTGTGTAGATGACCGCGTCACCGTCTAGCGAATTCTCGAAAATCAACGCTTGTACTTCAGCCTCAACTGGAGCCGGATTTTCTTGTCTGAATTTTCTATCTAGTTGGATGCAAACTGAAAAGGATGTGCAGAAGTATGTTGGCACTTGCACCCACTCCTCGCCAGGTTCTAAGTCCTCAAGTGAACACACCTGTTGAAGAATGTCTTCGGCTTGACCCATCCACGACCGTCGTCTTTTTAACCTGCTGCCCTTCACCTTCCTAATTTCACTATGCAGTGGATGTTGTGTGTTTGCGTTAATTCTGAGGTAGGCGCTTGCCCTGCAAACTTGTATTCTCTTTTCAATGGTTGGAAAATCAAGAAGGTAGCGCATCGCCCTGCATGCTGTATCTCTTGTACATCCAAGAATAATGCGCATAGCTTCATTCTGTATCCTTTCCATCCTTTCTATCTGCTTATGGCTGAGAGTCAGGATTGCCATTGCATACTCCAAAACAGACATGACCAGCCCCTCGTACAGAAGACATAGATGGCGCTGCTCACAGTTTTCTGCCGCCATCACCCGCATCGCTGCCAAACCCCGCTTGGCCTTTGTTATCACCTGGTCTATGTGCACATTATAAGCAAGGCTTCGATCAAACCGTATCCCCAGGTAATTCATTGCCTGCGTTCTTTCCACCGTCTCTGAACACAGCATTACAGTTGGTGTTGGATTGTTGAAAATATGATTATTCAACGAGAACCAAGTCACTGTTGCCTTTGTTGGGTTGACCATTGCCCCAGCTTCATCACACCAAGTACTTATGCGATTGAGTTCGGTTTGTAGTTCCACAGCAACCTCCTCTCTATCCTTACCCTGACGATACACTAAAACATCATCGGCATACGACAATGTCCTGCCATTTCCAGTGATCTGCTCACTGGTGATTCTCACTGTGTAGGCGTTGAACATATATATATATATATATGTATATATACATACGCACACGCACATGCACACGCACACGCACATGCACACGCACACACACACTGTTGTGGAGTATATATTAGGTGATGAATTGCTATACCTAAGGGAGCGACTTGCCGAGTTATGAAGTGGTTCGACGCGATATGCCTGTGCGTTATTGTCGCGATTTTTGGGAAAGCGATCGAGGGTCTTCTCTTTACTTTCCTATGCTCTTTTCATATTGGCATGAGTACTTAAGTGCTTGTGTGATGATGTTAGGAAATACGCATGGATGTTGATTGAGACACCGGAACAAATGGGATATGGGACTTCTTGCAAGTCTAATAAGTATATGACTGGCAAACCAGGCCACTTTAGCAGTTCGGTCACTGCCCAAGGTTAATCCGCTTGGGAGGAGAACCGAACAGGATTGCCCACCTAGAACATGTGGTGGATTATACATGTTTTAAGATAGATGACTTCTTGCCTCCATATCATCATCATCAAGTGCCGTGCCGGCTGGCGTAGGCGTTCATGGCTCTCCACAGATCTCGGTCTTTGGTGTTCTGAATCAACTCTGATGATGATATTCCTCCATGCCACCGTCTCAATCCGTCAAGCATCATTTCTCCTGGTCTGTCTCTGCCTCTGTTCCCCTCGATCTTTCCAGTTGTCACGATGTTCTCAAGTGCCTCTCTTTTCATCACATGACCAAAGAAAGCTGTTTGTCTCTTTTTTATTGTTGTATATAGTGTTCTAGTTTCATTAGCCTCTTTCAGGCAATCGTTGTTAGTTACTCTGGCAGTCCAAGGAATTCGCAACATTCGTCTTAACTACCGCATCTCTTTTGCTTCTACGTTCTTCCTAATTTGTTCATTTACATTCCAAGATTCGCTGCCATACAGCAAAACTGGTTCTATATAGCATTTTAGCACTCTCTTTCTTACATTCATTGATAGCGACTTACTGCATAAGATACTCTTCATTTTCTGAAATGCGGCTTTTGCCTGCCCTATGCTGCTCTTAATCTCTGTTGTACATCTTCCATCTGATGTTATAAGTGCCCCTAGGTATTTAAAATTATCCATTGGTTGTGAATTTCCCCTTCTATTTCTATGTCACATTTTGCTGTCCCCATTTTCTTTGATATCACCATTGTTACCGTTTTCTTGATATTCAAGGAGAGTCCTTTCTGTGCACTCTCTGATACTACAATGTCCAATAATTGTTGTAGGTCTGTTGCATTATCCGCCATAAATACTGTGTCATCTGCATAGCGTATATTGTTTATATTATATCCTCCGATTAGTATTCCTGGCTTCTCTTTGATCTCTCTCATTATTACTTCGCTATATATGGAGAAGAGATCGGGTGACAAGACACACCCATGTCGTACTCCTAGCTTTATCTGTTCGTAACTACCCTCTTTATTTCCCATTTTAATTGCTGCTACTTGGTTCCACTATATATTCTTTATTATTCTTAAAACTTTCCCATCAATGTTGATATCTTCCAACATTTGATTGATTGATTGATTTAGAAATCGACATCACAGCATTCGGGGCATTCCCATAAGTGCTCCGTCCCCATCCTCAGCAGCCAGCGAAGAGTTCTAACACTAATAGTACCAGTAGCAATCTGATTATAAGTCCGTCTCGCCTTTCCTCTGAGCGTTAAGCGTCGGCCAGATCCCCTTGTCACTCCTCGCTGTCTCATTCTTGCCAGACCATGGTATTCCATTTGCTCCTCCGAGGCTCCCACAAGGCCGCAACCACATCTGCCTTGTCATGTATCAATACTCCACCAAGTTTTGCAGAGCCAGCCAATCTGTCCACCTGTTCATTTCCCAGCACACCGGCATACCCCGGAGAAAAGATCCAGGCGATGCTTGTCACCCGTGACCTCCGAAGCGAAGCAAGCCACTCCGCACGAAGCCTGATCGTCCTCACCCTCGTCAGCATGCTTTCTGAGTCAGTTTCAATCACGATGTGTGTGTGTGTCGTATTCTCCATCCAGCGGAGAGCCGCAGTGACTGCCTCCACATCCATTCTTAAGCTGGATGTTGTGGTATCATATGCCAGGCACTCCTGCCCCAAACATCGACCATTAGCTTTGGCTATGAACCCCCAGCCACTTGTCTCACCTCTTGACACCGAACCATCTGTTTAGATAATCACACCACTCGAGTGAGCATTGTCCTGAATTAGTTGCTGGATTTCCACTTCCGTGGCTCCTTCTGACCACTCCCTGTACTCCCGGCTTAATGTGATTATAACTCTGCACAAGTCTGACTGCTCCGCTGGCACTTTGACCCACTCCTCTCCACGCCTAATGTTCTCCAAGGGGCACACCTGTCTGATCGTATCCTCCGCCTGAGCCATCCATGATTTCCCTCTTATCAGTCGCTGACCCTTAACTGCGTCCAGCGCCTCATGCAGTGGGTGGTCTGTGTCTGCAGCTACTATGAGGTATGCCTTCGCCTGCATCACCTTGAGCCTACCAGCAACACTCGGCAGACCAAGGATGTAACGCATACACACTACCGGGGTGTCTCTAGTTCCAACATTTTAATCACCTCATCATGTTTTACTTTATCAAATGCCTTAGTATAATCTATGAAGCATAAATATATGTCCCTCCGTTTCTCTATTGACCTTTCTATTAGTGTCCGTAATAAATGTGTATATATATATATATATGTATTCCAATGAGCTGTTAGGGGTATGCTGACGCTACACTGGCACTAAGCTTGAACTCGTACTAGAATACACAGAACCACCACAGCTTTCCATGAGTGAAAAACACGCCGAATAAATAGCTTTATTTCTTCACAAGCAGTTCATACAGTTATATACGTGCATAACTAACCTACTTACAACTCGCAGGACGGGGTCACTACGGACTCGTTCAGCCACACGCTAGCCTCCCTCCGTGTAAACATGTCTTCACCGGCATGGCGGATTTACTACACATCTCGCCTTCTGTGCAACTGGTATCAGGAACTATGTCGTTCTTTCTCCCTGTTGTCAAGCGCTGGTTGCTTGACATAGTCGGACATCTTCCTACTACAACAATGGTTTAGTACGTTCTATGAAATGTACATGGTGGTGTTCCCGACAGACTCAATTCTCTCGGCTTTCCTATCTGTCCGCGATGGCGTCCCAACTCCGACTCTCCTTCTTTGTTCGTCCGCCCTGCTCGAACAACCTAATCACGTGGCCTCCTCTTCGCAATTCTATTGGCCACTATCTTTAGCCCGTTACCGGTGTCTTTTTCCTTATCACTCTTCGTGATTATTTATCACTATTAATGTTTCAACAATCTATGTTGCTGTTAACCAGGTCTTAAGTAATCTGACTCATGGCATATGCCCCCCGCAATTTCAAAAATGTTCTACATTTTTGGGTTCTTCCTTATCTCTAAACTTGACATGAGTCAGCTTGGTCGCACATGCCTGTCCCCTGGTCGCACATATCTGTCTACTGCCTCATGCCTTTGAGCTTGCTTCTCAGTTCCCTTTAACTTCCCTCTGTGTTACGTTGATATTCTGCTTTACCTTCACACAAATTATAATGTCGGACACGAATATCCGTCTATTGCCAAATAGACCTCGTGTGACCTCAACCCCCTTTGTGTTCGGCAAGTTGAGGACCAACCTACTATGAGTCCCAATGTCCCACCCCGGACATTCCCATAAGGTTCCTCATTTATACCTCGGTACAAGCAACTGACACCCTCCCCAGCCCTTAAGCCCTGGGTGCAGGAACGTGTGTATTGCAGACATATCAATTTCACCCATATTTTGTTTAAGCTCCATCTTGCTCCTGAGTAGTCTATGCTACGACTGTGGATCTTTTTGGTGCGGGTACCTATGACTCTTGTATTTGTCTTGTCAACGTGTGTGCGTGGTCGGCTGCCATTAGTTACTTGTGCTCTGTGGCTATCTCTTCCCTTCATTTGCCTTCTGTTTATCCCTGGTGTTCTTGCTACTAACTTTTTCCTTGTCGTGTTCCTAATACCATGACCCTTATATACCTTTATATACATCTACTACCATGCCAAAGTACTACGTGTATGTCTATTATATGTACACCGTACTCCCACTTGGTACTATTATCAATGGTACTACTAATAATCCTACTCCACTATCCTTGTATCCTTTCCTCCAATTTCACTTGCACTCTGTTCTCTCTCTCTCTCTCTCTCTCTCTCTCTCTCTCTCTCTCTCTCTCTCTCTCTCTCTCTCTCTCTCTCTCTCTCCCTCTCTTTTTTTTTTTTTTTAATTATGTACTCTGTCTCCCAAACCGCATACTACAATACTACATACTACTATACAAATGCTCCATCTATGCCTGCACGCTTCCTGTATACTGTTGTGCACGTATCCAGGTTGTGTTCAAATTGATTTTCATTCGCACAAATTCCTACTCTCAGTCTTCTCGTCCCCTTTCTCTCACTTCACTGTCACTCAACCTATTCTTATGTTATGTACATGTTACGACCGTCACCTAAATTTCTCCTACCAATTGTACATGTCTGTCTCTCCAATATACAATATTGTTATAAAACCTGAATAATATATAAAATTGGACTCACATGTAATATTGCAAGCACTATTCAAACTTTCACTCGCCCATCATTATCATCTTTGTGACATCAATATGTATCACTGGTAGTAATGTCTCAGTTACCTTCTTCTTCTTTTCCTTATATGTTATGGGTGTCATCTGTGATTTATCTTGGTTTTAGACCCACTGTCAACCTTCCTGCTCTAGTAGATGTCGATCCTTCTTTTTTCCCATTTGTCAGTTTCTACCGACATTCATTTTATACGTTATGTGTTACAATCAGGTAATAGTACAATCAATAATGTTACAATTATTATTACAATTACATGCATATTGATTACAAATATACATGGCATGATGATCATGATCATAAGAATGTACTGATGTTTATGTATGTAATTAAAGCCATTAAAACGATATTTATCTCTATCTATGTGTATTATGAGTTTTGTTTATTGAATGATAGTGAATGTTATTAACTATTACTCCCTTGGTTGGTTCTGGCTGGTATCTGTCTTCGCTGACTGTATCTTCTACCAATCAGATTCTCAATCTTCACTTGCGTCTGTCTGTCTCAGCCTCTTCAGTCAGCTAGTGCGGTAACATTTTGAGGTACCTTCGACACTCTCTCTTCTGCTCAGTCAGTTATACCCCTTAACTATCTGAAATTAATAACAGCCTTGGGTGTATATATCCATACATATATATACATATTTACATTCCCAATTGCATATTATATTACCGCAATCATATCCAATTTCCTACATCGACATGTTCTCATGGTCAGTACACCAACGTGCTAACCACTGGATCAGTCACCTTGTATGAACACATGGTTTCTTAGATGATAGTATTACCGTATACCATATTGTACTATTGAGATTCTGTCCCTAATCTGACCAGATCATCTTGTCATATATTCGATGTGCCATTTCTTAGGTCCTGTCGTGGATAGCATTCACAGATCTCATATAAATGTTTTAACCACACTGTTACACCTCTGTACTGTTTTTCCATCTGATGACTTTACCATATCATCATGTTACTTCAATCAACATTATACCTATCAATGCATTCATTCGACCACAACAATTCTACCTATACCAATCACATACGCATAGCTTTTATACACTACAAGTATATACAACATACATATCCTACGATAAGAGTTTCACGTAGGAACATGTGATGTCTCCTTAACATGTAGTATTGTACAATGATTTGCATCTTCTTGTGTAACATATATATATTGCATTGTTTGTACCCTTTCCTTCCATAAAACCGTGCTGTTCTTCACTAATTTCCATTTTTATTTTCTTTCTTGTTCTTCTCATTATAATTCTGAGTAGAAGCTTATTGACACGGTTTATGAGGTTAATATTACGAAAATCTTCACATTCAATTGCTCCTGGTCTCTTTGGTATTGCTATAAATATATATTTTACCATATCGCTCGGTAAATATCCACTGTTGTAAATATCATTTAGCATTTTGGTTAATATATCTACCCCAAATTCTCCCAATACTTTTAATTCTTCTACTGTGATTTCATCTGGCCCAGCTGTTTTTCCTTTCTTGATATATCGTCAGCGACTTCTTCTTTTAGAATAGGTGGGCCTTCTAAGTTACTTTCTTCTGTTAATTCTTCCCTTTCTCCATTATACAATTCTCTTATATACTCATTCCACCTCTTCATTATAGCACCGTCCTCCAATAATATCTTTCCTGTTTTTGATTTCAAACACCCTATATTTATTCTTATTTTTCTTCCTGTGAGCTCAATGATTTGTCTGTGCATACTTTTTTGATCTTTAATGGAATTTAATTCAATTTGTTTGCATTGCTCGTTTAACCAACTTTATTTTGCCTTCACACATTTATCTCTTATTTCTTTATTTATCTTAGCATACTCGTGTTTGTCATTTTTATTCTGTTTCCTTTTGTCCATCAGCATTAAGATTTCTTCATTCATCCATTTTTTTTTTCTTAGCTTGTTGGCTTCTCTCCGGTAATATTTCTTTGCTAGTTTGATGAATGGAGTCCCTTAACTTTTCCCATTGATCATTTATACTCTGTATTTTAGCTATTGCATTGTACCTATTTTCCACAGTCACTCTGTATTATTCTTGAATTTCTTTATCTACTTTCAGAACCTCTTTATTAAGTCTCAGGTTATTAACCAATTTTTTCCTCTCTTTAATCTTACTTACTCCATAACAGGAGGAAAATCAAGAAGAGTTTCGCTATGATGTGGGAGGGACATCCCCTTGGCGAAATGGAAGGTTATACATTAGATATGTTAATGAGTTATTAATTGATCTATGATTCATTAATTAATTTGGTGACAAGAACTGTATGTCCAATGATGGGGAGTGGTCCAGGGACCTACTTTCCCGGAGATTTAGTTTCATTGTTGTAAATAGAAATAGTGCAGCTGCTCAATCTAGCAGCAGCAGACACGAGAAAGGTAGTGGTATGGGAGCACAATAGGATCAGACTCGACCTTATCGGAACTTTATCTTTCCGACAGGCTGATTTAGGGGCCATCTGACATTGGATTGCTACCCATGCTTCAACTATTCCCAGATAGGAATGATTCCTTAATTATGTGAAAATTAATTAGCTATCTTTGAAGGCTGTTTATTTATTTACTTGGTGCATGTGGACCAGTGTTGGGGCCGAATACTCTCACCTACCGCTCTCACTTTCAGGTGTTGCCTGCTCTGTGTTAATCAACGAACTGAAATTCCAGTAGAAAGATGGTGATATGCTCGGTCCAAGGAGACATGCCAAGTTGGGGTACTGTCATAGCTCTGGGAGCCCATCAGTTCCATTGCCGTTGTTAACAGCCGCCTAACCATCGGAGATAACAAGCAGTACTCATATACACCAACATCTTGTGGTAGGTCGTGGCTTGTGGTAGCTCCGAAGGTCGTGCGTTCGATTCCGGGCCGCGTCTTTCGGTTTACGAGTTAAATGTTTCGGAGACTCCTGTGGGTCGTCGCTAAAAACTACGGAGTTCGTGCTGTGTGCGACGCTTTCCGTGCTGCAGAAAGAGACCGAGCCATATGGGATAAAACCCGGTGCAATGAAGTCGACCCTGTCGACTTTTAAGCGACGTTTTTAGCTTGTGGTAAATACGTCTGAAGCAGTGCCAGGTCATCATTACACCCACACCATTTGGACGTCTTTAAGTTACTCAGGACCTACAGGTACATTAGATCCAGATCGTAATTGATCCACGTGAAAATCCAATTGTTGATACCAGCAAGAATCATGTGTTCCACAGTACTTGATCGTCAGCTAGCCGACGAACAGTGACATTGTTATATTTCATTAACTACTGTGTACTAAGCCTGATTATTATGTGAGACCAGACTCAGGTGGAGTCTGGTCAATTTTGAATTTGTCCAGCTGTTCTGACATCATCTGCCAGAGTTTCTAGACACTCACGAGAACTTTTCTCTAACCATGATATGAGAAGCTATGGTTTAGTGACTTTAATAGAAAAGTGCTGCTGAGACTTTAATTTATCCAACCAGATTATATTCAATGGACATTGTGTTGATCTTTCGATAAACATGGATGCAGTTATTAATGATCGCCTGGGGACACCTCAGGGCAGAGAGTCTCCTATTCAGGCTGTATCGTCAGAGCAGTCATAGTGACATTAGACATTAACTCATCTTGATATTGTTTAGGTGGTGACTCCAGCTAGTCAGCTGTGGCCCAAGTGGTTAACTCCATTCATCGCTTATCGAGTTCTTGGGGCAGAGCAGTCTCCAATTTTCCAGTCAACCGTGCTGGCGAGGGCCCGATGAGTTTATCGGACCGACTAGACGGAGCACACACAGCAAATCTTCCACCAAGCCTCATGATGAAACTGGAATCATCTCTGACTCTTTCTCTGACCTATTCTCTGTATTGTAACTAGATCTTCTCCCATCAGGTTGTTGTATTCATGCCTGTGTCTATAGTGTAGATTAAACTTTTTGATTGTTGACATGTCTTCTCTACAGTTACTGTGTGTGGTCTTGGACGAGGCTTCAGGATTCAAGGTCCCTAGGTAGAGGGTAGATAGTAGAGGGTCTAGAATCTGGGAGGGGCTTGTAGACTCATAAACCTTGTAGCATTATCAAGATGGTCAGTACTAGCAGTTACAGTGTATCTACCTGCCCAACCCCTGGGGTTATTATACACGTGAGTACCAGGGATACCTCGGCTCTTGTGTTCACTCCCAACAACCGAGGCCATCCTGAGACACGAGTGGTATAATTTATTGAAGGCTATCTAGAGATATATCTATGTACATAAATGAGTATAATGTCCTGCACTTTGCGACTATACATACGAATGTGTATAATTTCATGGAGACATCAACAGACACATTTGTATATGTCAATGAGACAGCAACCATTCAGACGAACTGGTATAATTTCAAGCAGACATCAATCAGCAAACGGATTGGTATAACTTCACGGAAACATTAATAAACATGTACATGCGTATACTTTCATGGACACACCAACAAACAGTCATGCATGAATAATTTTATGGAAACATTCACAAACAAATGTACCTATAATTCGCCGGAAACATTCACAGACAAATGAGTGCATCCATCCATCCATCATGTGCCATGCCGGTAAGCGTGGGTGGTCATGTTCTGCCATCTCACTCGATCACCAGAGTCGTGGATCAGCTCCGTGTTTCTGTCTCGACCATGCCACAAGGCCAAGCCATCCAGTTACTTGCTTCTAGGTCTTCCCCTTGGTCTGTTCCCCTCGATCTTACCAGTTGTCACCAAATTCTCCAATCCATTTCTTCTCATAACATGCCCAAAAAATTTTGACTGTCTACGTCTGATTTCACACAACATGATTTTCTTGGCATCTGTAAAGAAGGTAGTTTGCCATTGCTTTCCTTCCTAGCAGTGACCATACTGGTCAGTGACCGTAGCCATGAGTGCATACTATCATGGATATATCAACAGATAGACAAATGTGTGTATACTTTCATGGAAACATTAATAAACAGACAAATGTGTGCATACTATCATGGAAACATCAATAACCAGACAAATGTGTGCATACTATCATGGAAACATCAACAAACAGACAAGTGTGTTTATACTTTCATGGAAACATCAATAAACAGACAAATGCGTATACGTTCATGAAAACATCAATAAACAGACAAATGTGTATACGTTCATGAAAACATTAACACAAGGAGAAATGCATGTATTTTCATAGCAAATGTAGGTTTCCTAGAGAAACTCGCATTCAGTAAAGTCTTGCCTAAAGAATGTTGGCTAGTCAAACTTGGGCACTACATTAAAATGTGTGACACTGTAATAAAAATGTGTTTTTGCACATTAAGTTCACTGACCGACGACTGACTCTCAAAGACTTCAGCTAGTGTTTCTGCCATTGGGAAGACCACATGTGTTGACTGATCCATGCTATCTGCCCTCATATACTTGAGTTAGTGTTTCTGCCATTGTGAAGACGGCACATGTTGACTGATCCATGCTATCTGCCCTCATATACTTGAGCTGGTGTTTCTGCACCTCGAGAATAGCTGGTTAAAGGTCTCCCTGTACTTAGTGCTCATGTTGTAGTACAGAAATATGTTCACGCTGGAGTTGATAGCGCTGGAGACTAACGCAATGGACCAGATGGCAAAGAATGAATTCTTATAGATTCCTGTTACGGTAAACTCGGATTCAAAAACGGTTATCAAGGCGGTTATAGTCCCTGGAGTGTAGCAGATAATGAGAATGGCAGCTATCATCACCACAAGCTTCATTGTCTTCTTGTCCCGAATGGCTCTGGCCTCAGACTGTGAGCTGTTGGCCGATGCCGTGCTATGCCAGTTAGACTGTTGCGCTAGTTTCATGGTCAAGAAAGCTGTCAATATTACGACTGCCACAAACGAAAGCATCCCGGATATTGAAGACAGCGTATAGACTATTCCTTCAGCCTTGTGTCTAAAACTTCTGTATACAAGACCAATCAATGTCTTGTTTCTCTCCGGAACAAACTTCCAGTCTAAATATGCAATACAGAACTCTGGCGACAGCGTCAACAGGTTGGCGGCAAAAATGACGAACATGCAAGCTGTAGTTTTTCTAAGAGAAACGATCTGTTTGACTTTCAGAGGCAGGGCCACGCTTAGGCATCTTTCAGCCGTGATGTAAGCAGTGACCCAACAGGTGACTCGACCGAAGCAAACGTGAAACCAGCCTCCTCCCATCAGGTACTGGAACTCTGTAGGCACAAAGGGGAAGTCGTCCAAGTTCAAATACGGGTTCAAACAAAAGTTAAACCACTCCAAGGTCAAGAGACACAAGAAGTCGGACAAGGCCAGGGCAAACAGGCTGATGTTGACAGATGATGTGAACTGTTGTCTGTGAAACACGATCATGTTAATTATGTTGCTGGCCATTCCAAACAGACCAATCACAGCGTTTAATGCAACATTGTTGACAAGCTGGAATATGACGCTCTGTTCTCTTGTGATCCAGTCAACTTTTATTGCCAATACTGTTTTATTTGTCTCTGGAACCCGGTAATAAATGTTCACCCGCATGTTTGTTTCACCCATTACCGAAGTTTTGGAAATGCTGGCTTGTTCGTCAATTACATGGAATAATACAACTGGACACGTCTGTGGCTTGCATCAATAGTCCCATCCTAAATATGAAGAACACAATACTTTATATTGGAGATATAAATCTAGACTTTTGCAAATATCTGTTTATTGCAATCCGGAAGAATGCAAGAGCCTTAGAATAAGATTAACATCAAACATTTACCATGAGAGACACAATCACCAAGAACATCATGCTAAGACTTAGGAATAAACTAAACCACGAAATATGGAAAGAACAATGTGGGTTTGTAGAAGCTGATGACATTACGTAATTGATCGTTGGGTAGTAGTAAACAGAGACTTACATCTGTGCTTCATTGACTACAGCTATTGAGTTAGTCACATCGACACGACAAAGATGCTTGCGGGTAAACAAATTGAAAGAAAGACCATAGACTTGCCAGAATCATCTACTGGAAACACAAGCTATCATACAAAATGATAATGAAGTAGATCAATATCAGCAAATCAAGAGTGGACTGCTACCGGAATATGCAATTCCCTTAGCTTCTGTTTCCCTATATAGTGAAAACAGTATAAACAATTTGGAGCTTGTCAAAGATCCATACAGGAGTTTAGAGAGTTAAGACGGAGCTATACAGAGAACACCAGACAGGAGAGACACGTGCACTATATTTAGCTTGACAACAGGACACACTCGTGTCAGCTAATAGGTTACTGAGTGCTGATGAGCGAGGGTTTCCCAAGAGTATAGGGAACTCGCTTCTCGACAAGTAACTGGAGAATACCAGTTACTGGAGTTTACTAACCAAGTGTGCTGGGACTCTACGCACGCAAACTCGCCAGCGCACGCAGGACTGAATGTCCGAGGTTCAACACGCAACTACCAGCGTGCGGCAGACTGGGACAAGGACTGATAGAGAGCAGACATGTTCGCTAGGAACCTTATATAGTTTATCAGCAATAGTGTTGGCTAGACTTTAGATTCCAATTAGTTATTAGTATCATTGTGTTCACCTCTTACATGCATCTGTGAAACATACCATGTTGTTAATTATCCATGATGTATTCCGCTCGCAGAGCTTGTGTGTAAATAGCTCTAAATAAAAATGTATCCTTTTGTAAACCACACGAGTTATTGATTCGTGTCGTGCAAAAGTAGGGAGTCCTGAATTATCCTGTCGCAAGTAGGTTGTTGACAGAGCATATGGGAGGAATCTCCATCGGCGGACATACTGTCAATAATATAAGATATTCAGATGATATAGTATTGATTGCAGACAATGTGCAAGTTCTTCCGGATCTGGTGGACCCGACTTCTGTCCAAGGTGAACAACTGGGTCTCAGTGTGTACAACAAGGGATCACAGCGAGCAAATGGGTCCAGGCGGGAACAGCAGGGGACCACGGTGAACAACTGAGTGTCAGCGAGAACATCAGGAAACAATTTGACGCGCCTTAGGCGAAGCGGGCATATGGTTTTCTCTTTTTCCCCTCCATATCAACGGTTTAGAGGACATCGGTCTCAACACCAGCATTTTACCGCTGTTATTTATTTCTTGGCAATATTACGCTCAGTAATTTGAACGACCGGCTAACATACCGCCGTAAGTAAGCAACGCGGCGCGATCCGCCGCCGAATTTCGCGCAGCTGCGTTATCCTACGTGGATATATTTTATTACGGAGAAAGTCAATAACTCCTTCGCCAGAGAAACCAGCGGACATATGGTGCTGGACTCATATTCGTATAGTCAAATCCGTGGCTGCAGTGGTCAGTAGCAAGCCGGCTCCTTTGTTTCCCCAGACATGCACTTGAACCTGGTGCCGGCTGACTCTACCTGCAGCTGGTATAGTTTACTTTGTTTCCCCAGACATGTACAAACCGGCTCTACCTGCAGCTGGTATAGTTTACTTTGTTTCCCCCACATATGTACTGGAACGTGGTAAGGCTGGCTCTACCTGCAGCTGGTATAGTTTATTCATTCTTTAACTAGCTGCCACCTGGAGCTGGTATATTTTACTCATGCTTAACTAGTCGCCACCTGGGTTAGAATTTCAATGTAACACAGCTGTGAGTATGTCTGTCTCCAAGAAGAATAACATACAGGAAAGCCCTCATTGATTGACACAGACAGACAAACAGACAGACAGACAGACAGACAGACAGACAGACAGACAGACAGACAGACAGACAGACAGACAGACAGACAGACAGACAGACAGACAGACAGACAGACAGACAGACAGACAGACAGACAGACAGACAGACAGACAGACAGACAGACAGACAGACAGACAGACAGACAGACAGACAGACAGACAGACAGACAGACAGACAGACAGACAGACAGACAGACAGACAGACAGACAGACAGACAGACAGACAGACAGACAGACAGACAGACAGACAGACAGACAGACAGACAGACAGACAGACAGACAGACAGACAGACAGACAGACAGACAGACAGACAGACAGACAGACAGACAGACAGACAGACAGACAGACAGACAGACAGACAGACAGACAGACAGACAGACAGACAGACAGACAGACAGACAGACAGACAGACAGACAGACAGACAGACAGACAGACAGACAGACAGACAGACAGACAGACAGACAGACAGACAGACAGACAGACAGACAGACAGACAGACAGACAGACAGACAGACAGACAGACAGACAGACAGACAGACAGACAGACAGACAGACAGACAGACAGACAGACAGACAGACAGACAGACAGACAGACAGACAGACAGACAGACAGACAGACAGACAGACAGACAGACAGACAGACAGACAGACAGACAGACAGACAGACAGACAGACAGACAGACAGACAGACAGACAGACAGACAGACAGACAGACAGACAGACAGACAGACTCAATGCAGCTCTATTATCTATTATCACATGACTATATAGGATAATATAAAGAACGCCTTTATTCTTGGAGCTGACTCTGGTACTAGTGTAAGTACACGACTCTTGTCAACTGCCTGAGACCGATCAGGTACCTGGTGATAATCCCATATATATTTATACCAATGGCCACTGGATGCGTGATGTCATCACTAGCCCGCCCGCTGTCCCGTCACGCCGAGATGTGTTCTGGGTGTGTCTAGACCAGTGGTTCTCAACCTTTTTTGGCCCGTGCCCCCCTTCACCATATTTTCAGAACGTCATTCCCCCCCCCTTCCTATCAAAAATTTGGCCCGTGCCCCCCCCCCTTTTTCACCGTATTTTAATAACGTTATTCCCCCTTTCATATTTCCTATCTAAAAATCCCCCCACCCCTATACAGTATACGTAAAAATGTAAGGTAAATTTAATAGCACATACTAAAACAAGTCTAGACATCCACATAAAACATGATTTGTGGGTCTACTGACTTTATAAAATGAATTTTAGAAGGATGAGACGTACTTAACTGTAAAGTATGAAGGGAAAAACAATATCAAGTAATCGGTTCTTGTGTTAACGCGATCTTGAAATGGTCTTCATTCCCCCCCCCCCCCCCTCTGGAAACCCTAAAATCCCCCCACCCCCTGGGGGGAATTCCCCACCGGTTGAGAACCACTGGTCTAGACTGTGATGACCATGGAGTCTAAGTCAGTAACTCGCCCGCTGTCCCGTCTCGCCAGGTATGTCCTGGTTGTGTTTAGGTTGGTTGACATGGAGCCTAAGTCAGTAGCCAGCCCGCTGTCCCGTCTCGCCGGGATGTGTCCTGGGTGTTTCTAGATTGTGACGTTCCTTGACCCTAGATCAGTTAAAAACTCTTCCGCCTAATGGGAATTCGAACACATAACTACCTGGCTGGCTGGTTAGTAGACGGTCTCGACACTGATCTGCCGCCGCTCCCTCACGTGATCTGAGAACACAAGTAGAGAGCGCGCTTGTAATATCATGTTGTTATATGTTAAATACGCAACACAACAATAATTTCCCGCCACCGAAGATTTCCCCATTATGACACATTTTTGAAACAGCACATTTATGTCATTGCTGTGAGAGTGTTCACTTTTATTATGCTCGATGAGAAAATAATCTCTTCAAGAACGAATAAGTCAGAACAGAACAGAACACGTCATAGCCTGAAGGGAAATGAAGTTTCCTTGATCATCTTGACTTCAGCACTTTGCAGCCATAATTGTTGTCTTATTTTGTAACCCATGTTTTTTTTTCCCCCGGAGGACATGCTATTGGGACATTCCAGTTGTTTGTTATTAAACTTGTGTTAACGCCCAGAAATGTATTTGATGATACCGCAGCAGCAGTAAATATATGTAATTACTCTACTTTGTATTATTACGTGTTGTATTTTCTGCCGGAGATAAACAGGGATAGTGTTCTGACACCGCCAGTAACCCTCCAGGTGATAAAGAAATGTTCAATGTTTGATTATTCATGTTTTTGCACTGTGAACGCACACGATGAACCTGTCAAATATCAGTGTTTTTCTGATGTTAGTTACCTAGTTTGCTCTGCATCGAGCTATTCAATATCACTTAAATTATATAGGCAATTTTCCTCAAATATAACATTATTTCCTGATGTGTAAACGTAATTCTTCATGCCCCATGTCTCCAGTAAAGTCAAACAGACAGTAACGTAACACACTACAGCAGTGGATATTAAATCAGTAAATTGAATTCTTGACGTTATAACTGTTATCACTAACTGGGTACGTTGATTTCAACATATGTATTTCAACAGGTGTTTCATGGTCTCCACATTAAGGTATTTCAACAGGTGTTCCATGTTCAGCATATTCAGGTGTTTCAGCAGATGTGTCCATGATTAGCACATCCAGGTGTTACAACAGGTGTGTCCATGATCAGCACATCCAGGTGCTATAACATGTGTGTCTATGATCAGCACATTCAGGTGTTATAACAGGTGTTCTATGATCAGCACATCCAGGTGTTTCAGCAGGTGTGTCTATGATCAGCACATCCAGGTGTTTCAGCAGGTTTGTCCATGATCAGCACATCCAGGTGTTTCAGCAGGTGTTCTATGATCAGCACATCCAGGTGTTTCAGCAGGTGTGACCATGGTCAGCACATCCAGGTGTTTCAGCAGGTGAGTCCATGGTCAGCACATCCAGGTGTTTCAGCAGGTGTGTCCATGATCAGCACATCCAGGTGCTATAACATGTGTGTCTATGGTCAGCACATCCAGGTGTTTCAGCAGGTGTGTCCATGATCAGCACATCCAGGTGTTTCAGCAGGTGTGTCCATGATCAGCACATCCAGGTGTTTCAGCAGGTGTGTCCATGATCAGCACATCCAGGTGTTTCAGCAGGTGTGTCCATGATCAGCACATCCAGGTGTTTCAGCAGGTGTGTCCATGATCAGCACATCCAGGTGTTTCAGCAGGTGTGTCCATGATCAGCACATCCAGGTGTTTCAGCATGTGTGTCCATGATCAGCACATCCAGGTGTTTCAGCAGGTGTGTCCATGATCAGCTCACTCAGCTATGTCAGATCACATATCACATGTAGTACTGCTTGGCTAGAACCAGTGGTCACGCTAGTGTAGCTGATAGAGATAGGCACTAACAATGTCATAAGTACGGTCGGCCCGGGTGCCACGCCCCTGCTCGTCGTCGCGCTAAGTGAGGGAGAGCCTGGACACTATCCCTCCCGGCCCAGGCTACAACATGTCATATATGACATTTGATGTCACAGAGCCGTGGCATGCAGCTGCATCGGGATAGTTCTAGAGCAGTGGTTCTCAACCTTTTTTGGCCCGTGCCCCCCTTCACCATATTTTCAGAACCTCATTTCCCCCCCCCCGCTTCCTATCAAAAATTTGGCCCGTGCCCCCCCCCCCTTTCACCGTATTTTCAGAACGTCATCCCCCACCCCCCCCCCCCGTTTCATATTTCCTATCTAAAAATCCCCCACCCCTACACAGTATACGTAAAAATGTAAGGTCATATACTAAAACAAGTCTAGACATCCACATAAAACATGATTTGTGGGTCTACTGACTTTATAACATGAATTTTAGAAGGATGAGACGTACTTTACTGTAAAGTATGAAGGGAAAAACAATATCAAGTAACCGGTTTAGAACCACTGTTCTAGAGGATCGGACTAGCTCTGTGCGGTCCTCACGCACCCACACCCACACACACGTCACGCATACACACACACACACGCGCACCTACATGCACATACGCACATACACACACGCGTACATACACAACCACATACAAACACACACACACACACATGCGCATATACACATACACACATACACGCACATACACACATACACGCACATACACACATACACACAGAGACACACATACAGACACACACATACATTCACACGTACACACATATACACACTCACACACTTACACTCACAGACACACACAGACACACCAACACACACAGACACACACATTCGCACTCACACATCTCGATGACCTGTAGTGCCCTCCTGTCTCATACACGAAATCCGATGCAAGATAAACTAACAACCATTTGTGGGAGGTCACAACAACTAGGTTACACAATTCACAGGAGGGAGAGTGACTGTTTAAATTGCCACACACAATCATTATTTTTTATTTATTTTTTTATTTTTTTATTTTAATGGTAGTGTGTTCAGTGGTCCAGCAATGTAGACCACATGTTTGGGTAGCAATGTATGCACCGTGGGTGGAACATATACAGGTATCAGAATAAGAATAAACCAGGCTAGGTAAGCCGTTATAGGACTAGGACATTTGCGGGCGGAAGCAGAAATAAAACAGAGCACTAAACATAGTACGAGTATAATCAATACTAACGTAAAATCAGTAGCACCGTATGGATCCAAATCACGGAGAACAATGAAAACGATTAGAAACTAAACTCCAGACATTCACCAATTTGTGCCTGAGCACACTCACAAGGCCGGTCTCTCTGGCTGTGGGGTTACAACACTTTCTCTCTGTAATCCCGTTTATCACGCAAAGTCTCGTAGCGGAGCGAGAGCTGAGGCGGTTCGACCCCCGCTCGTGACTTGCGGGATACTGAGCCGGCCGCTCAGAAAGCAATGGCAAACTACTGAGCGTAATCTTGCCAAGAGATCAACATACAGCTGAAAGATGCTGGTGTTGACAGCTAAGTCCTGTAAAGGATATATTAAAAAAAAAAAAAAAAAAACACTCACAAGAATAGAATGATTATAGGGAATCACCGATGTGGAACTCGTGTGGACAAATGCCGGTGAACCAAGAGGTGACGATAAGACGCTGGCCATGGATGAAGCATGCATTGAGAAAAGCAGAGAATAGCATAACTAGACATGTCTGTCTGGAATGGACATGGAAAAGGACATGGAGGGAATAAAAAATACACACGGAGAGGGAAGCAGGAATAGAAATGAATACGGTGAGAACATGGAGAGAGCTGCCTGGTGTAGGTAAGGATAGGTTGGGGACATGGTCGGACGTCTGACGTAGGTAAGGATAGGTTGGGGACATGGGCGGAAATCTGACATAGATAAAGATAAGTTGGAGACATGGGCGGATGTCAGACGTAGGTAAGGATAGGAGGATTTGGGGTGAGACGGTTGGGAACATGGGCTGACGTCTGACGTAGATATGGATAGGTTGGGGACATGGGCGACGTCTAACGTAGGTAAGGATAGGAAGGTTTGTGGGTGGGGATGTGTGTATAGGTGGGGGATATGTAGTTGTGAGGTGGCGGATATTGGGTGGGTGAGTGGGTGTAGGTTGGCTGATGTGTCTGTGGGTGGGTGCGGAAAATTGTGAGGGTGCGGGATGTGTGTGTGGATAGGTGCGGGATGTGTGGGTTGGCGGAGTTTGTGTGTGTGGTTTTGTGATGTGTGTTTTGCTGGGTGGTTGCGGGTGTGTGGGTGGGTGGTGGAGAATATGTGGGTGGGTGTGTGCGTGTCAGTTATGGGATGGGTGGGGAATGTGTATGTGGGTGGGAGTTCAGTGAGTGGGTGGCGGCAGGTATTTTTGCCTGGGTCTGTGTGAATGCGTAGAAGGTGGGTGGGGGAGGTGTGGGTGGCTCCGGGATGTGAGGTGGATGGGGGATGTGTCTCACAACATTGCAATATGCGCTTTTTATGTTTACAACTTTCATTTGACAATGTTTTTTTTTTCCATGTGAATGCATCATGCGTAATATGCATTGTTTATGCTTACAAAATCCATTTGACAATGTTTTTTTCCTCTATGTAAATGTAACATGCACATTTGATGAATGAAAGATGAGTGATTGAAAGGGCCGAATGTAAGACGGGCCTGCGTGCCCAATTTGTTCTTCTTCTTCTTCTTCAGCGTTCCGAGCCATTGAGGTTCTTTGCTGCAAATACAATCCGTCTCCATTCGTCTCTCTGGTGGACCTTCTCTTGCCAGTCGTTGATTCCAAGTGCTTGTAGGTCTGTACATGTATTATCTCTCCACCGCCTTCTTGGTCTACCTCGGGGTCTACGGTCATTTATTTCCTGAGTGTAAGCGAGTTTTGTTTCCCTATTATCTTCCATTCTTTCTATATGCCCCAGCCATTGTAGTCTATTAGCCTTCATGATACCAGTGATTAGCGGGGACTTAAACAGATCATAAATGTCTTTGTTACTTCTTCTTTTCCACTCTCCACTTTGTGTATCCCTAATGGGTCCAAAGATGCGTCTTAAAATTTTGTTCTCAAAGGTTTGTAACAAGGCTTCGTCTCCTTTCGTTGTACTCCAGGTTTCAGAGCCATACAGCACAACTGGTCTGATCAGTGTTTTGTATATTGTGATTTTGGTGTTACGAGATAGCGCCTTTGATTTTAGTAGATGTTGTAGTGCATAGTATATCTTATTTCCAGAGTTGATTCTAGTTTGTATTTCTTCCCTTATGATGTTGAAGCAGTTGAAGATTGTACCCAGGTATTTGTATGTTTCCGTTCTTTTAATGGTCATATTATCTATTTGTATGTGGCCAGAGTTTCTAGCCATTCTGTCTCTTGAAATTACCATATATTCTGTCTTATCTTGGTTGATAACCAGCCCCATCTGTTGGGCTTTTCCCTTTAAGTGAGTCAATATTTCCAATGTCTTTTGTTCACTCTGCCCTATAATATCTATATCATCTGCATAACCAAGCAGCTTGGATGTTCCTCCAATATCACATTCCTCCTTTACCTTCCTTACAACTTTCTCTAGAGCCAGATTGAAGAGTAGCGGCGATAGTGCATCACCCTGTTTCAAGCCAGATGTTATTTGGAAGGGGTCTGATTTCCTGCCTTTATATGTTACTATATTATAAGTATCTTCCATGCATAGTCTGGTCATGTTGATTAACTTCCTTGGTATTCCAAATTCCTGCATAGCATTCCATAGACTATTCCTATGGACACTATCATAAGCCTTTTTAAAATCCACAAAAATGTTATGGAGATCTCTTTTATATTCCCAATGTTTCTCGGCTATTTGTCGTAAGATAAATATCTGATCTATTGTTGATCTGTTTTGTCTAAAACCCGCCTGGTAGTCACCTAATATGTCTTCTGAATATGGTTTTAGTCTATTTAGTAATACTGCGGATAGTATCTTATAGCTTGTGGACAGTAGTGATATTCCTCTATAATTTCCACATTGGAACTTGTCTCCTTTCTTAAAGATAGGTATCAATAATGACTCTTTCCAGTCATGGGGTAATTCTTCTGTCCTCCAGATTTTTATTATTAGTTCGTATAGCTTTAGATGTAATGCATGGCCACCTGCCTTTATAAATTCAGCAGCAATTCCATCAGTCCCAGTTGCCTTATTGTTTTTAAGTCGTGTGATTACATATAGGATTTCTTCAAATGTAGGTTCTTCAATTTGTGGTTCGCATGTTAGAACCTCTTCCTGTGGGAAAATGTGACTTGGAGCTTCACAATTTAGTAATTCAATAAAATATTCTTTCCATGTGTTGCACATTTCCTCATTGGTATTTATCATATTCCCATTTTTGTCTTTTAAACCATATGTGTTTTGTTGGTGCCCTCGTTTTATTGACTTCAGTTCTTTAAAAAATTTTCTGGATTCATTTTTCTGGTGATTAGTTTCCATATCTTTGATTATATTACTCATATATTCTCGCTTCTGCTGTCTGACTATTTTTGTAGCATCTTTACATTCATTTCTATAATGCTCTTCCTTTTGGATGTTAATGATGTCATTTAACCATACATGTCTGGCATTCTTCTTCCTAATGACTGCTTCTTCACATTTTTGATTGAACCATCTGTTCTTTCTATGCGTGGTTAACACACCGAGACATTCTTCTGCGGTAGACTGAATTGTATTCTTGATGTTCAACCAAGTTTGGTCAACGCTTTCCTCCAAAGGGTTTTGCAGAGTTTCAAGTTTACATTTTATTTCATCTGTAAATTTCTCTTTGACTGTAATGTCTTGTAGTTTTTCTCTGTTATATGTTGGGTGTAATCTTTGTAATTTAGTATAGAAAGCTCTCTTAAGTTTTATTTTAAATTTTGCTCCAACGAGGAAGTGGTCACTGTGGCACTCAGCTCCTCTATAACTTCTAACTTGCTGTATGTTTGATGCATTTCTGTTGTTAATTAAAATGCGATCTATTTGATTATAGGTTCTCTTGTCACATGATTTCCAAGTTTGTTTGTGTATATCCTTTCTTTGTAGTCTGGTACTGCTAATCTGCAGTCCTTTGGCTTCTGCCAGGTTGATGACTCTCCATCCATTATCATTTGAAGTTGTATGTAGGCTTTCCATACCGGCCACTTTTTTATTAGATTGCTCTCTACCTATTTTTGCATTGAAGTCTCCTAGCACAATCAGGATGTCCTGTTTGGGGGTTTCTTCTATGACATCTTCCAGATCATTATAAAAGTCTTCTTTAATATCATCTTCTTTCTCTTCAGTAGGTGCATGTACATTAATCATCGTTATATTTTTCCATTTACCTTTTATTCGTAATTTACTAATCCTGTCATTAAAAGCTTTAAAGTTTAAAACGTTCCCCCATAACTCTTTTTTGATGACAAATCCTGTTCCTAATTCATGTTTATTTTGGGTGTTTCCTCCATATATTATAATCATTCCATTTTGCTCTAAAGTACCCTCTCCTGGCCACCTTATTTCTTGAATTGCTGTTATATCCATTTGATATTCACCCAGCTCCCGGGTTAGTTCTTCGGCCGCTCCAGCTCGATATAGTGTCCGTACATTCCATGTTCCAAATCTCAAAAGTCCTTTAACGTTCCAAGGTCGTTGTCCAGATAAGTCAGTCCGATATCGAGGCTCATGTATTTGTTTCGTAACAAAGAAAGGTTTTTACAAAGGTGGGGATGTTAACCCCACGCTTCAACCCCCAACCTGGAGGACCAGGGTGTTTCTCTTTGTCTGTTCTCTACCCTTTGACCTGTCCAGCTTGGGAGGCCCTGCTGGTAGCTACGCTACCGCCGGCATAGCTCTCAGGGTCATTGAGAAACTCAAGCTCCCCCACCACGACAAGGTGGAAAATAAAGTTCGTTCGTTCGTTCGTTCCTACTAAACTGCTTCTGAATCTCTTTGGTATCAGTATGTAGTCGATTTGATTGCGAATATTATCTCCAGAGCTTTTCCACGTAAATAATCGTCGATGATGTTGTTTAAACCAGGTGTTACCTATTACAATTTAATGGTAGTCTGCCCATGTTATTAATCTGTCACCTCTCTCGTTCCTCTCCTCTAGGCCATAGCCACCAGTCACACCACTCACCTTTTCGTCGCATACTTTGACATTGAAATCCCCAGGTATGAAAGTCATTCCAAAATTTTTACACTGGTAAACGGCCATGTCTAATTCGTTATAAAATATATCTTTATCTTTTTTTACAGTCAGCTGTTTACGCATATACTTGTGTATTATGTTAATATCCAGAGGTTTGCCATGGAGTTTCACTAATAATACTCTGAGATTGTCTAAAATCCTTTAACTGGCTTAGCACACACTTGATCAAACATTATGCCAACTTCAATTTTGTAGTCCCTCTCTCCTGAGTAAATATTGCTATACTTCTCTAAATATTGTTCCCCTGCTCCTGGCCATTGCATTTCACCAATCCCTAATATACTTATCTTATCTTCATTCTTACCATCTATTTCTTGATATTATCTAATTTACCATCTTACATTATCGGCTTCTAGATGTCGTTACATTTACATTGGCACCTTGCCGTCTTGACAAACGATAGTTTGTTACATTGTGCTTCAAAAAGGCATAATAACTACAACCCATGTTACTGATAATACCACATCCAACTGTATGTTGTTAGTGGCATTTGTATATGTGTTGAAGTTGCCTCTTAATAGTGGCATTTATACAGATGCAGAGAGGTGGGTTTTAATAGTCATAATCTAGAGTCATAGCGGTGGTGTTTAGATGGTTCCATGAATCACCTCGATAATTTTTTTTTTTCGCATATCCTATTACAGGACATCGCATTCAACACCAGCATTTTACCGCTGTTGTTGATTTCTAGGCACGATTACGCTCAGTGGTTCGCCATTTTTTTTTCCTGAGTGGCCAGCTTACATATCCCGTAAGTAACGGGCGAGCGAGAACCGCTACCAATTCTCGCGCAGCTGCGTTTGCTCACGTGGATAACCGGGATTACAGAGAAAGTCGCTAACGCCTGGGCCAGGGAGACCGGCACTCGATATAGATCACCTGATAGCTATGGCGTGTTTAGTAACCGCGCTACAGTATGTAAACAAGTACGGTTGTTATTCGTATCATGGTCAGATTCAAACGACGAACTTGACCCATCAAAACACCAGCTTCTGCTGAAACTAGAGCACAGAGTTATCTTCTAGTGGTCACCCAACTCAGGTTCCTTGCTGTCAATCATGTGTTTGCTGCCTACAACAACATCAGCAACATGACGAATGCTACCAGCACAAGTGTTCAACAACATCAGCAACTTGCTGAATGCTACCAGCACAAGTGCTCAACATCAGCAACATGCAGAATGCTACCAGCACAAGTGTTCAACAACATCAGCAACTTGCTGAATGCTACCAAAAAAGTTATCTACAACATAAGCAACTTGCTAAATGCCACCAACAAAAGTGTACAACTAAAGTCAGACATATTCAGTTTGCATGAGAAATACCTCGACCGTTGAAAGCAGCATGAATTATGGTATTTACTGCGTAGTGTAGTGGTAATGTAGTGTTATTGCTGCGTAATGTAGTGTAAATGTAGTGTTAATGTCAACCTTCACGCGGAAAGGAACAGCATCCTAAGATGGGAAGTCATTAAGTATGTCACAAATGGCTGTAGAAAAAAATTAAATATGATAACGACTTCAAACCAGTTATATGCCACTGGTTTGGGAGGACTGATAAAACGACGGGATAAGTGCATCAATGTTGGTGGAAATTATGTTGAGAAATAAAGGGACACTGTATGTATACAAATAAACGGGTTTCAAGTTATTTATTTTTCTACAGCCAGTTGTGACTTACTTATTAACTTACCCTCGTAGTTATTATGGATATATAAATCATAGCAACCACTTCTACCCCGGGTGTGCATATACATACATCTGGAATCTGGAATCTTCTGTTTCTGACAGTTATGATTGTGACGTATTTCCTTGTGGTCATAGCCCATAATATTCTAACCAAAGTTATGAGGTATCTCATTACATTACATCTTGTGGGGTCAAACTGACGACACACGATGGTTATGAAACAGGTGACAATTCTAACTTCACTTTTTGTTTGCTAGTGAATGACGTCAGAGAGGCGGGCGATCAAGCAGGTCAACGGATGACTGTGAATCTGTAACCCTGACCTGACTGCGAGAACATCAAGTGAACATAGATGAGGCCAGACATTAGTTCTATGCACGGAGTCAACTTAGAATTGTCAGCCGACACAGAACTGATGTCGTCGACCGCTACACGCTGAAGGAGATACCAAGGAGGGGATCCGAGCGCTGATGGACTGAATGGGCCTTTGTGCAATGAAGATAACATGACGACAAGCTAATTACCTATCTTCTTGTCTGCTATACTGCCTTGATTACCGTTGTCCCTGGTGTTCAGACTCACATCCAACAAATACTACACGAATCGAGAGCTTTGTCTAACATCCTGACCCTGGACTTGTTGCCAACAATCTTTATCCCAGTACTAGCAGACTTACCAGGTACACGACAGTGGTCTAACAGTCTGTACCCCAGTACTAACAGATTGTACCACGTACAGGACAGAATTTCAACAATCTGTACCCAAGTACTAACAGACTGTACCAGGTACAGGACAGCGGTCAAACAGTCTGTACCCCAGTAGTACAAGATTGTACCACGTACAGGACAGAATTTCAACAATCTGTACCCAAGTACTAACAGATTGTACCAGGTATAGGACAATGTTCCAACAATCTGTACCCTAGTACTAACAGACTGTGTATGTTGTTTGTCCATCAAGAATGATGATGACCATTCATTTCATCCAGTGGTGTTGAAAGTTTGGAGCCTTGAGTTCCAAGAACGAACGAACGAACACTCTTTATTTTCAAAGGGTAACAAATTGGGCATGCCGGCCCGTTTTACATTTATCCCTTTCAATCACTCATCTTTCATTCATCAACTGTGAATGTTACACATTCATAGATAAAGCATTGAATTCTGCCCTTCTGTCACTCTCTGTAATACAATATTTAATTCACACATCATTCAAAGCTGAGAATAACAGCAATATAAAAGTTATGCATTATAAAGGCATGGGGATAATGAAAAAAATCAATACTACACGACTCAGTAATATTAAAAAATGGTGTGGCACTTGTTATTCGCTATGTGGAATATACTGGCCTGCAAAAAGGGGACTGGTTGTTGTACTAAGGTTTCATTACTATTATTGTTTCTATTATTGTTTCTATTATTAATGGGAAAGTAATCTCGTACTGAGACAGTGTTCAAATAACTTGCGATTATATGTATAGGGGTTGGTGGTGTCTTTGATTTCTTGTGGAAGACTGTTCCACAGCTGAGCTGCAGAGTACGTTAAGCTTGTTTTGTAAAAGTCTATCCTAGGCTTCGGAATGTGTAATATATTTAATCGTGTACTGTGTCTAGCATTATATTTAAACAATGGCCAAAGGTAATTTGGGGCATTCCGATGTAGGATTTTGTGAATTAGTTTGACCTTATTGAAAAGCAGGCGTTTTTGGAGTGATAGTAACTGGAGGCGTTTATGCAGGCTAGGATTGTCAATTAAATGTTTGCAATAAATTAAACTCATTGCCCGTTTCTGGAGTGAATAAAGTAGCTTGGTGCTTAAATTAGAACAACCGTCCCAGATTGTAGAGCAGTAGTCAAAATGTGTCTGTATGTGAGAAGTATAGAATATTTTCCTTGTGTCCTCATTAAGGAAATTTTTAATTTTGGCGTGTTGGAAGACTTTTTTTCGCTGTTTGTTTAGTGAACGCTTAAACGTAGGAATTAAATGTTATGTTTCTATCAATGATGAGGCCTAATGTTTTGTGCTCAATTACACTTTCTACTGGCATGTTATCGATGTGAAGTTGAAGTGATCTGTGCGAATTTAGAGTTTGAAGTTTTTGTCTGGTTGTTAATAACATATTTTGTTTTAGTGATGTTAATTTGCATACAGTTCGCATAGCTCCACCTAACTACATTATTCAATTCTTGTTGCAAAGACGACTCCATCGAACTACAACTTTCAGCGTTTGTATACATTGTACAGTCGTCTGCAAATAGGTCGCAGGACGACGAGAGATGCAAAGGTAGATTACTAATATATAAGGCAAATAATAGAGGGCCAAGAATAGAGCCTTGCGGTACTACAATATTGAAGGTAGTGGTTTGGGACAGCGATTTATTGTATGATACTGCTTGCTATCTGTTTGACAGAAAAGATGTTATTAGCGTCACTACATTAGGGCCAATTTTCATTGTCTCTAGTTTTTAAAAAATTAAAATGACATGGTCTATCATATCAAATGCTTTTTTGAAATCGATTAACACAGCTCCACTTAGACTGTTGTTGTTTATATTCTGGTGCCAGTTTTCTATCATGTTTTTTTAGGGCGCATGGCAAGAATATTTTGGTCAAAATCCTGATTGACTGTCAAATAAAAGCTTGTTGTGGTATAAATACTGTAATGTTACCTTATGGGTGTGTTTTTCTAGTGGTTTAGATAGTGATGATAGTAAGGAAATGGGTCTATAATTTCTCGGGAGACCATTGTCCAATAAACCAGATTTCAGAGTAGGATACTTTAGCGAATTTGAGAGCTGATGGAAAGTGGCCTTTGGTGAGGCACTGATTATATAAGTAGGTTAGTGATACACAGATCACTGGTGCAGCACAACGGAACATCCGATTGCTGATTCCATCTAACCCAGATGAGTTTTTTTTTTTTTTAAAGGTTACTGGGGTAAGTGGATACTTGAGTGATTATCATTAGCGGTATGTCGGAAAGGAAATTCCGGGGGGCAACGATGACAGTGAAGGTAAGTTGCAAGGAGCATTTGGTATTGAAGCATTCGACTGGTCTATGTCAGTTTGAAAAAAAAATATTACTGAATTGGTCGCATGAAATATGATTCGATGATAATGAATTTGAGAAGTTATGCTTGTTTGTCAAGATGCTAATTGCATTCCATATATCCTTACTATTTGCTTTATCTATTTCTAAGTTCTAAAAGTAATTTGACTTTACTCTTCGTTTGGTACGTTGAACTTTGTTTTATCTCTGTCTCTCATAGTTTCAAGTATTTCCTGGGTGATCTAAGGTGATTTGACGTGATGTTTTACTCGAAATTCCTTTATTGGCACATGTCTATCAAACACATCAGTAAAGGTCTTCATCCAGAATTCTTGAGCATCATCTGGGTCAGGAAGTTGATAAACATTGTCTAGAGGTGAACTGAGCAAGTCCTGTAAAATTGCGTTTTGGTTGAAATTTTTGTAACTTCTATATTTTACACTTATGTGTTTATTTTTAGGAGTCTTAATTCCTTTCTTTAGACCGTGTACACCATATAGGGTAGTGATCGCTCATTGCAAAATTGGGTACGGAGTGTACTATGATGTTGTCTGAGCAAGTTGCATAAATGTGATCTATAATTGTTGAATGTGATTTTGTTACTCTAGTAGCTTGTTTCACTATTTGCTAGAAGTTGTGTGATGCAGTTATATATTTCCCATAGTATGTTGGACTTGTTGATGTCAATGTTAAAGTCTCCGAGTAGCATTATTTCCTTCCCGGAAGCAAAAACCTCATCCTTCATGGTAGTGAAGTTTTCATACTAGACGTGTCCAGCGCTGGGATTTCAATAGAGGTAGCCAATTATCAGGGGTGTGCGGTTTTGAAGTTTTAGCTCCAGCCAAAAACATTCTATTTCGCAAGTTTCAAAGTCTATCTTACTGTGAACATTTAGTAAATTGGAAACATAGGCTGCTATGCCTCTCTCGTGTTTCTTAAGGCAAATTTCGGCTCGAAATGTTCTTTGACAATGTTGGCAAAGAATGTTTGACGTTCCAGGAGGAGGATCTCCTGCAGTGGTTTTTCTGTCCAGCCTTTTCTTCACAGCTCTTGCAGTCCTGGTTGATTTACAAGTGACTGCACCCTTATGTAATGATGTACGCCACGGATTACTGTCTTTAGTAGCAGTCTCCCAGGTGTCAAGATGAATTCCAAAAGCTTTCAGTGAGATTTTCAGAGCGTCTTTAAAGCGTTTCCTCTGGCCGCCTTGGGGGAGTTAACCACAACGCAGCTCGACGAAACAAAAAATGTTTAGAGAACCTGTGATCTGGCATACGAGTTAAGTGACCATCCCAGCGAATCTTATTTGTTTTGGTCATTAGTAGAGTGTGGATACTGTGCATGGACGCTCTTTCTAGACCGTCAGTGTCTGGGATCTTGCCTTGCCATTTAATCTTCAATAGCTTCCTAAGGCAGACTGTGTGGAAGTGGTTTAATTTCCTAGCATGTCGCTGATAAACAGTCATTGTTTCACAAGCATATAGCAGTGTGGATAATACAACTGATTTATAGACTTTCAGTTTTGTTTGCAGGCTTATTCCATTTTTGTTCCATACATTCTTGTACAGTCTGCCAAAGGCCGCGCTAGCCTTGGAGATTCTTGCATTCACTTCGTCATCAATTGTGGCAGCTTGTGACACAGTGCTGCCAAGATAGGTGAATTTGTCCACAACACTTAGTCTATGGCCATTCACTTTGATATTCGGCACAGTGTGATTATTCCCTGGAGCTGGCTGGTACATAACTACAATCTTCTCCAAGTTGATATTGAGCCCAAAGTTAGCACAGGCATATGAGAAAGCTGAAACATTGTGTTGCATGTCTGCCTCTGAATTGGCATATAGAACGCAATCATCAGCAAACAGCATTTCTCGACTGTACCACGTACAGGACAGTGGTCAAACAATCTGTACCCCAGTCCTAGCAGACTGTACCACGTACAGGACATCGTCCCGTCAGCTTTTGGCTCGTGGTACAAGTCTAGTTCTGGAGTTATTCTGTCTCCACATCAGTGGTTTTGAAACTTGAGCAACTGACACGTATTTCCGAGAGTATAATTGTCTCCCTCTGTGTCGATAATTATAAAACATGCAATCAACAATACACTGAACTCCTAGAACTGCCTGCGCCATAGAACAGAACATAGACAACCACTTGGACATCGATCACGTATACAAGATTGCCATACATAGAATCGTCGTTTATATACACGGTAAGCATATTGCATAATGCGTTGGATTGTATTAGTATTAGTGAAGGTAAGAGTAAAGAAACATATAAAAGTATGCATTATACCCATCATCATCATAATCATCATCATCATCATCATCATCATCATCATCATCATCACCGTAAAGTGCTATTTTACAATACACATCAAATGTGATGGGTTTCCAACAAACAATTACATATGTTGACTGACGCCTGCTTCACCCAGTGCTGCTAGATGTGCTACCCACTGGCTCACACACGCTTACCCGACCTCGCTGTCCAGGCCTTGCCTTAACACGGAACTGCCATCACGGAGCTGCCATTTTGTGTATGACATGAGTGTCCTAACAGTCCCACGACTTTAATCTTACTCATTTGTTTAATGCAATCCCAGTGTTTGTAAATCTGCATTGTATGTGTTCACGCCTTCACAGTTCTCTTTTTATTCTGCTTCCAAATCTTCTTCTTCTTCTTCCCTCTTCTTCTTCCCTCTTCTTCTTCTTCTTCTTCTTCTTCTTCTTCTTCTTCTTCTTCTTCTTCTTCTTCTTCTTCTTCTTCTTCTTCTTCTTCTTCTTCTTCTTCTTCTTCTTCGTCTTCTGCTGCTGCTGCTGCTGCTGCTGCTGCTGCAGCTGCTGCTGCTGCTGCTGTCTTATTTTTCTACTACTACTACTACTACTACTACTACTACTACTACTACTACTACTACTACTACTACTACTACTACTACTACTACTACTACTACTACTACCACTACCACTACTACTACTACTACTACTACTACTACTACTATTACTACAGCTGCTGATGCTGCTGATGCTGCTGCTTATACCATTACTACTACTACTATTACTACTACTATTACTACTACTACTACTACTACTACTACTACTACTACTACTACTACTACTACTACTTGTCGTGTCTTAATCTAAAGTGTCATCCCTGGAGTGAGGGGAGTCAACACCCACATTATATTTTACCCCCTTTCTAATAACCTGGAGAATCCACCAGCTTCCGCCCAACACACTCCATCAGCCCGTGGACACCTTTCCCTATCACTCTCTCACTGTCGTACTATGCCCCCTCTCATTCTTCCCCAACGCAAGATATTCAACAACTCATTCTTCCAACAATTAATAAAGATTAATTTATTAAAAGAAAAAGTGTAATGTACGTGAGGCGTATATGCGAAGAAAATGTGTGTTGGGTATTCTAATGTAAATGTGGAGGTCAGACTACAAAGTTCATGATCAGAGTCCACTCATCATGGCAAGGATTACACGACATCACCAAGAATCAGCACAATGGACCTCACCGAAGTCGTGTCCTTCTCTCCAGACATGTCCTCCTCCAGAAGCTCTGATGACCATGAAATCTGATTCCCATTCAAATCTATAATCCGTGAACGATACTATTTTTGTTCCTAACAAAAACTGTTCCTAATAGTTTATAGAAACTCAGACTTCATAATTCCTGCGCAGTGAAAAATACATGGAACACTGCCCTATGAACTTGACGTTTTTCCTTCCTGCGAAATGTTCTATAGTTTTCACTCTTAAACAACCATTGTATCTATATTCCAATAGATTTCTTTATTTTCTAGATATTGTCTTAAGGTTATAATTTCCGTGATACGTGGAACAACTACACTTTAATGTTTCGTTTCATCTAATGTGAACATCAGTTCCTACTGATCTAGTAATACGTGGACTGAACATCCATCACTACAGGTGTGTTAACGAATGGCATGAACTCATGTAGGATACTTATTCCATTCAGCTCCACCGAGCAATGTTTATCAACTTCTTCTAGCATAGACCCATTGAGAAAGTTGCTGGCCAATCCTTCTGCACCAAAATTTTATCCGGGATCGGATTTTTCAATGATTCTGTGTTCTTCATCCCGAACAGAGGGAATCTGTAAATATATAACACAACTGGTGATAGCCTCCCAGTCACTGATCTCTATTGGATGATCGTGGGCCATCGGCCCTGCTCAGAAAAATACAGAGAACCTAACTCTGTCAGAGACAGATGACTCAACACATTGGGTTTCATCAGGCCAAGACAAGAAAAAAAAAAAAAAAACAGAATGTGGAGCCCCGCCCACCAGGGACACCCACTGGAATATTCCAATTATCCCCCATTACTCAATTCTCAACTAGTAAACCTTATCAATACTTCACTACTCTATTTTCAACTAACAGAGCCAATTATCACTTCGCTACTCTAGCTAGTTTCAACCATGCTACTGCCTAAATTAATTAGGACTAATTACACAATATGAACTACCTTAGGCAACACTGCAGTCTACCAAATCACATCTACATTTGCCATGACAGGCACGTGAATAATTAAATCCACTTAATTCGCACACGGTAGACATTTTTACAATCTCTAACTGCAGTGCCAAGGCACTACAGCCTAGAGCAACGGTTCGAGTTACACTGCCGTCACCAAATCATATTTTCTTGGCAGATAGCCTTGAATTGTTAACTTGGCGTTTTGATCTCAAACTCTAGCTGGTTTCAAGGGCAGATTACCCATTTCATCATCAGTGCTTCCCCTTAGATTAAATTACTACAAGAGTTATCTGATCTTGTTCACAGTTATCTCTTCCTGTCCTGACATCCACACAAGCAAGCAGCGTGTCACCACCACCTGGCCACAATTTCTCCGACTGTTTGTGAACTGTCAAGGGCGGCGTATTGATTCATCTCACTCACTCACTCCCCAGTAAACATCCGCAGCTGTTACTTTTGACCGTCCTGGGAGTTTTGACATCCGATTTGTTTTTTCTGTTAGTTAAAATAGTTGTGGCCTTGACAACATGACGTTAATCAGAATGCCTTTATTGTCATCAACTGGTTAATCACGATGTTTTTCGTGACATACTCTCTTAAGAGAGTAGTCCATCTCACTCTTCTCCACCGTGAGTTCAATCCAGATGATTCATTCCTCTTCTTCAGGAGCTGGGTGTCTTGACAAGAAGTCCGCTCCAACATTTTCCTTCCCAGGAATGTACTCCACTGTGAAATTATAGGGTTGAAGTAGCAACGACCACTGCATCAAACGGGCGTTGAGCTTCTGAGAAGTAGCCATGAACATCAGGGGCTGATGATCCGACTGGACCCGAAACTTAACTCCATACAAATAGGGCTGGAATTTTTGCACGGCCCATACGAGAGACAAACACTCTCTCTCTCGACGGTCGAATAATTCCTCTCAGCCTGGAGTAGTTTCTTGCTTGCGTATGCCACAGGTTTCAAAACCGAAGCATCATCTTTTCCTTCCTGTAACAATGCTGCCCCAATCCCAATCCCACTCGCATCCGTTCTCAACACAAATGGTTTAGAAAGGTCAGGGAGCTGCAATACAGGCTTGCTGACCAAGGCCTCCTTTAACTGACTATAGGCAGTCTCGCATTCTGGTGTCCAAATGATTTGGTCAGGGAATCCCTTTTTCAAAGTGTCCGTCAATGGATCTCCCAGTTCAGTGAAATGTGGGATAAATTTGAGGTAGAACCCACACAACGAGAGAAAAGATCGCAAATCCTTCTTCGTTTTTGGCCTTGGTGCATTTCTGATTTTCTCCAGGTTCTTTTCTTCTGGGACAATGTGTCCTGGAGTGATGGTGTGACCTAGAAATTCCATAGTATGGTAACCAATCATGCACTTGGTTGGACGAGCGGTAAGCCTTGCTTCCTTGAATCTATTAAACACTCTCTCCGAGGATTGCAAGTGGTCATCCAAGCTGTCACTGGAAATCGGAATATCATCCATGATTGAGATGATGGCCGGATCCTGTAAAGGATCTAGTAAAGTCCTCATCATGCGTGTAAACACACTAGGTGCATTGCTGAGTCCAAAGGGCATGACCTTGAATTCGTAGTGTCCACTGGGTGTACTAAAAGCCAACAGTGGTCGAATCTCCGGTTTGACTGGTATCTGATAGTAACCCTGACTCAGATCCACCTTTGAAAAGTACCGAGCCTTATGGAGCCTAGCGAATAACTGCGTTGGATTCGGCAAAGGTTCCACCTGAAATTGTGTACGCCTGTTCAGATGTCGGTAGTCTATACACAACCGGTGTTCTCCACTAGGTTTCCGTAACAAAACTACCCCTGCATTGTATGGGGATGTGGAGGGTGCAATCACGTCATCCTCCAGCAGTTTTTGTATTTCCTCCTTCAGGGCTTTTTCTTTAGAGAATGGCACTGGGTAAACCTTCTGGCGAACCGGCTCCTGTGTGGTCAAAGTCATCTCGAACTCAACCAACCTTGTTCGTCCTGGTTTATCAGTCAGTATCTCCTTATGAGACTTGAGAACCTGGGTTATCTTTTCTCTCTCCTGGGAGGTCAGATCAGGGTTCACTTGCACATCCTTGTAGGTTTCCTGGTGTACCAGGGGATATTCCCTGCCCTCGCTGGTTCCCACTACTGTCTCCACTGCAACTGCCATTGCCATGAGGTGAGCCGCCCTGTCTCCGGGTCTCTCTTCGTATTTCCGCAAGAGATTGATATGGAAAATCTTCGACTTTCCCCGGATCCGATCTGATAGTTGGTTCTGGATATCACCCTTTCCACGGGAAATGGTCCTTGCCAACCTATCTCCAGTTTGTTGTTTCCCGTAGGGAGTAGCAACAAGAATTTGTCTCCCACCTCTAGAAATCTGTCTTTAGACCTACGGTTGTAGTAAGCCGCATGTCCTTTTCTGGCCTTTTTCAAGTTTTCATTCGCCAAAGTCCATCCCTTGTGGAGTTTTTCTTTCAGTTCCTCCACGTATTTATAGGAAGAGATCACTTTTTCTGACGTACTCTTCAGTCCAACTCCTCAACATGGCTTCCAACGGTCCTTTGATTGGACGACCAAACAGCGACGTAGCGGGTGGTAGTCCTGTTGAGCCATGAGGAACTTCCCGATAGGCAAAGAGTGCTGCTGGGATATATTCATCCCACCTATCAGGTTTTTCCTGTGCCAGTTTCCTGAGCATTGTCATCAACGTGCCGTTGAAACGCTCTACTTGTCCATTGGCTTGAGGATGGTAAGGGCTGGTGTGTGTGTGGTTAGAGTGAAACACCCTGAATACCTCCTCCATGAGTTTTCCACAAAACTGGGACCCATTGTCCGTCAGAATTTGATCCGGAAAGCCTAATCTGGTAAAGGCCTCCATCAGTGCGTCCGCCACTCTTTTCGAGTCAATCGTGGTCAACGGTATGGCCTCACCCCACATTGTACAGCAATCCACCATTGTGAGTATATACATGTTCCTCTTCCTAGTCCTGGGAAGTGGCCCCACGATATCGATGGCTACCCTCTCGAAAGGGGAGTTCATGATGGGCATCTCACCCAAGACCACCGGTGCTGTCCAGTGTTTTGGTGCCACCATCTGGCACTCAGGGCGTGACTTCACATACCGACGCACATCTTCTGTCATTCCCGGCCAATAGTAATGGCAGGAAATTCGCTGCATGGTGGCGGCAATACCCATATGTCCACTAAAGGAGATGGTATGCCCCATATGAAGAATCTGGGACCAGTGAGCTTTCGGAACGACCAACTGACCGTATAGGTTGTCTCCCCTTCCTGCTCTCCTGTAGAGTATCCTATTCTTCATGTAGTACTGACCCCCGTCCTGGTGGATCAGCACTTTTCTGCAGCTTTTTGTAGCAAGGACGTAAAGTAGCATCCTCACTCTGGGCAGTTCGTAGCTCCCCCGGCAGTGGGGCAAGGATTACACGACATCACAAGAATCAGCACAATGGACCTCACCGAAGTCGTGTCCTTCTCTCCAGACATGTCCTCCTCCAGGAGCTCTGATGACCATGAAATCTGATTCCCATTCAAATCTATAATCCGTGAACGATACTATTTTTGTTCCTAACAAAAACTGTTCCTAATAGTTTATAGAAACTCAGACTTCATAATTCCTGCGCAGTGAAAAATACATGGAACACTGTCAAAGACTAGAATAGACAGGAGGGAAGACCACCCTGAATGAGTGGTCTACCTCAAGTAAATTAGAGGTAACCCAGTGCCCCAACATGAGGGCAGGGTAGGTGTAGGGAGGAGAACTGTCAAACAGTTCTCTCATGAGACACGGGAGTGTCAACCAGAGAGTAAGCACTCTGGTCACGGTATAATCACGCCAACGTGATAGACACCAAGAACTAGAATAGAACTCAAGAGTAGGCTACTACTCTAAGCGTGTTGAATGATGTAGCACGCAAAAGCCGAAGTGCGCACGAGGTCCTTCCGCGTACTGTGTAAGCAGCACGCGGAGAATTGGGAGACGGGAGACAGACTTCGTAGGGAACACATCGCTTAGAGTCGATGCGTATTTCTTTAGATGAGTAGATAGATTTAGCAGTAGGGCTAGGGACGACTAGTTATAGGAAGTTCTGTGTATTCATGTATGGTTCGTTAGAGACAGTTTTGTGCATTGATGTATTGTAAGAGCCAGTGGCAATAAAAATGTGTAATCAATTCCTCTCGTACGACTGACAAGTTTTTTGTGTGGTGCGAGAGAAGTTTATCCCATAACGCCTGTAGCATCGCTTGATGACAAACACTGTTCTATGAACATGACGTTTTTCCTTCCTGCGAAATGTTCTATAGTTTTCACTCTTAAATAGTCATTGTATCTATATTCCAATAGATTTCTTTATTTTCTAGATATTATCTTAAGGTTATGATTTCCTTGATACGTGGAACAACTACACTTTATTGTTTCGTTTCATCTAATGTGAACATCAGTTCCTACTGATCTAGTAATACGTGGACTGAACATCCATCACTACAGGTGTGTTAACGAATGGCATGCACTCATGTAGGATACTTATACCATTCAGCTCCACCGAGCAATGTTTATCAACTTCTTCTAGCATAGACCCATTGAGAAAGTTGCTGGCCAATCCTTCTGCACCAAAATTTTATCCGGCATCGGATTTTTCAATGATTCTGTATTCTTCATCCCGACCAGAGGGAACCTGTAAAATATATAACACAACTGGTGATAGCCTCCCCGTCACTGATCTCTATTGGATGATCGTGGGCCATCGGCCCTGCTCAGAAAAATACAGAGAACCTAACTCTGTCAGGGACAGATGACTCAACACATTGGTTTTCATCAGGCCAAGACAAGAAAAAAAAACAACAAACAGAATGTGGAGCCCCGCCCACCAGGGACACCCACTGGAATATTCCAATTATCCCCCATTACTCAATTCTCAACTAGTAAACCTTATCAATACTTCACTACTCTATTTTCAACTAACAGAGCCAATTATCACTTCGCTACTCTAGCTAGTTTCAACCATGCTACTGCCTAAATTAATTAGGACTAATTACACAATATGAACTACCTTAGGCAACACTGCAGTCTACCAAATCACATCTACATTTGCCATGACAGGCACGTGAACAATTAAATCCACTTAATTCGCACACGGTAGACATTTTTACAATCTCTAACTGCAGTGCCAAGGCACTACTGCCTAGATCAACGGTTCGAGTTACACTGCCTTCACCAAATCATATTTTCTTGGCAGACAGCCTTGAATTGTTTACTTGACGTTTTGATCTCAAACTCTAGCTGGTTTCAAGGGCAGATTACCCATTTCATCATCAGTGCTTCCCCTTAGATTAAATTACTACAAGAGTTATCTGATCTTGTTCACAGTTATCTCTTCCTGTCCTGACATCCACACAAGCCCGCAGCATGTCACCAACACCTGGCCACAATTTCTCCGACTGTTTGTGAACTGTCAAGGGCGGCGTATTGATTCATCTCACTCACTCACTCCCCAGTAAACATCCGCAGCTGTTACTTTTGACCGTCCTGGGAGTTTTGACATCCGATTTGTTTTTTCTGTTAGTTAAAATAGTTGTGGCCTTGACAACATGACGTTAATCAGAATGCCTTTATTGTCATCAACTGGTTAATCACGATGTTTTTCGTGACATACTCTCTTAAGAGAGTAGTCCATCTCACTCTTCTCCACCGTGAGTTCAATCCAGATGATTCATTCCTCTTCTTCAGGAGCTGGGTGTCTTGACAAGAAGTCCGCTCCAACATTTTCCTTCCCAGGAATGTACTCCACTGTGAAATTATAGGGTTGAAGTAGCAACGACCACCGCATCAAACGGGCGTTGAGCTTCTGAGAAGTAGCCATGAACATCAGGGGCTGATGATCCGACTGGACCCGAAACTTAACTCCATACAAATAGGGCTGGAATTTTTGCACGGCCCATACGAGAGACAAACACTCTCTCTCTCGACGGTCGAATAATTCCTCTCAGCCTGGAGTAGTTTCTTGCTTGCGTATGCCACAGGTTTCAAAACCGAAGCATCATCTTTTCCTTCCTGTAACAATGCTGCCCCAATCCCAATCCCACTCGCATCCGTTCTCAACACAAATGGTTTAGAAAGGTCAGGGAGCTGCAATACAGGCTTGCTGACCAAGGCCTCCTTTAACTGACTATAGGCAGTCTCGCATTCTGGTGTCCAAATGATTTGGTCAGGGAATCCCTTTTTCAAAGTGTCCGTCAATGGATCTCCCAGTTCAGTGAAATGTGGGATAAATTTGAGGTAGAACCCACACAACGAGAGAAAAGATCGCAAATCCTTCTTCGTTTTTGGCCTTGGTGCATTTCTGATTTTCTCCAGGTTCTTTTCTTCTGGGACAATGTGTCCTGGAGTGATGGTGTGACCTAGAAATTCCATAGTATGGTAACCAATCATGCACTTGGTTGGACGAGCGGTAAGCCTTGCTTCCTTGAATCTATTAAACACTCTCTCCGAGGATTGCAAGTGGTCATCCAAGCTGTCACTGGAAATCGGAATATCATCCATGATTGAGATGATGGCCGGATCCTGTAAAGGATCTAGTAAAGTCCTCATCATGCGTGTAAACACACTAGGTGCATTGCTGAGTCCAAAGGGCATGACCTTGAATTCGTAGTGTCCACTGGGTGTACTAAAAGCCAACAGTGGTCGAATCTCCGGTTTGACTGGTATCTGATAGTAACCCTGACTCAGATCCACCTTTGAAAAGTACCGAGCCTTATGGAGCCTAGCGAATAACTGCGTTGGATTCGGCAAAGGTTCCACCTGAAATTGTGTACGACTGTTCAGAAGTCGGTAGTCTATACACAACCGGTGTTCTCCACTAGGTTTCCGTAACAAAACTACCCCTGCATTGTATGGGGATGTGGAGGGTGCAATCACGTCATCCTCCAGCAGTTTTTGTATTTCCTCCTTCAGGGCTTTTTCTTTAGAGAATGGCACTGGGTAAACTTTCTGGCGAACCGGCTCCTGTGTGGTCAAAGTCATCTCGAACTCAACCAACCTTGTTCGTCCTGGTTTATCAGTCAGTATCTCCTTATGAGACTTGAGAACCTGGGTTATCTTTTCCCTCTCCTGGGAGGTCAGATCAGGGTTCACTTGCACATCCTTGTAGGTTTCCTGGTGTACCAGGGGATATTCCCTGCCCTCGCTGGTTCCCACTACTGTCTCCACTGCAACTGCCATTGCCATGAGGTGAGCCGCCCTGTCTCCGGGTCTCTCTTCGTATTTCCGCAAGAGATTGATATGGAAAATCTTCGACTTTCCCCGGATCCGATCTGATAGTTGGTTCTGGATATCACCCTTTCCACGGGAAATGGTCCTTGCCAACCTATCTCCAGTTTGTTGTTTCCCGTAGGGAGTAGCAACAAGAATTTGTCTCCCACCTCTAGAAATCTGTCTTTAGACCTACGGTTGTAGTAAGCCGCATGTCCTTTTCTGGCCTTTTTCAAGTTTTCATTCGCCAAAGTCCATCCCTTGTGGAGTTTTTCTTTCAGTTCCTCCACGTATTTATAGGAAGAGATCACTTTTTCTGACGTACTCTTCAGTCCAACTCCTCAACATGGCTTCCAACGGTCCTTTGATTGGACGACCAAACAGCGACGTAGCGGGTGGTAGTCCTGTTGAGCCATGAGGAACTTCCCGATAGGCAAAGAGTGCTGCTGGGATATATTCATCCCACCTATCAGGTTTTTCCTGTGCCAGTTTCCTGAGCATTGTCATCAACGTGCCGTTGAAACGCTCTACTTGTCCATTGGCTTGAGGATGGTAAGGGCTGGTGTGTGTGTGGTTAGAGTGAAACACCCTGAATACCTCCTCCATGAGTTTTCCACAAAACTGGGACCCATTGTCCGTCAGAATTTGATCCGGAAAGCCTAATCTGGTAAAGGCCTCCATCAGTGCGTCCGCCACTCTTTTCGAGTCAATCGTGGTCAACGGTATGGCCTCACCCCACATTGTACAGCAATCCACCATTGTGAGTATATACATGTTCCTCTTCCTAGTCCTGGGAAGTGGCCCCACGATATCGATGGCTACCCTCTCGAAAGGGGAGTTCATGATGGGCATCTCACCCAAGACCACCGGTGCTGTCCAGTGTTTTGGTGCCACCATCTGGCACTCAGGGCGTGACTTCACATACCGACGCACATCTTCTGTCATTCCCGGCCAATAGTAATGGCAGGAAATTCGCTGCATGGTGGCGGCAATACCCATATGTCCACTAAAGGAGATGGTATGCCCCATATGAAGAATCTGGGACCAGTGAGCTTTCGGAACGACCAACTGACCGTATAGGTTGTCTCCCCTTCCTGCTCTCCTGTAGAGTATCCTATTCTTCATGTAGTACTGACCCCCGTCCTGGTGGATCAGCACTTTTCTGCAGCTTTTTGTAGCAAGGACGTAAAGTAGCATCCTCACTCTGGGCAGTTCGTAGCTCCCCCGGCAGTGGGGCAAGGATTACACGACATCACAAGAATCAGCACAATGGACCTCACCGAAGTCGTGTCCTTCTCTCCAGACATGTCCTCCTCCAGGAGCTCTGATGACCATGAAATCTGATTCCCATTCAAATCTATAATCCGTGAACGATACTATTTTTGTTCCTAACAAAAACTGTTCCTAATAGTTTATAGAAACTCAGACTTCATAATTCCTGCGCAGTGAAAAATACATGGAACACTGTCAAAGACTAGAATAGACAGGAGGGAAGACCACCCTGAATGAGTGGTCTACCTCAAGTAAATTAGAGGTAACCCAGTGCCCCAACATGAGGGCAGGGTAGGTGTAGGGAGGAGAACTGTCAAACAGTTCTCTCATGAGACACGGGAGTGTCAACCAGAGAGTAAGCACTCTGGTCACGGTATAATCACGCCAACGTGATAGACACCAAGAACTAGAATAGAACTCAAGAGTAGGCTACTACTCTAAGCGTGTTGAATGATGTAGCACGCAAAAGCCGAAGTGCGCACGAGGTCCTTCCGCGTACTGTGTAAGCAGCAAGCGGAGAATTGGGAGACGGGAGACAGACTTCGTAGGGAACACATCGCTTAGAGTCGATGCGTATTTCTTTAGATGAGTAGATAGATTTAGCAGTAGGGCTAGGGACGACTAGTTATAGGAAGTTCTGTGTATTCATGTATGGTTCGTTAGAGACAGTTTTGTGCATTGATGTATTGTAAGAGCCAGTGGCAATAAAAATGTGTAATCAATTCCTCTCGTACGACTGACAAGTTTTTTGTGTGGTGCGAGAGAAGTTTATCCCATAACGCCTGTAGCATCGCTTGATGACAAACACTGTTCTATGAACATGACGTTTTTCCTTCCTGCGAAATGTTCTATAGTTTTCACTCTTAAATAGTCATTGTATCTATATTCCAATAGATTTCTTTATTTTCTAGATATTATCTTAAGGTTATGATTTCCTTGATACGTGGAACAACTACACTTTATTGTTTCGTTTCATCTAATGTGAACATCAGTTCCTACTGATCTAGTAATACGTGGACTGAACATCCATCACTACAGGTGTGTTAACGAATGGCATGCACTCATGTAGGATACTTATACCATTCAGCTCCACCGAGCAATGTTTATCAACTTCTTCTAGCATAGACCCATTGAGAAAGTTGCTGGCCAATCCTTCTGCACCAAAATTTTATCCGGCATCGGATTTTTCAATGATTCTGTATTCTTCATCCCGACCAGAGGGAACCTGTAAAATATATAACACAACTGGTGATAGCCTCCCCGTCACTGATCTCTATTGGATGATCGTGGGCCATCGGCCCTGCTCAGAAAAATACAGAGAACCTAACTCTGTCAGGGACAGATGACTCAACACATTGGTTTTCATCAGGCCAAGACAAGAAAAAAAAACAACAAACAGAATGTGGAGCCCCGCCCACCAGGGACACCCACTGGAATATTCCAATTATCCCCCATTACTCAATTCTCAACTAGTAAACCTTATCAATACTTCACTACTCTATTTTCAACTAACAGAGCCAATTATCACTTCGCTACTCTAGCTAGTTTCAACCATGCTACTGCCTAAATTAATTAGGACTAATTACACAATATGAACTACCTTAGGCAACACTGCAGTCTACCAAATCACATCTACATTTGCCATGACAGGCACGTGAACAATTAAATCCACTTAATTCGCACACGGTAGACATTTTTACAATCTCTAACTGCAGTGCCAAGGCACTACTGCCTAGATCAACGGTTCGAGTTACACTGCCTTCACCAAATCATATTTTCTTGGCAGACAGCCTTGAATTGTTTACTTGACGTTTTGATCTCAAACTCTAGCTGGTTTCAAGGGCAGATTACCCATTTCATCATCAGTGCTTCCCCTTAGATTAAATTACTACAAGAGTTATCTGATCTTGTTCACAGTTATCTCTTCCTGTCCTGACATCCACACAAGCCCGCAGCATGTCACCAACACCTGGCCACAATTTCTCCGACTGTTTGTGAACTGTCAAGGGCGGCGTATTGATTCATCTCACTCACTCACTCCCCAGTAAACATCCGCAGCTGTTACTTTTGACCGTCCTGGGAGTTTTGACATCCGATTTGTTTTTTCTGTTAGTTAAAATAGTTGTGGCCTTGACAACATGACGTTAATCAGAATGCCTTTATTGTCATCAACTGGTTAATCACGATGTTTTTCGTGACATACTCTCTTAAGAGAGTAGTCCATCTCACTCTTCTCCACCGTGAGTTCAATCCAGATGATTCATTCCTCTTCTTCAGGAGCTGGGTGTCTTGACAAGAAGTCCGCTCCAACATTTTCCTTCCCAGGAATGTACTCCACTGTGAAATTATAGGGTTGAAGTAGCAACGACCACCGCATCAAACGGGCGTTGAGCTTCTGAGAAGTAGCCATGAACATCAGGGGCTGATGATCCGACTGGACCCGAAACTTAACTCCATACAAATAGGGCTGGAATTTTTGCACGGCCCATACGAGAGACAAACACTCTCTCTCTCGACGGTCGAATAATTCCTCTCAGCCTGGAGTAGTTTCTTGCTTGCGTATGCCACAGGTTTCAAAACCGAAGCATCATCTTTTCCTTCCTGTAACAATGCTGCCCCAATCCCAATCCCACTCGCATCCGTTCTCAACACAAATGGTTTAGAAAGGTCAGGGAGCTGCAATACAGGCTTGCTGACCAAGGCCTCCTTTAACTGACTATAGGCAGTCTCGCATTCTGGTGTCCAAATGATTTGGTCAGGGAATCCCTTTTTCAAAGTGTCCGTCAATGGATCTCCCAGTTCAGTGAAATGTGGGATAAATTTGAGGTAGAACCCACACAACGAGAGAAAAGATCGCAAATCCTTCTTCGTTTTTGGCCTTGGTGCATTTCTGATTTTCTCCAGGTTCTTTTCTTCTGGGACAATGTGTCCTGGAGTGATGGTGTGACCTAGAAATTCCATAGTATGGTAACCAATCATGCACTTGGTTGGACGAGCGGTAAGCCTTGCTTCCTTGAATCTATTAAACACTCTCTCCGAGGATTGCAAGTGGTCATCCAAGCTGTCACTGGAAATCGGAATATCATCCATGATTGAGATGATGGCCGGATCCTGTAAAGGATCTAGTAAAGTCCTCATCATGCGTGTAAACACACTAGGTGCATTGCTGAGTCCAAAGGGCATGACCTTGAATTCGTAGTGTCCACTGGGTGTACTAAAAGCCAACAGTGGTCGAATCTCCGGTTTGACTGGTATCTGATAGTAACCCTGACTCAGATCCACCTTTGAAAAGTACCGAGCCTTATGGAGCCTAGCGAATAACTGCGTTGGATTCGGCAAAGGTTCCACCTGAAATTGTGTACGACTGTTCAGAAGTCGGTAGTCTATACACAACCGGTGTTCTCCACTAGGTTTCCGTAACAAAACTACCCCTGCATTGTATGGGGATGTGGAGGGTGCAATCACGTCATCCTCCAGCAGTTTTTGTATTTCCTCCTTCAGGGCTTTTTCTTTAGAGAATGGCACTGGGTAAACTTTCTGGCGAACCGGCTCCTGTGTGGTCAAAGTCATCTCGAACTCAACCAACCTTGTTCGTCCTGGTTTATCAGTCAGTATCTCCTTATGAGACTTGAGAACCTGGGTTATCTTTTCCCTCTCCTGGGAGGTCAGATCAGGGTTCACTTGCACATCCTTGTAGGTTTCCTGGTGTACCAGGGGATATTCCCTGCCCTCGCTGGTTCCCACTACTGTCTCCACTGCAACTGCCATTGCCATGAGGTGAGCCGCCCTGTCTCCGGGTCTCTCTTCGTATTTCCGCAAGAGATTGATATGGAAAATCTTCGACTTTCCCCGGATCCGATCTGATAGTTGGTTCTGGATATCACCCTTTCCACGGGAAATGGTCCTTGCCAACCTATCTCCAGTTTGTTGTTTCCCGTAGGGAGTAGCAACAAGAATTTGTCTCCCACCTCTAGAAATCTGTCTTTAGACCTACGGTTGTAGTAAGCCGCATGTCCTTTTCTGGCCTTTTTCAAGTTTTCATTCGCCAAAGTCCATCCCTTGTGGAGTTTTTCTTTCAGTTCCTCCACGTATTTATAGGAAGAGATCACTTTTTCTGACGTACTCTTCAGTCCAACTCCTCAACATGGCTTCCAACGGTCCTTTGATTGGACGACCAAACAGCGACGTAGCGGGTGGTAGTCCTGTTGAGCCATGAGGAACTTCCCGATAGGCAAAGAGTGCTGCTGGGATATATTCATCCCACCTATCAGGTTTTTCCTGTGCCAGTTTCCTGAGCATTGTCATCAACGTGCCGTTGAAACGCTCTACTTGTCCATTGGCTTGAGGATGGTAAGGGCTGGTGTGTGTGTGGTTAGAGTGAAACACCCTGAATACCTCCTCCATGAGTTTTCCACAAAACTGGGACCCATTGTCCGTCAGAATTTGATCCGGAAAGCCTAATCTGGTAAAGGCCTCCATCAGTGCGTCCGCCACTCTTTTCGAGTCAATCGTGGTCAACGGTATGGCCTCACCCCACATTGTACAGCAATCCACCATTGTGAGTATATACATGTTCCTCTTCCTAGTCCTGGGAAGTGGCCCCACGATATCGATGGCTACCCTCTCGAAAGGGGAGTTCATGATGGGCATCTCACCCAAGACCACCGGTGCTGTCCAGTGTTTTGGTGCCACCATCTGGCACTCAGGGCGTGACTTCACATACCGACGCACATCTTCTGTCATTCCCGGCCAATAGTAATGGCAGGAAATTCGCTGCATGGTGGCGGCAATACCCATATGTCCACTAAAGGAGATGGTATGCCCCATATGAAGAATCTGGGACCAGTGAGCTTTCGGAACGACCAACTGACCGTATAGGTTGTCTCCCCTTCCTGCTCTCCTGTAGAGTATCCTATTCTTCATGTAGTACTGACCCCCGTCCTGGTGGATCAGCACTTTTCTGCAGCTTTTTGTAGCAAGGACGTAAAGTAGCATCCTCACTCTGGGCAGTTCGTAGCTCCCCCGGCAGTGGGGCAAGGATTACACGACATCACAAGAATCAGCACAATGGACCTCACCGAAGTCGTGTCCTTCTCTCCAGACATGTCCTCCTCCAGGAGCTCTGATGACCATGAAATCTGATTCCCATTCAAATCTATAATCCGTGAACGATACTATTTTTGTTCCTAACAAAAACTGTTCCTAATAGTTTATAGAAACTCAGACTTCATAATTCCTGCGCAGTGAAAAATACATGGAACACTGTCAAAGACTAGAATAGACAGGAGGGAAGACCACCCTGAATGAGTGGTCTACCTCAAGTAAATTAGAGGTAACCCAGTGCCCCAACATGAGGGCAGGGTAGGTGTAGGGAGGAGAACTGTCAAACAGTTCTCTCATGAGACACGGGAGTGTCAACCAGAGAGTAAGCACTCTGGTCACGGTATAATCACGCCAACGTGATAGACACCAAGAACTAGAATAGAACTCAAGAGTAGGCTACTACTCTAAGCGTGTTGAATGATGTAGCACGCAAAAGCCGAAGTGCGCACGAGGTCCTTCCGCGTACTGTGTAAGCAGCAAGCGGAGAATTGGGAGACGGGAGACAGACTTCGTAGGGAACACATCGCTTAGAGTCGATGCGTATTTCTTTAGATGAGTAGATAGATTTAGCAGTAGGGCTAGGGACGACTAGTTATAGGAAGTTCTGTGTATTCATGTATGGTTCGTTAGAGACAGTTTTGTGCATTGATGTATTGTAAGAGCCAGTGGCAATAAAAATGTGTAATCAATTCCTCTCGTACGACTGACAAGTTTTTTGTGTGGTGCGAGAGAAGTTTATCCCATAACGCCTGTAGCATCGCTTGATGACAAACACTGTTCTATGAACATGACGTTTTTCCTTCCTGCGAAATGTTCTATAGTTTTCACTCTTAAATAGTCATTGTATCTATATTCCAATAGATTTCTTTATTTTCTAGATATTATCTTAAGGTTATGATTTCCTTGATACGTGGAACAACTACACTTTATTGTTTCGTTTCATCTAATGTGAACATCAGTTCCTACTGATCTAGTAATACGTGGACTGAACATCCATCACTACAGGTGTGTTAACGAATGGCATGCACTCATGTAGGATACTTATACCATTCAGCTCCACCGAGCAATGTTTATCAACTTCTTCTAGCATAGACCCATTGAGAAAGTTGCTGGCCAATCCTTCTGCACCAAAATTTTATCCGGCATCGGATTTTTCAATGATTCTGTATTCTTCATCCCGACCAGAGGGAACCTGTAAAATATATAACACAACTGGTGATAGCCTCCCCGTCACTGATCTCTATTGGATGATCGTGGGCCATCGGCCCTGCTCAGAAAAATACAGAGAACCTAACTCTGTCAGGGACAGATGACTCAACACATTGGTTTTCATCAGGCCAAGACAAGAAAAAAAAACAACAAACAGAATGTGGAGCCCCGCCCACCAGGGACACCCACTGGAATATTCCAATTATCCCCCATTACTCAATTCTCAACTAGTAAACCTTATCAATACTTCACTACTCTATTTTCAACTAACAGAGCCAATTATCACTTCGCTACTCTAGCTAGTTTCAACCATGCTACTGCCTAAATTAATTAGGACTAATTACACAATATGAACTACCTTAGGCAACACTGCAGTCTACCAAATCACATCTACATTTGCCATGACAGGCACGTGAACAATTAAATCCACTTAATTCGCACACGGTAGACATTTTTACAATCTCTAACTGCAGTGCCAAGGCACTACTGCCTAGATCAACGGTTCGAGTTACACTGCCTTCACCAAATCATATTTTCTTGGCAGACAGCCTTGAATTGTTTACTTGACGTTTTGATCTCAAACTCTAGCTGGTTTCAAGGGCAGATTACCCATTTCATCATCAGTGCTTCCCCTTAGATTAAATTACTACAAGAGTTATCTGATCTTGTTCACAGTTATCTCTTCCTGTCCTGACATCCACACAAGCCCGCAGCATGTCACCAACACCTGGCCACAATTTCTCCGACTGTTTGTGAACTGTCAAGGGCGGCGTATTGATTCATCTCACTCACTCACTCCCCAGTAAACATCCGCAGCTGTTACTTTTGACCGTCCTGGGAGTTTTGACATCCGATTTGTTTTTTCTGTTAGTTAAAATAGTTGTGGCCTTGACAACATGACGTTAATCAGAATGCCTTTATTGTCATCAACTGGTTAATCACGATGTTTTTCGTGACATACTCTCTTAAGAGAGTAGTCCATCTCACTCTTCTCCACCGTGAGTTCAATCCAGATGATTCATTCCTCTTCTTCAGGAGCTGGGTGTCTTGACAAGAAGTCCGCTCCAACATTTTCCTTCCCAGGAATGTACTCCACTGTGAAATTATAGGGTTGAAGTAGCAACGACCACCGCATCAAACGGGCGTTGAGCTTCTGAGAAGTAGCCATGAACATCAGGGGCTGATGATCCGACTGGACCCGAAACTTAACTCCATACAAATAGGGCTGGAATTTTTGCACGGCCCATACGAGAGACAAACACTCTCTCTCTCGACGGTCGAATAATTCCTCTCAGCCTGGAGTAGTTTCTTGCTTGCGTATGCCACAGGTTTCAAAACCGAAGCATCATCTTTTCCTTCCTGTAACAATGCTGCCCCAATCCCAATCCCACTCGCATCCGTTCTCAACACAAATGGTTTAGAAAGGTCAGGGAGCTGCAATACAGGCTTGCTGACCAAGGCCTCCTTTAACTGACTATAGGCAGTCTCGCATTCTGGTGTCCAAATGATTTGGTCAGGGAATCCCTTTTTCAAAGTGTCCGTCAATGGATCTCCCAGTTCAGTGAAATGTGGGATAAATTTGAGGTAGAACCCACACAACGAGAGAAAAGATCGCAAATCCTTCTTCGTTTTTGGCCTTGGTGCATTTCTGATTTTCTCCAGGTTCTTTTCTTCTGGGACAATGTGTCCTGGAGTGATGGTGTGACCTAGAAATTCCATAGTATGGTAACCAATCATGCACTTGGTTGGACGAGCGGTAAGCCTTGCTTCCTTGAATCTATTAAACACTCTCTCCGAGGATTGCAAGTGGTCATCCAAGCTGTCACTGGAAATCGGAATATCATCCATGATTGAGATGATGGCCGGATCCTGTAAAGGATCTAGTAAAGTCCTCATCATGCGTGTAAACACACTAGGTGCATTGCTGAGTCCAAAGGGCATGACCTTGAATTCGTAGTGTCCACTGGGTGTACTAAAAGCCAACAGTGGTCGAATCTCCGGTTTGACTGGTATCTGATAGTAACCCTGACTCAGATCCACCTTTGAAAAGTACCGAGCCTTATGGAGCCTAGCGAATAACTGCGTTGGATTCGGCAAAGGTTCCACCTGAAATTGTGTACGACTGTTCAGAAGTCGGTAGTCTATACACAACCGGTGTTCTCCACTAGGTTTCCGTAACAAAACTACCCCTGCATTGTATGGGGATGTGGAGGGTGCAATCACGTCATCCTCCAGCAGTTTTTGTATTTCCTCCTTCAGGGCTTTTTCTTTAGAGAATGGCACTGGGTAAACTTTCTGGCGAACCGGCTCCTGTGTGGTCAAAGTCATCTCGAACTCAACCAACCTTGTTCGTCCTGGTTTATCAGTCAGTATCTCCTTATGAGACTTGAGAACCTGGGTTATCTTTTCCCTCTCCTGGGAGGTCAGATCAGGGTTCACTTGCACATCCTTGTAGGTTTCCTGGTGTACCAGGGGATATTCCCTGCCCTCGCTGGTTCCCACTACTGTCTCCACTGCAACTGCCATTGCCATGAGGTGAGCCGCCCTGTCTCCGGGTCTCTCTTCGTATTTCCGCAAGAGATTGATATGGAAAATCTTCGACTTTCCCCGGATCCGATCTGATAGTTGGTTCTGGATATCACCCTTTCCACGGGAAATGGTCCTTGCCAACCTATCTCCAGTTTGTTGTTTCCCGTAGGGAGTAGCAACAAGAATTTGTCTCCCACCTCTAGAAATCTGTCTTTAGACCTACGGTTGTAGTAAGCCGCATGTCCTTTTCTGGCCTTTTTCAAGTTTTCATTCGCCAAAGTCCATCCCTTGTGGAGTTTTTCTTTCAGTTCCTCCACGTATTTATAGGAAGAGATCACTTTTTCTGACGTACTCTTCAGTCCAACTCCTCAACATGGCTTCCAACGGTCCTTTGATTGGACGACCAAACAGCGACGTAGCGGGTGGTAGTCCTGTTGAGCCATGAGGAACTTCCCGATAGGCAAAGAGTGCTGCTGGGATATATTCATCCCACCTATCAGGTTTTTCCTGTGCCAGTTTCCTGAGCATTGTCATCAACGTGCCGTTGAAACGCTCTACTTGTCCATTGGCTTGAGGATGGTAAGGGCTGGTGTGTGTGTGGTTAGAGTGAAACACCCTGAATACCTCCTCCATGAGTTTTCCACAAAACTGGGACCCATTGTCCGTCAGAATTTGATCCGGAAAGCCTAATCTGGTAAAGGCCTCCATCAGTGCGTCCGCCACTCTTTTCGAGTCAATCGTGGTCAACGGTATGGCCTCACCCCACATTGTACAGCAATCCACCATTGTGAGTATATACATGTTCCTCTTCCTAGTCCTGGGAAGTGGCCCCACGATATCGATGGCTACCCTCTCGAAAGGGGAGTTCATGATGGGCATCTCACCCAAGACCACCGGTGCTGTCCAGTGTTTTGGTGCCACCATCTGGCACTCAGGGCGTGACTTCACATACCGACGCACATCTTCTGTCATTCCCGGCCAATAGTAATGGCAGGAAATTCGCTGCATGGTGGCGGCAATACCCATATGTCCACTAAAGGAGATGGTATGCCCCATATGAAGAATCTGGGACCAGTGAGCTTTCGGAACGACCAACTGACCGTATAGGTTGTCTCCCCTTCCTGCTCTCCTGTAGAGTATCCTATTCTTCATGTAGTACTGACCCCCGTCCTGGTGGATCAGCACTTTTCTGCAGCTTTTTGTAGCAAGGACGTAAAGTAGCATCCTCACTCTGGGCAGTTCGTAGCTCCCCCGGCAGTGGGGCAAGGATTACACGACATCACAAGAATCAGCACAATGGACCTCACCGAAGTCGTGTCCTTCTCTCCAGACATGTCCTCCTCCAGGAGCTCTGATGACCATGAAATCTGATTCCCATTCAAATCTATAATCCGTGAACGATACTATTTTTGTTCCTAACAAAAACTGTTCCTAATAGTTTATAGAAACTCAGACTTCATAATTCCTGCGCAGTGAAAAATACATGGAACACTGTCAAAGACTAGAATAGACAGGAGGGAAGACCACCCTGAATGAGTGGTCTACCTCAAGTAAATTAGAGGTAACCCAGTGCCCCAACATGAGGGCAGGGTAGGTGTAGGGAGGAGAACTGTCAAACAGTTCTCTCATGAGACACGGGAGTGTCAACCAGAGAGTAAGCACTCTGGTCACGGTATAATCACGCCAACGTGATAGACACCAAGAACTAGAATAGAACTCAAGAGTAGGCTACTACTCTAAGCGTGTTGAATGATGTAGCACGCAAAAGCCGAAGTGCGCACGAGGTCCTTCCGCGTACTGTGTAAGCAGCAAGCGGAGAATTGGGAGACGGGAGACAGACTTCGTAGGGAACACATCGCTTAGAGTCGATGCGTATTTCTTTAGATGAGTAGATAGATTTAGCAGTAGGGCTAGGGACGACTAGTTATAGGAAGTTCTGTGTATTCATGTATGGTTCGTTAGAGACAGTTTTGTGCATTGATGTATTGTAAGAGCCAGTGGCAATAAAAATGTGTAATCAATTCCTCTCGTACGACTGACAAGTTTTTTGTGTGGTGCGAGAGAAGTTTATCCCATAACGCCTGTAGCATCGCTTGATGACAAACACTGTTCTATGAACATGACGTTTTTCCTTCCTGCGAAATGTTCTATAGTTTTCACTCTTAAATAGTCATTGTATCTATATTCCAATAGATTTCTTTATTTTCTAGATATTATCTTAAGGTTATGATTTCCTTGATACGTGGAACAACTACACTTTATTGTTTCGTTTCATCTAATGTGAACATCAGTTCCTACTGATCTAGTAATACGTGGACTGAACATCCATCACTACAGGTGTGTTAACGAATGGCATGCACTCATGTAGGATACTTATACCATTCAGCTCCACCGAGCAATGTTTATCAACTTCTTCTAGCATAGACCCATTGAGAAAGTTGCTGGCCAATCCTTCTGCACCAAAATTTTATCCGGCATCGGATTTTTCAATGATTCTGTATTCTTCATCCCGACCAGAGGGAACCTGTAAAATATATAACACAACTGGTGATAGCCTCCCCGTCACTGATCTCTATTGGATGATCGTGGGCCATCGGCCCTGCTCAGAAAAATACAGAGAACCTAACTCTGTCAGGGACAGATGACTCAACACATTGGTTTTCATCAGGCCAAGACAAGAAAAAAAAACAACAAACAGAATGTGGAGCCCCGCCCACCAGGGACACCCACTGGAATATTCCAATTATCCCCCATTACTCAATTCTCAACTAGTAAACCTTATCAATACTTCACTACTCTATTTTCAACTAACAGAGCCAATTATCACTTCGCTACTCTAGCTAGTTTCAACCATGCTACTGCCTAAATTAATTAGGACTAATTACACAATATGAACTACCTTAGGCAACACTGCAGTCTACCAAATCACATCTACATTTGCCATGACAGGCACGTGAACAATTAAATCCACTTAATTCGCACACGGTAGACATTTTTACAATCTCTAACTGCAGTGCCAAGGCACTACTGCCTAGATCAACGGTTCGAGTTACACTGCCTTCACCAAATCATATTTTCTTGGCAGACAGCCTTGAATTGTTTACTTGACGTTTTGATCTCAAACTCTAGCTGGTTTCAAGGGCAGATTACCCATTTCATCATCAGTGCTTCCCCTTAGATTAAATTACTACAAGAGTTATCTGATCTTGTTCACAGTTATCTCTTCCTGTCCTGACATCCACACAAGCCCGCAGCATGTCACCAACACCTGGCCACAATTTCTCCGACTGTTTGTGAACTGTCAAGGGCGGCGTATTGATTCATCTCACTCACTCACTCCCCAGTAAACATCCGCAGCTGTTACTTTTGACCGTCCTGGGAGTTTTGACATCCGATTTGTTTTTTCTGTTAGTTAAAATAGTTGTGGCCTTGACAACATGACGTTAATCAGAATGCCTTTATTGTCATCAACTGGTTAATCACGATGTTTTTCGTGACATACTCTCTTAAGAGAGTAGTCCATCTCACTCTTCTCCACCGTGAGTTCAATCCAGATGATTCATTCCTCTTCTTCAGGAGCTGGGTGTCTTGACAAGAAGTCCGCTCCAACATTTTCCTTCCCAGGAATGTACTCCACTGTGAAATTATAGGGTTGAAGTAGCAACGACCACCGCATCAAACGGGCGTTGAGCTTCTGAGAAGTAGCCATGAACATCAGGGGCTGATGATCCGACTGGACCCGAAACTTAACTCCATACAAATAGGGCTGGAATTTTTGCACGGCCCATACGAGAGACAAACACTCTCTCTCTCGACGGTCGAATAATTCCTCTCAGCCTGGAGTAGTTTCTTGCTTGCGTATGCCACAGGTTTCAAAACCGAAGCATCATCTTTTCCTTCCTGTAACAATGCTGCCCCAATCCCAATCCCACTCGCATCCGTTCTCAACACAAATGGTTTAGAAAGGTCAGGGAGCTGCAATACAGGCTTGCTGACCAAGGCCTCCTTTAACTGACTATAGGCAGTCTCGCATTCTGGTGTCCAAATGATTTGGTCAGGGAATCCCTTTTTCAAAGTGTCCGTCAATGGATCTCCCAGTTCAGTGAAATGTGGGATAAATTTGAGGTAGAACCCACACAACGAGAGAAAAGATCGCAAATCCTTCTTCGTTTTTGGCCTTGGTGCATTTCTGATTTTCTCCAGGTTCTTTTCTTCTGGGACAATGTGTCCTGGAGTGATGGTGTGACCTAGAAATTCCATAGTATGGTAACCAATCATGCACTTGGTTGGACGAGCGGTAAGCCTTGCTTCCTTGAATCTATTAAACACTCTCTCCGAGGATTGCAAGTGGTCATCCAAGCTGTCACTGGAAATCGGAATATCATCCATGATTGAGATGATGGCCGGATCCTGTAAAGGATCTAGTAAAGTCCTCATCATGCGTGTAAACACACTAGGTGCATTGCTGAGTCCAAAGGGCATGACCTTGAATTCGTAGTGTCCACTGGGTGTACTAAAAGCCAACAGTGGTCGAATCTCCGGTTTGACTGGTATCTGATAGTAACCCTGACTCAGATCCACCTTTGAAAAGTACCGAGCCTTATGGAGCCTAGCGAATAACTGCGTTGGATTCGGCAAAGGTTCCACCTGAAATTGTGTACGACTGTTCAGAAGTCGGTAGTCTATACACAACCGGTGTTCTCCACTAGGTTTCCGTAACAAAACTACCCCTGCATTGTATGGGGATGTGGAGGGTGCAATCACGTCATCCTCCAGCAGTTTTTGTATTTCCTCCTTCAGGGCTTTTTCTTTAGAGAATGGCACTGGGTAAACTTTCTGGCGAACCGGCTCCTGTGTGGTCAAAGTCATCTCGAACTCAACCAACCTTGTTCGTCCTGGTTTATCAGTCAGTATCTCCTTATGAGACTTGAGAACCTGGGTTATCTTTTCCCTCTCCTGGGAGGTCAGATCAGGGTTCACTTGCACATCCTTGTAGGTTTCCTGGTGTACCAGGGGATATTCCCTGCCCTCGCTGGTTCCCACTACTGTCTCCACTGCAACTGCCATTGCCATGAGGTGAGCCGCCCTGTCTCCGGGTCTCTCTTCGTATTTCCGCAAGAGATTGATATGGAAAATCTTCGACTTTCCCCGGATCCGATCTGATAGTTGGTTCTGGATATCACCCTTTCCACGGGAAATGGTCCTTGCCAACCTATCTCCAGTTTGTTGTTTCCCGTAGGGAGTAGCAACAAGAATTTGTCTCCCACCTCTAGAAATCTGTCTTTAGACCTACGGTTGTAGTAAGCCGCATGTCCTTTTCTGGCCTTTTTCAAGTTTTCATTCGCCAAAGTCCATCCCTTGTGGAGTTTTTCTTTCAGTTCCTCCACGTATTTATAGGAAGAGATCACTTTTTCTGACGTACTCTTCAGTCCAACTCCTCAACATGGCTTCCAACGGTCCTTTGATTGGACGACCAAACAGCGACGTAGCGGGTGGTAGTCCTGTTGAGCCATGAGGAACTTCCCGATAGGCAAAGAGTGCTGCTGGGATATATTCATCCCACCTATCAGGTTTTTCCTGTGCCAGTTTCCTGAGCATTGTCATCAACGTGCCGTTGAAACGCTCTACTTGTCCATTGGCTTGAGGATGGTAAGGGCTGGTGTGTGTGTGGTTAGAGTGAAACACCCTGAATACCTCCTCCATGAGTTTTCCACAAAACTGGGACCCATTGTCCGTCAGAATTTGATCCGGAAAGCCTAATCTGGTAAAGGCCTCCATCAGTGCGTCCGCCACTCTTTTCGAGTCAATCGTGGTCAACGGTATGGCCTCACCCCACATTGTACAGCAATCCACCATTGTGAGTATATACATGTTCCTCTTCCTAGTCCTGGGAAGTGGCCCCACGATATCGATGGCTACCCTCTCGAAAGGGGAGTTCATGATGGGCATCTCACCCAAGACCACCGGTGCTGTCCAGTGTTTTGGTGCCACCATCTGGCACTCAGGGCGTGACTTCACATACCGACGCACATCTTCTGTCATTCCCGGCCAATAGTAATGGCAGGAAATTCGCTGCATGGTGGCGGCAATACCCATATGTCCACTAAAGGAGATGGTATGCCCCATATGAAGAATCTGGGACCAGTGAGCTTTCGGAACGACCAACTGACCGTATAGGTTGTCTCCCCTTCCTGCTCTCCTGTAGAGTATCCTATTCTTCATGTAGTACTGACCCCCGTCCTGGTGGATCAGCACTTTTCTGCAGCTTTTTGTAGCAAGGACGTAAAGTAGCATCCTCACTCTGGGCAGTTCGTAGCTCCCCCGGCAGTGGGGCAAGGATTACACGACATCACAAGAATCAGCACAATGGACCTCACCGAAGTCGTGTCCTTCTCTCCAGACATGTCCTCCTCCAGGAGCTCTGATGACCATGAAATCTGATTCCCATTCAAATCTATAATCCGTGAACGATACTATTTTTGTTCCTAACAAAAACTGTTCCTAATAGTTTATAGAAACTCAGACTTCATAATTCCTGCGCAGTGAAAAATACATGGAACACTGTCAAAGACTAGAATAGACAGGAGGGAAGACCACCCTGAATGAGTGGTCTACCTCAAGTAAATTAGAGGTAACCCAGTGCCCCAACATGAGGGCAGGGTAGGTGTAGGGAGGAGAACTGTCAAACAGTTCTCTCATGAGACACGGGAGTGTCAACCAGAGAGTAAGCACTCTGGTCACGGTATAATCACGCCAACGTGATAGACACCAAGAACTAGAATAGAACTCAAGAGTAGGCTACTACTCTAAGCGTGTTGAATGATGTAGCACGCAAAAGCCGAAGTTCGCACGAGGTCCTTCCGCGTACTGTGTAAGCAGCACGCGGAGAATTGGGAGACGGGAGACAGACTTCGTAGGGAACACATCGCTTAGAGTCGATGCGTATTTCTTTAGATGAGTAGATAGATTTAGCAGTAGGGCTAGGGACGACTAGTTATAGGAAGTTCTGTGTATTCATGTATGGTTCGTTAGAGACAGTTTTGTGCATTGATGTATTGTAAGAGCCAGTGGCAATAAAAATGTGTAATCAATTCCTCTCGTACGACTGACAAGTTTTTTGTGTGGTGCGAGAGAAGTTTATCCCATAACGCCTGTAGCATCGCTTGATGACAAACACTGTTCTATGAACATGACGTTTTTCCTTCCTGCGAAATGTTCTATAGTTTTCACTCTTAAATAGTCATTGTATCTATATTCCAATAGATTTCTTTATTTTCTAGATATTATCTTAAGGTTATGATTTCCTTGATACGTGGAACAACTACACTTTATTGTTTCGTTTCATCTAATGTGAACATCAGTTCCTACTGATCTAGTAATACGTGGACTGAACATCCATCACTACAGGTGTGTTAACGAATGGCATGCACTCATGTAGGATACTTATACCATTCAGCTCCACCGAGCAATGTTTATCAACTTCTTCTAGCATAGACCCATTGAGAAAGTTGCTGGCCAATCCTTCTGCACCAAAATTTTATCCGGCATCGGATTTTTCAATGATTCTGTATTCTTCATCCCGACCAGAGGGAACCTGTAAAATATATAACACAACTGGTGATAGCCTCCCCGTCACTGATCTCTATTGGATGATCGTGGGCCATCGGCCCTGCTCAGAAAAATACAGAGAACCTAACTCTGTCAGGGACAGATGACTCAACACATTGGTTTTCATCAGGCCAAGACAAGAAAAAAAAACAACAAACAGAATGTGGAGCCCCGCCCACCAGGGACACCCACTGGAATATTCCAATTATCCCCCATTACTCAATTCTCAACTAGTAAACCTTATCAATACTTCACTACTCTATTTTCAACTAACAGAGCCAATTATCACTTCGCTACTCTAGCTAGTTTCAACCATGCTACTGCCTAAATTAATTAGGACTAATTACACAATATGAACTACCTTAGGCAACACTGCAGTCTACCAAATCACATCTACATTTGCCATGACAGGCACGTGAACAATTAAATCCACTTAATTCGCACACGGTAGACATTTTTACAATCTCTAACTGCAGTGCCAAGGCACTACTGCCTAGATCAACGGTTCGAGTTACACTGCCGTCACCAAATCATATTTTCTTGGCAGACAGCCTTGAATTGTTTACTTGACGTTTTGATCTCAAACTCTAGCTGGTTTCAAGGGCAGATTACCCATTTCATCATCAGTGCTTCCCCTTAGATTAAATTACTACAAGAGTTATCTGATCTTGTTCACAGTTATCTCTTCCTGTCCTGACATCCACACAAGCCCGCAGCATGTCACCAACACCTGGCCACAATTTCTCCGACTGTTTGTGAACTGTCAAGGGCTGCGTATTGATTCATCTCACTCACTCCCACCCCAGTAAACATCCGCAGCTGTTACTTTTGACCGTCCTGGGATTTTTGACATCCGATTTGTTTTTTCTGTTAGTTAAAATAGTTGTGGCCTTGACAACATGACGTTAATCAGAATGCTTTTATTGTCATCAACTGGTTAATCACGGTGTTTTTCGTGACACTACTACTACTACTAATACTACTACTATTACTACTGCTGCTGCTAATGCTACTACTACTACTACTACTACTACTATTATTACTACTACTACTACTACTACTACTACTACTACTACTACTACTACTACTACTACTACTACTACTACTACTACTAGTACTGCTGCTACTACTACTACTACTACTACTACTACTACTACTACTACTACTACTACTGCTACTACTACTACTACTACTACCACCACCACCACCACCACTACTACTACTACTACTACTACTACTACTACTACTACTACTACTACTACTACTACTACTACTACTACTACTACTACTACTAATAATAATAATAATAATAATAATAATAATACTTCTACTACTACTATTCATGCTTCTCTTTCGTCGTCTGAATTGTGATCGTCTAAAGAAGAATAGACCTATAGTCAACGGACACCAAGTTCTCCTTGATCATGCCCGCTCCAACTCCCCAACCCCGACCCCCATGTGATCTCCATCCTGCTCACATCTAGTTATGTCTCTCACCCCCTTGTCTTCCCAGCTGTCTATGTATGTGTTAGTCTGTGTGTTCCAAACAACGACTATCTTGTTGTACTACAACTATGTTGTTTAACCGTGTTTCCCATCCAGCAACAGCCCCTTCTCATCACCACCTGGGATGCTGGCATTCGTTGCTTTCTCTCAATTAGCTCTCCATTTGTGATTCTGTCACAGAGTTATAGTCTTTTATTCTATCTCGTACCATTATGTTACGTCACACAGTTTTAATCCTTCTATTCTATCTGTGACGGAACGTGTCAGATAATATCAGAACGAATCTTTCTTTCTTCAACAAAGATAACATCAAAGAGAAGTGAGAAGATAGAAAAATAAAACTTGTCCTTTGAAAATCCATGACTTCAAAATTACGCAAGTAGAACTTCCAGGGCACAAAGCGAATACAGTCTGGTTTCTACAACGTTTGTAAAATCTTAGATGTGACGTCATACGCAGCCACCCGCCCATCAGCGAAACAAGCTAAAAGGGGTGATAACATGAGAAATATCGGCATCAAACAAAATACCGAAACGTATCCAACCGATATCAAGCATTCGGGGGATTCCCATAAGCGCTCCGTCCCCATCCCCAGCAGCCAGCGAAGAGTTCCAACACTAATAGTACCAGTAGCAGTCTGATTATATGTCAGTCTCGATTTTCCTCTGAGCGTCGAGCATCGGCCAGATCCCCTCGTCACTCCTCGCTGCCTCATTCTTGCCAGACCATGGTGATCCATTTGCTCCTCCGAGGTGTACACATGCTCCCACAAGGCCGCAATCACGTCTGCCTTATCATGCATCAATACTCCACCAAGTTTTGCAGAGCCAGCCAATCTGTCCGCCTGTTCATTCCCCAGCACACCAGCATGCCCTGGAGAAAAGATCCAGACGATGCTTGTCACCCGTGACTTCCGAAGCGAAGCAAGCCACTCTGCACGAAGCTTGCCTGTCCTCACCCTACTCAGCATGCTTTCTGAGTCAGTTACAATCACGATGTGTGTGTGTATCCTATTCTCCATCCAGCGGAAAGCTCCACTGACCGCCTCCACCTCCATTCTTAAGCTAGATGGTGTGGTATCATATGCCAGGCTCTCCTGCACCAAACGTCGACCATTAGCTTTTGCTAAGAACCCCCAGGCACTTCTTCTGCATCTCAACACCGAACCATGTGTGTATATAATCACATCACCCGGGCGAGCATTATCATGAATTAGTTGCTGGATTTCCACTTCCGTGGCCCCTGCTGGCCACTCTCTGCACTCCCGGCTCAATGTGATAACTCTGCACAAGTCTGACTGCTCAGCTGGTACTCTGACCCACTCCTCTCCTCGCCTAATGTTCTCCAAGATGCACACCTGCCTGATCGTATCCTCCGCCTGAGCCATCCATGATTTCCCTCTTATCAGTCACTGACCCTTAACTGCGTCCAGCGCCTCATGCAACGGGTGATATGTGTCAGCAACTACTCTGAGGTATGCCTTCGCCTGCATCACATTGAGCCTACCAGCAACAGTCGGCAGACCAAGGATGTAACGCATACACACTACTGGGGTGTCTCTAGTGCATCCCAGAATGACCCGCATAGCTTCGTTCTGTATGCACTCTAATTGCACCAGCTGACTCTTTGAGACAGTGAGCTGTCCTAGTCCATAATCAATCACTGAGAGGATCAAGTGCTGGTATAATGTGAAAAGCATTCTCTGCTCTGTGTCCATTACAGCCATAGTTTTAAGTGCATTGTGTCCCTTTTGAGATCGTGTCACAACCGTATCCACATGGTCCTTGAAGGACAGGCTTCTGTCAAATGTGATTCGCCAGTTAACATGTCACCGCGGAAGTCTAGACTGAGGGGAAACTTTCAATAGGACTAATCTGTGAATTGACCAACGGGTGCTTCTGGAGACCACCTGCCTTAACACAATTTGCAAAACGCAGATGAGAAGTTGAAAGTTCGACCAACAGGGAAGGGCGATAATAATCATACTTGTATATAAATACTAGGGCTTGAGAATCCCCCAGTTATCAATAAACCCCACAGGTATATGTTGACAAATGTTTGTAGACAGATCACAGATAGGCCACACAGGCATACAAATGCACAGAAAAGCAGGAATACTAACACTAGACCCATATAATCACTAAAGTGAACCAGGAATCCCCAATGTGAAAGCAGAGATGACAGAGAGCTGAGCAGTCACGAATGATGGCCCTGCATTCTGTCCGTGTGTGAACAGTTGCCTGGAGTCCACGTTCCAAACACATCTCTTCTACAACGTAAGCAGGACAGGGGAAGTAACTTGTATAATGTTCTCACAATGTTTTGTTTTCCTGGTTACATCCCGTGTATAATTTCCCACAGTTGCCCAGACAATGTTTCTCTCCATCAACGGCTAATCTATCCCTGGGGTGTGAGTCGTGATGGTGTAGTTGATAGACACGTGCCTGCAGTCTTGTGTAAGGGGCCAAAGCGTGGCATGGTCGAGACAGAAACACGTAGCTGATCCACGACTCTGGTGATCCAGTGAGATTTCAAAACGTGACATCTCGTGGTCAGGGATTCGAATACGCATCGAGACAGGATTGTACACATTGACCTGGGCTAACAGTTCGACTCGGCCTACAACTGTCAGGATATGTCTCTCGGTGTAGGGGAGGTTAATGTGAGGGAGGGTGGTGTGAGTGAGGTCGGTGTGAGGAAGGTCGGTGTGAGGGGCGTATGTGTGGTTGAGGTCTGTGTAGGGGGGGGGGGGGGGGGGGGGGGGGGGTCGGTGTGAGGAAAGTATGTGTGGGGGAGGTCGGTGTGAGGGAGGTTGGAGTGAGGGATGTCGGTGTGAGGGAGGTATGTGTGGTTGAGGTCTGTGTGTAGGGGGGAGGTCTGTGTGGTGGATGTCAGTGTGAGGGAGGTCGGTGTGGTGGAGGTCTTTGTGGGGGATGTCGGTGTGAGGGATGTCGGTGTGAGGGAGGTCTGTGGGGGGGGGATGTTGGTGTGAGGGAGGTCGGTGTGAGGGAGGTCTGTGTGGTGGATGTCGGTGTGAGGGATGTCGGTGTGGGGGTGGTCTGTGTGGGGGATGTCGGTGTGAGGGATGTCGGTGTGGGGGTGGTCTGTGTGGGGGATGTCAGTGTGAGGGAGGTCGGTGTGGGGGAGGTCGGTGTGAGGGAGGTCGGTGAGGGGGAGGTCTGTGTGGGGGATGTTGGTGTGAGGGAGGTCGGTGAGGGGGAGGTCTGTGTGGGGGATGTCAGTGTGAGGGAGGTCGGTGTGGGGGATGTCAGTGTGAGGGAGGTCGGTGTGGGGGATGTCAGTGTGAGGGAGGTCGGTGTGGGGGAGGTCGGTGTGAGGGATGTCAGTGTGAGGGAGGTCTGTGTGGGGGATGTTGGTGTGAGGGAGGTCGGTGAGGGGGAGGTCTGTGTGGGGGATGTCAGTGTGAGGGAGGTCGGTGTGAGGGAGGTCTGTGTGGTGGATGTCGGTGTGAGGGATGTCGGTGTGGGGGTGGTCTGTGTGGGGGATGTCGGTGTGAGGGAGGTCGGTGTGGGGAAGGTCGGTGTGAGGGAGGTCAGTGTGAGGAAGATCTCTGTGATTCAGAAGACAACGCCTCTATAATTTCGATTGAGCTATACTGATATGGGTCTACCACAACTTGCTCGAAACGACTTAAGGAGTGTAACAGGGTTCTGCCTTTTTACTTTTACTATCAGAATTATAACAGCCCGGACGAAGCTATAAATCGGAATTATAACACCCCGGACGAGGCTTATAGATCGGAATTATAATAGCTCGGACGAAGCTATAGATACGCCTTGTTCCCTTAGCCTCTGTGGCGAGGTTATCTCCATTAGCTATTGACATGATCATAGTTGGGAACGAGGTCATGAACTCGGCCTCTGTGACCAGATTCTCTCCATTACATCTCGATATGCTCATGGTTTGGAACGACAAAATACACTCAGGCTTTTCGACAGCAGAAGTCACTCCACGACAGACTCTCTAATTAGTTATAGGACATGTAAGTTTCACAACCCGCACACGACTCTATATGAACGGGTTGACGGCTTCCTTTCTTGCTGCTTATCCTTTCTGAGACACTGAATTGAGGTCCGAATTTAAAAACTTGGTTAATGAAAGCGCTGCATTGTCTTATGTCACAGATTGACAACAACGAAAACTCTCTCAGACTTTACTGCCGGGACACCAACATATTTTGTCTGAGACATTATTGCCGGGACAACAACACAAACTCTCTCTGACATTATTGCAGAGACAACAATACAATGTTTTAGTGTATCGTCAGGGTAAGGATAGAGAGGAGGTTGCTGGGGAACTACAAACCGAACTCAATCGCATAAGTACTTGGTGTGATGAAGCTGGGGCAATGGTCAACCCAACAAAGGCAACAGTGACTTGGTTCTCGTTGAATAATCATATTGTCAACAATCCAACACCAACTGTAATGCTGTGTTCAGAGACGGTGGAAAGAACGCAGGCAATGAATTACCTGGGGATACGGTTTGATCGAAGCCTTGCTTATAATGTGCACATAGACCAGGTGATAACAAAGGCCAAGCGGGGTTTGGCAGCGATGCGGGTGATGGCGGCAGCAAACTGTGAGCAGCGCCATCTATGTCTTCTGTACGAGGGGCTGGTCATGTCTGTTTTGGAGTATGCAATGGCAATCTTGACTCTCAGCCATAAGCAGATAGAAAGGATGGAAAGGATACAGAATGAAGCTATGCGCATTATTCTTGGATGTACAAGAGATACAGCATGCAGGGCGATGCGCTACCTTCTTGATTTTCCAACCATTGAAGAGAGAATACAAGTTTGCAGGGCACGCGCCTACCTCAGAATTAACGCAAACACACAACATCCACTGCATAGTGAAATTAGGAAGGTGAAGGGCAGCAGGTTAAAAAGAGGACGGTCGTGGATGGGTCAAGCCGAAGACATTCTTCAACAGGTGTGTTCACTTGAGGACTTAGAACCTGGCGAGGAGTGGGTGCAAGTGCCAACAGACTTCTGCACATCCTTTTCAGTTTGCATCCAACTAGATAGAAAATGCAGACAAGAAAATCCGGCTGCTGTTGAGGCTGAAGTACAAGCGTTGATTTTCGAGAATTCGCTAGACGGTGACGCGGTCATCTACACAGATGGGTCGGTCGTCCGACATGTGAGAAGCTCATGGGCCTTTACAGCTCGGGCCGGAGGGAGAATTGTGAAGGAGGACTCTGGTGCTTTCACTGAAACCACAAGTAGCCTGACCATGGAAGTCATGGCAGTAAGTAAAGCAATAACATGGCTCGAGACACAGACATTTACCAGGGCTTGTTTCCTTAGCGACTCAATGAACATGATCAAGAGGATAGAGGAGGGGTCGATCCGAAGAGAATGGTTGCTGCCTCTGAAGCGGTCTCGGCTGGCAAAGATTAGTTTCATCTTCGTGCCAGGGCATGCGGGAGTACAAGGAAATGAGCGGGCTGACAAGCTCGCAGGTGAGGCTACTGTGGAGGGCGGACGCGCCATGGACCAGGCTGACATTCTGAATGCTCTACGTGATGTCAGACTTTTGCGAGAACCAAGTGATGACTGTGAATCTACAACAATGGCCAGACTGCTAGAGCATCAAATTAAAAGAGGTGTGGCCAAACAAGAACACTACGCAGGAAGCCAAAGAAGATTGATAAACCAACACAGAACTGGCGTCGTTAGCCGCTACACGCTGCGGGATTTGCTGAGGAGGGGATCCGAGCACTTATGGACTGAATGGTTCGATGTGCAGCGAGGATGATCTGTCGACTAACTAACTAACTAACAATACAAACTCTATCAGGCTTTATTGCAGGGACAAAAACACAAATTCTCTCAGACATTATTGAAGGGACAACAACACAAACTCTCTCAGATTTTAATGCAGGGACAATACAAACTGTCTCAGACATTATTGCAGGGACAACAACAAAATTTATCTCCGACATTATTGCAGGGACAACAACACAAATTCTCTCAGACATTATTGCAGGGACAACAACATAAATTCTCTCAGACATTATTGCAGGGTCAACAAAATAAATAATCTCAGACATTATTGCAGGGACAACAACACAAATTCTCTAAGATATTATTGCAGTGATAACAACAAAAACTCTCTCAGACATTATTGCAAGGACAACAACCCAAATTCTCTCAGACTTTATTGCAGGGACAACAACACAAATTCTCTCATACATTATTGCAGAGACAACAATACAAACTCTATCAGGCTTTAATGCAGGGACAAAAACACAAATTCTCTCATACATTATTGCAGGGACAACAACACAAATTCTCTCATACATTATTGCAGGGACAACTACACAAATTCTCTCATACATTATTGCAGGGACAACTACACAAATTCTCTTATACATTATTGCAGGGACAACAACACAAATTCTCTCATACATTATTGCAGGGACAACAACACAAATTCTCTCATACATTATTGCAGGGACAACAACACAAATTCTCTCATACATTATTGCAGGGACAACTACACAAATTCTCTCATACATTATTGCAGGGACAACAACACAAATTCTCTCATACATTATTGCAGGGACAACTACACAAATTCTCTCATACATTATTGCAGGGACAACTACACAAATTCTCTCATACATTATTGCAGGGACAACAACACAAATTCTCTCATACATTATTGCAGGGACAACAACACAAATTCTCTCTGACATTATTGCAGGGTCAACAAAATAAATAATCTCAGACCTTATTGCAGGGACAACAACACAAATTCTCTAAGATATTATTGCAGTGATAACAACAAAAACTCTCTCAGACATTATTGCAAGGACAACAACCCACATTCTCTCAGACTTTATTGCAGGGACAACAACACAAATTCTCTCATACATTATTGCAGAGACAACAATACAAACTCTCTCAGGCTTTATTGTAGGGACAAAAACACAAATTCTCTCATACATTATTGCAGGGACAACAACACAAATTCTCTCATACATTATTGCAGGGACAACTACACAAATTCTCTCATACATTATTGCAGGGACAACTACACAAATTCTCTCATACATTATTGCAGGGACAACAACACAAATTCTCTCAGACTTTATTGCAGGGACAACAACACAGACTCTCTCAGACATTTTTGCAGGGACTACAACACAAACTCTCTCAGACTTCCCTGTAGGAACAACAACACAACATATCACAAAGAAGCTCCACGAATAGGAAAGCACACAGAAACAGGAGAAAAGTTCCGCTAAGTTTTTATTTGACATGAATAAAAAACAAGAACGCACAAGAAACAACAGATAACACAAATGAATTCACAACTCCCCCACTCAGAGGTAGTGCAGTCAATAAAACAGATGTGATGCTGGGATTTGCCCTGGGGTGTCGACACCAGTGGAAACGGGCCAGTTTATGATAACTAATAAATATGCAGCCGTCTCCCTGGCGAAGACGTAAACGACTTTCTCCGTAATCCCGTATATCTAATTGAGGAACGCAGGTGCGCGAGATTCGGCAGCTGATCGCGTCGCGTTGGTTACTTACGGGGTATGCGAGCCAGTCGCTCAGAGAGCAATGACAAACTACTGAGCACAATCTTGCCAAGAACATCAACAACGGCTGAAAAATGCTAGTGTTGACTGCAACGTCCTGTAAGGGATATGCAACTTTAAAAGAATAAATAAATAAATATACAGCAAAGATATACACCTGTCTACGAATGCCACAGGTAATTGCTCGTGATGATGGCAGACAGCAGGAAAGAATTTCACGACATTTCGCTTGTAAACCGACCAGTTGAATCCTTCAGTTGTGCTCCATGTTTACTGTGATGGGAACTACACAAATCCACAGTACAAATTGTTCTTGACGTCTACAAGTGAACAATCTCAACGACGGGATTCAAAACAGCATTCCATCCATCATGTGCCATGCCGGTAAGCGTGGGCGGTCATGTTTTGTCATTCCTCCCGATCAGCAGAGTCGTTGATCAATTCGGTGTTTCTGTATCGACCATACCACGTAGTCAAGCCACCCAGATATTTACTTCTTTGTCTTCCCCCTGTTCTCTTTCCCTCGATCTTGCCAGTTGTCAATACGTTCTCCAATTTATTTCTTCTCGTAACATGTCCAAAAAAGGTTGACTGTCTACGTCTAATTTCTCTAATCCGTTTACAATTTTCATTTGTTTCTTGTAGGAATTGGTTATTGGCGTTTCTGTCTGTACATGGTATTCTTTGTATTCTCCTCACAAACCACATTTCCTCAGCCATCAGATGTTTTTCAGCTTGTCTGCTCAGTGTCAACGCTTCACCATCCATATAAGCTGAGTAGTATCAGCTCTCCAGAACATCTGTCTGCTGCAACTCTTTTCCACGTGTCTGGATCTATGCCAAGGGTTTTCATATCTTGTTTACACACATCCCTATATCGCATTT
>OY992886.1:112929604-112989604 GCA_963921405.1 Cepaea hortensis | reverse complement strand
GGCTTCATTAAATTCATAAAGAACGTTCTTCCACACACCATCCATTATTTTTAATGAAAACTCTTTCTAATCACCTGCATGACTACAGTAACTTCTTAAGCAAAAAAAGATGAGTTACAATGTTATGCATTGTGCATCATTTTTATGAAAACTTTGAAAATGCCTTACAGATTGTATCATTATTTATTATAACTCATATGCCGGTACATAACTATGGACAAAGAGTTTATAAATCTTTGAAAACGATGCCACAATATGACTATAAGTTATACAGAAAAGTTATGCCCCTTGAAATAACTTTTACAGAGTTAGGTCCCCTGAGATATATGAAATTATGATGAAAAATGAAAAATGAAATAATACTGAGTAAGCAGGCGATTTCACACTAACAAAATATCACAGTTGACAGCTCTGGAATGAAAGGAAGGCGTGTAGAAAATTTCATCTCAATCGGATGGGCCGTTCGCGAACAAATAAAGGACATACGGACAGAGATACGGACGCACATCCTAATTTATATATAAGATATATATATATATATATATATATATATATATATATATATATATATATATATATATATATATATATATATATATATATATATATGGCATGGTTATACTCTCAAACATTACTGACAGATTACAACGGTTCATCATATCTCTCAAAACGATACTGCGAATGCCATATGTAAATTGTAAAAAAAGCAAAACAAAAATAATATCTACAGACAAAACTACTACAAGTCAACAACACCTCCCCCTTTATTTTTTACATACCCCTCCTCACACACACACACAACACACACACACGCACACACACACACACACACAAACACGTCAACAATCAGGAAATAGAAATGTTACTATTGACACCCCGGCTAGTAATCAACAAACAACAACGTTGATTGTTGACGAGAATCAGACAGGGCCAATTGTCTGGATGTTCACTCTCCAACCACGTCATTGCTCCTAGAGTGCCAGAGTGGAATATTACCGAGTGTTGGACACTGCACGCCTGACTGCCAGTCATTGCGGCGTGTTTCGTGGCGTACTGTTACTTGTTTGTTCTATTTGTCATAGCGACTTTGTTTTCTTTGGTTTTCTAAAAATAGGCATGTATTTACTAGTAAGATGAAAGCTATTTTAGTTAAACAATAATGTATTTTACAATAATTGGTAAAGATTCATAACATGTTTTCACTGCATCATGTAATTGTGTACTTTTGCAATGTATAACTGAAAATGTGATTTATTCACAACAATGTTTTTCCGTAGTGAATTGGAATACCGAAGACACAAACAACAGAATGACCGATTTCTTGCTTGGCGCGTGTATTGCATATTTCAGCTAGAAAGATTTCTGCAGTGTCAACCGGTGAGATGCAGCGAAATATGCCAGCCAATAAATTGTGCACTCTGTTAAATGTGATATCTATGTATATGATCTATCTCATCTTCTGCTCTGTACATCACGATAGAAATACATTTACTCTGTCGTCGTCAGATGGGCTATGTGCAAGAAATGTAGAGCCAGAATGAGGTTACTTCTTCCACACCATTACATCTCAACAATGGGATAGGCTGGGGAAGAGATGCTAGATAAAAGATTGTTCTACCCTGAATGATAGATATAGAGGACACTTCTTTGATGTTCTTACAGTAGACTGAAACTGGACTGTAGGTCATTTAGCTGTATTTGAAACTGGATTGTAGGTCATTTAGTTGGTTTTGTTTGTTAGTGGACCTTGTACGACTGATTCCATGCTCGTGTTTACAAATTACTGAATGTGACATATTTTCTTGTATTTTTGAAGAATATCATGTATTTATCAAACATACCAATGCTTATATATCTTCATTCTCTGAAGCACACCTTGCCATCTTTACAGACCATAGTTTGTTACACTGTGCTTCAAATAAGACAACACAACAATCTGCCAATTAAAGTACAGTTCATCCTCAATGGAAGCGCAAGTCACTAGAAAATCCACCATTTGCACACGCACATAGCTGCATAAGCCAAACCGCCTTGTTCAGTAACTGGCCACCTTCCATTTTTCTGAACATGCAGTTCACAGTACACTGGGTATCCCCTAGCCAAGGTGCAGTAAAGTAACCCCCCCCCCCCCCCTCCCTCCTCCTCCGCTAACCTAGGGAACGACATTGATCAGGTTCGAGTACCACTTTGCCCCAAAGAGTCTAACGAGATGTTCTGTGGCAGTGCCGGGCTGAGTTTGGGAGCAGCCAGCAAGTAATTCTTGTCATTGCTAGCGGCGAGAACTGCAGCGTCGGTCTTCCTTTTTTTCCCCACAGATTTGTAAACAACTTAAGCAGCCACGTCAATAATAATTATCTACTAATGTATACAGATTGTAATTTTAAATGTATCTCCTCTATAGTAGCAAATTACTCTCTCTCTCTCTCTCTCTCTCTCTCTCTCTCTCTCTCTCTCTCTCTCTCTCTCTCTCTCCCTCTCTCGCACAATAAATAATTGATGCACGAATGATATGTAATTGGAAAGGCCGAATGTAAGACGGGCCTGCTTGCCCAATTTCTGACCCGGTGAAGCTCTCTCTCTCTCTCTCTCTCTCTCTCTCTCTCTCTCTCTCTCTCTCTCTCTCTCTCTCTCTCTATCTATCTATCTATCTATCTCTCTCTCTCTCTCTCTCTAACTCATACACACTCACCCACAAACGATTATTAAAGATCGTATGTTTTTTTTGTGTGTGCCTATCCTATTTACAGGACATCGTTGTCAACACCAGCATTTTACTGTTGTTACTAATGTCTTGGCAAGTTTACGTTCAATAGTTTGTCGTTGATTTCTGAGCGACCGGCACACATACCAACACGTTAAGACCAGCGTGACGCAGTCTGCTGCCTAATAGGTCGGAGCTGTGTTTCGAACGCAGGTAAGCGGCTCACGAATCGCGTTTGCATCCTTTAGCCACGGAGCCGGCTTCCCTTAATATTTCACATCGCTTATATTTGACTTATTTAACACTCTCAATTACTTCCCTTTTCGTCATATTGTTTTTTTTTTTTTTTTTTTACATTTCATTGTCTCTCACATATCCCACACTAATGTTCTCACATTTCCCACACTGATGTTCTCACATTTCTTACACATATGTCCACACATTCCCCACACGGATGTCCTCAAATTTCCCACACTGATATCCACACATTTCCCACACTGATATCTTCACATTTCCCACATTGATCTTCTCACATTGTCTTCTGTATTTCCACTCAAGATTTCGACGCATTGTCCACACTGATTTCCCCGACATCTACTCGCCTGAGGACTGGACACTGACCGCAGTCATAACCTGGCATTCACCAGTAGCTTTAACCTGTTAGATGTCTCACATATCGTCTGTAGCCAACTATATATATATATATATTTTTTTTTTTAGCAAATCCTTTACAGGACTTAGCTGTCAACACCAGCATCTTTCAGCTGTATGCTGATCTCTTGGCAAGATTACGCTCAGAAAGCAATGGCAACTATATATAGTTCAGTGGAAATCAACATACACGTATTCATGTATCTGTGAATTAATTCCCCCCGAACTGACGACAGGAGGCGAGCAGAAAGCGTTTATCTTGTACAATTTAATTCTTATGGCTAGATAAGTTCCTGCCCGTGAGATTAGTTTAATCTCTCCAGATTAGTTCCTGGTGCAAGATGTGGCTTTGATGTCCGCGTACCGTTGCTATGGTTACATTTATTAAATAAAGTTTGCTGGATGACGTCATGGTGACGTAAGGGAGAGAATGTGAATGTTGGCAAGTGAAGAGTCATCGTTCTGTCGATTGTGTCAACGATGAGCATCCTCATCTACAACAACAACAACAACAACAACAACAACAACAACAACAACAACAACAACAACAATAATAATAATAATAACAGTAGGCCAGCATGGCTGGCTGGATAAGATCATTTGTTCTTATACATCCGGTGTACTGATGCCGAGGTCGCAGGTTCAACCCTTACACCGGTTTGGACTAACATGTTGACCTCTCGTCCTTGATATGGGGACGTACATTACAAGTATTCATGAAACCTGATGGGTCCGGTTGATGGTGAGGGATACTGGTAATAGATAAAATTAACCCACACACAAAAATTAATCCAGTGCCACTAGAAGTAGTGGCACGTGTATGGGATAATTTTTAGTCCAAAGCGAAGGCAAACATTAATGACAATAATAATAATAATAATAATAATAATAATAATAATAATAATAATAATAATAATAATAATAATAATAACATCAAAGAGAAGCTGCTGGCCTAGGCTCAGAATCCGCACCTCTGTCGTCGTGTGGTGTGTGTTCTATCGTGGGTGAGGCTTGTCGTTTACGGGCAAATGCAAGCCCCAGACACTGAGAGGACAGTAAATGGGGCAGGCAGCTTTACTCGGGAAACCTGGAGACACGAACTAACTGTCCTGTTACTCAGCAGCAAACTGCCCCATCAGGCAGCAATAAAGTGTCCCATTATACAACAGCAAACTGCCCCATCAGGCAGCAATAAAGTGTCCCATTATACAACAGCAAACTGCCCCATCAGGCAACAGCAATTGTCCCATCAAACAACAGCACATTGTCTCACCACGCAACAGCAAAGTTATCCATCACACACCAGCAAACTGCCCCACGATACAACGGTAAAATGTCCCATCACACAACAGCAAAATGTCTCATCACACAACGGCAACATGTATCACCCCACGAAAGCATAATGTCTCACCACACAACATTAAAATGTCTCACAAAACAACAATAAAATACCTCACCACACAACAAAAGAATGTCTCACCACACAACAGCAAATTATCTCACCACACAACAGCAAAATGTCTCCCAAAACAATAGCAAAATGTCTCACCACACAACAGCAAAATGTCCTACCACACTACAGCAAAATGTCTCACCACACAATAGCAAAATGTCTCACCAAACGAAAAAGTGTCTCACAAAACAACAGCAAAATGTCTCACCACACAACAACAAAATATCCTACCACACAACAGCAACATGTCTCACAACACAACAGGAAAATGTCTCGCCACACAACAATAAAATGTATAACCATACAACAGTAAAATGGCACATTATACACCTGCAAACTGCTCCATAACGCAAAGACAAACTGTCACAGAACACAAGAACAAATTGTCACATAACACAACATCAAACTGTCACATCACGTAACAACACGCTGTCACATCACGCAATACCAAATTGTCATATCAAACAACAACAAACTGTTACATCACACAACAAACTTTACCATATCACATAATAAACTGTCACATCTCACAACATCAAACTGTCACATCTCACAACAACAAACTGTCACATCACACAATACCAAATTATCACATCATGCATTTCCAAAATGTCACATTAAGCAACAACAAACTGTACCATAACATAACAAGAAACTGTCACATCATACAACAACAAATGAAACTGAAAGACCAAATGCCATGGCAAGGCAGGCCGGTGCTAAGCCTTAGTCGGCAACTGGTCTAGAATGGGAGATCCAACAGGGTGGATAGTTAGAGCATTGCTTTGCTGATCTGGCAGCTTCTGCAGCTTGTAATGTTCCCGACGAATTCGTGTTACTTTTCCTCTGGAATAAACTACGGTGGCCGAGAGAGGGATCATGCTGCATGGTTAACACAAGGTCTCTATTTTACAAATTACAATCTGTCAAACGGCAAGGTGCCAGTCAGTCAGCCAATTTGCCATTGCCTTCTCAACTGCCGACGCCTCATTCCATCAAAATCAACACACAGCTAATCAGCCACCACTGATTTCAATGCCTCGACGCGGAATGCCGGGTTAATAATGAAACTGACTCACTATCCTCTAGCCCAAAAACACCGACGAGCAAACAGCAACATACACGGATAAACACAGTACTTGCAGATTTCAGAAAAACATAGGCAAACATCATGGCATTATCCAATCTTGCTTCATTATTGTTTTTTTAATTGTCTATTTGTTCCATTATGTGCCTTTCGGCCTATTGCGATCCACCAAGGTTTGTCTGTCAGTATTACTAGTCAGTTGTTTGGTGATTAGAGTTTGCAGTTTGGATGACTGCCTCTGCACCCTGGCCAGATCAAGTACAGATACATGTAGACTTTGATCATAGCCAAAAGGCCTTTTTTGTTTTCTTTATAAAATCTCGAGGTTCCCCTAGGGGACAGAGCCGTCCCACGAGGTCCCACGCCCTGTGTGTCATTCAGATGACCGCCTCTCCATGCGGCCCTGGTAAGATCAAGTGCAGATACTATACTTTGATATTAGCCAAAAGGACGAGAAGCGATATTTGCGACTATCAATTCCATTGATGCTCAAGCCAATACACGCTGATTATTATGTCGTGATGAATCGGTCTTGTATGGATCTGCATTGCCCAGATGACAAAAGCTTTTGCACAAAAGTTGCCATCACATAAATGGAAGATAACTCTAGTTAATTACACGAAGGCCCGTAATCGACCATTTACCTTCTTTTCAGGTCTAATGACAACGTCAAAGGCTGTTGTAAAATATCACGTCCCCTTAGATCCACAGATTTGTAAAAGCCATTAGCGAGTTATTGCCGGTGATCAATGATGGCGTTCCTCCACCGGAAGCGGCCGATAATTCTCGCCCGGCAAAGAACGCGTGATATGCCAGGTTCTTACATCTTCACATCTCAAGTACCACTGACCTCGACATGTATGTTTGAAGTGTTCACATGCAGCATCTTGCAAGCTCCCAACCTGGCCTTTCCTGCCTTGTGAGTGATTCGCTTCTACAAGAAAGCGCAGGTTCTTTGATTCCACATCCTTTAATCATCTGTAGATACTTTTCTTCCACGTGGTTTCTTATATTTCTATTAGTTGCGTATCCTTTATAGGACATCGCAGTCAACACCAGCATGTTTTGCTGTTGTGATGGCGATTTTACGTTCAGTAGTTTGCCTTTGCTTTCTGAACGACCGGCACCCATACCATTTCGTAAAAAAACCAACGCACAGCGGTTGCTGCCAAATCACCCGCAACTGTGTTTCGAACGCGGATGGTGCCGGTTATTTGTAGATGAGTTTACTCAATATGGTTCTTATTTGTTGTGGTTTCATATTTGTAGATGAGTTTACTCAGTATGGTTCTTATTTGTTGTGGTTTCATATTTGTAGATGAGTTTACTCAATATGGTTCTTATTTGTTGTGGTTTCATATTTGTAGATGAGTTTACTCAGTATGGTTCTTATTTGTTGTGGTTTCATATTTGTGGATTAGTTTACTCAGTATGGTTCTTATTTGTTGTGGTTTCATATTTGTGGATTAGTTTACTCAGTATGGTTCTTATTTGTTGTGGTTTCATATTTGTAGATGAGTTTACTCAGTATGGTTCTTATTTGTTGTGGTTTCATATTTGTGGATTAGTTTACTCAATATGGTTCTCATGTATTGTCGTTTAGATTATTAAAGATAGTTACATACTTTGTGAATTTTGTTAAACGATTTGGTTTCACTCCTTGTGGATTTCTTTCTTCCACTTGTTGTATCTTTGTGGATTCTCTTCTTCCACATTTTGTTGTTTTTCACTCTATGGTTCTTTCCTCCCCTACCGTGTCATTGTCTGTAGATTCCACGCAAGCATAGGCCGCTATTTTCTGTGGGGGTACAGCCATGGCATGGCGACAGGCGCAGATGGACTTGTACAACAACACACAGTGGACTCCCAGACTGGACATCCACACTGGGCTCTCCTGGTTCACAAGATTGGTGTGTTTCTAGTAGGTTCTACTAGGTAACCAGAGTTGTGTGTCTCCACTGAGTTCTCATGGTTCACCAGATTGGTGGGTCTCCAGTGGGTTTTCCTTTTCACCAGACAGTCTTGTCGTATGGTATTCTAGCTTGAGGCCAGCAGTAAACAAACTAGTGGAGTTGTGCACTGCTCATACTTTCCCACATGCTTAACTAATACTGAATACGGAGAACTCACTCACACATGCATGCACACAAACAACCTCGTGTTCACACACAATAAGATAATGCACACTAACACAAAGCTTTGAACACGCATCATTTATTCACACTCTCTACAAACACGCTCATAAACATACACATGTACAACCTTACAAACACAGAAATACTCACACGCCCACACACACGGGATCTAACCCACAGCAAACCCCACACTCACCTTTCTACACGAACACTTTTATTCAGACAGACACACAGACAGCTAGACAGACAGACAGAGACACAGACAGAAAAGCAGTTATTCAGTTCGTTCAGGCACATGGTCAGACAATTACTAGGTCATTTCGACACTTAGAAAGATCGTCTGGCATACAGACAGACAGACTAACAGACACTCATTTGCACAGACAGACACTCATTTATATAGACAGATAATAATTTATACAGACACTCATTTACATAGCAGACAGAGACTCATTTATACAGACAGTCACTCATTTTTACAGAGAGACACTCATTTATAATGACAGACACTCATTTATAAGACAGACACTCATTTATACAGACAAACACTCATTTATACAGACAGACACTCATTTTTACAGAGAGACACTCATTTATAATGACAGACACTCATTTATAAGACAGACACTCATTTATACAGACAAACACTCATTTATACAGACAGACACTCATTTATATTGACGGTCACTCATTTAGACAGACAGACAGACAGACAGACTTTATACATACAGACACTCATTTAAACAGACAGACACTCATTTATACAGACCGACACTCATTTACACAAAACAGACACTCATTTACACACACAGACATACAATAATGTATACAGACATACACTCATTTACACAGACAGAGAGACACTCATTTAGACAGACAGACAAAACGACAGACAGACACTTATTTACACAGACAGACATAAATTCATTAATACAGACAGACAGAAACTCATATACACAGGCAGAAACTGACTTACACAGACAGACACTAATTTATACAGACAGGCATACACTAATTTATACAGGCAGACACTCATTTATACAGACAGGCATTGATTTATTCAAACAGACACTCATTTACATAGACAGACAGTCATTTATACAGAAAAGCACTCATAAATACAGACAGACAGAAACTCTTTAATACAGACATACACTCATGTATACAGACAGAGAGACACTTATTTATACAGATATACACTCACTTATACAGACATGCACACATTTATACAGACAGTCAGATATTCATTGATACAGACAGTAACTCATTTACACAGACACTCATTTTTAAAAACAGATACTCATTTATAGAGACATAAAGATACTCATTTATACAGACAGACATTCATTTATACAGACATACACTTACGTAAACAGAGAGACACTCATTTACACAGACAGACATGCACTCATTTATACAGACCGACACTCATTTACACAAAACAGACACTCATTTACACACACAGACAGACAATCATGTATACAGACATACACTCATTTACACAGACAGAGAGACACTCATTTAGACAGACAGACAAACCGACAGACAGACACTTATTTACACAGACAGACAGAAATTCATTAATACAGACAGACAGAAACTCATATACACAGACAGAAACTGACTTACACAGACAGACACTAATTTAAAGAGACAGACACTTATTTATACAGACAGGCAGACACTAATTTATACAGGCAGACACTCATTTATACAGACAGGCATGGATTTATTCAAACAGACACTCATTTACATAGACAGACAGTCATTTATACAGAAAAGCACTCATAAATACAGACAGACAGAAACTCTTTAATACAGACATACACTCATGTATACAGACAGAGAGACACTTATTTATACAGATATACACTCACTTATACAGACATGCACACATTTATACAGACAGTCAGATATTCATTGATACAGACAGTAACTCATTTACACAGACAGACACTCATTTTTAAAAACAGATACTCATTTATAGAGACATAGAGATACTCATTTATACAGACAGACATTCATTTATACAGACAGACACTTACGTAAACAGAGAGACACTCATTTACACAGACAGACATGCACTCATTTATACAGACAGATAGACACTCATTTTCACAGACAGAGACACTCATTTATACAGACAGACAGACAGACAGACACATATTTACACAGACACATAAAGACATTCTATTATACTGACAGACAGACACTGACTCACCCAGACAGACACTCATTTACACAGACTTACACTCTTTTACACATACAGACACTCATTTATACATACAGACAGTGACTCATTTATACATACAGACAAATACTCATTTACACAGACAGACAGACAGACAGACAGACAGACAGACACTCATTTATACAGACAAGCAGACATACGCATACTCATTTTGCTAATTAAAATGCAATGGGATTATTAATCGTCTAATACGACTTCCCGTATCTGCCGTGGACATATATGCAGTAGTTTTACCCGTGCAACCATCTTTAATTTGATATATAATACAGCATGTCTGCTACCATATTAACAACTTTGTAGTCATAACTGTGACACACCGCTACTTCCAATATTCCTCCATCCACTTTTGTTTGACAGCGAATCTGTTAATGGAGATAGGCAGACAGGCAAACACTGAATCTATTTGAAAGACAGACAGACATTTACACATTGACGGAAAGAAAATATTATTTCCACTCAGTGAATTCTCCAGTGAATTAAAAGTCACTTCCTCTCTCCTGCCTCTCACCTGTTCTGTCAATCACACTAGACCAGCCGGTCCTCGTGAATACCCCCCCCCCCCCCATAATCCGTCCACAGAGATGTAGCTTCTCCATGAGTGTTTCTGTTTAGCCTCACTTAGCCAGGGAGAAGTGCTAGCAGTACTTCACAACCCCCCCCCCCCTCCCTTCGCGCATGTACAGTTACTAGTAGCTGTAGCAATAATCACACTTGTGTGTAAGGTCTACTCAACCTCAGTCATGTGGGGGGGGGGGGGGGGGGGGAGGTCTGTCATCATATGTGTGTAAGATCTCTCAGGAACAGTCATGGGGGAGTGGGGTCTGTCATCATATGTGTGGAAGATCTCTCAGGGTGTCGTATATTCTGAAGGGACTGGGTTCACTGCTGTGCCTCACCCATATTCTAATTTTAGAAGCTGAGCCCCATCCTCTTCCGCTATGTAAATAAACCAAGAATACGACCCTTGATCATCTACAGACTCATTTTTGGTAGATTGTCTAGGAGTAAATGGTCCTCTTTTTCTGGGAAAAACTATTGAACAAATAGATCTGACTATGCCCCTTTTCACCTGAAATATAATAGCTCTCGAACCCCCATTCAATCTGTGAAAATATCTAAAAAAAAGATTTCCTCAGGGTGAACCAGGTGCAAAGAAACATGGGTCATGAACAGTTTAAAAGATCCAGAGCCTTACTTTACTCTTTGGTTATTGAATTCATTTTTGAGCTAGTTTGTCAGATAAGTAACTATTTCACAAACAATGAATCACATTGATGACTTGTCAACACAAATAAGACAGAGATGTCAACAGACAGGATGGACTGTAATGAAATTAGGAACTTCAATAACAATGTATACATTTATTGACTGGCCTGATTTTCTTTTGGCCTATTGATTGATCATTACACATTTTGGTACATCAGTTCATGGTGATAATTACACATGTGCCAATGCAAATCATGGTCAATAATCAGTCCATCAATAAATCATAATAATCAAATTGATCACAATGTCTTATAGAAAAGCCTCTTATTGTGAGACTAAAGGTTTTTTTTACAAATATTAGTACTCTATAAAAAGGTATGTGTGTTTTGTCATCAGTCCTCTGGGTGGTGTTTGGGTGTAAACTGATGAAATGTCACCTATGAGTTGTTGGAGTGAGTGGAGCCTGGGTCCATCGACTGCTGGATCCCATTCAGTACTTGCCAATGCTACTCTGAAGGCTTCTCATTCTCTGGTCAGGCCTGAGGTCTCTTCCATCTCATGGTTGGGACATCTTCTTTCATCTGCCTCCCTCTTCTGGTTTGGTTTCCACCGTGGACATCACTGTTTAAAATTAACAGAGGTATCTACAATCCTACCAAAGTAATTTTTGCAGCATGTCATAAGTATGAGAACAACATCACAGAAAGAATAAGATCAGAAGAAGTGTTGTTGTGTTAATTTGTGTGGGGCCAGACATCATTTCACTGCATGCACCTGTCATCAGTTGGTACCTGCTGTATGCATTCTCTCAGTGTAATTTTGGTTCAGTGAGAAGAGTACAATCAGACATAGATAAGAGTGAGGATGTGTTGTTCCTTGGGTCATTGAAGTCAAGCAAATAATGCAAGATCAAAACAAGGACAAGAGGCATTGTTACAAATTACATACATTACATCTTCATCATCCCTTTCAGTGTGGCATGGTGTGGTTAAATGTTTATCTGTACCTCCCAAATCAACCATTTGTCTTCTTCTTCCCATTATCAATCATGTTCCTGTTCCTGTTGTGGTTGTGGTGTTGGGTGGAGTGCTGTGTTGAGTATTGTGTTGAGTTAACTTCTGTTGTGTGGGGTTTTCATAGTTAGTACCATTTCCCCCTCCATCATCAGCAGTTAATATGAGTTTAACTCATCAAGTGTGTTATTGTTATGCATGTCTATCATACAGAATTTCTGATGTATATTTGTTACCAAAGTAATATATACAAGATCATGACAACAATCCATTAGTAAACAGGTTATTACGTAAAGTACCTTTTCTAATTCCCTCCTTCTCTTCATCTTATTTTTTTCTACCACTACTATCACCAGTGCTCATCATGTTCATTCTGTTGGTGATGACTAGTTGACAATAACAGGTTTTATTCACCTTGTGGTCTCGACAGGCCGCCATCAGCGTAACCTGTTTCTAGGCAATGCGTTTAGTGAGTGCTTTGACTAATTAAAATCTGTCACACAAATACAATCAATTACTATCAACTACTATTATTTTAATGCGTAAAGAGGAAAGAAAAGATATAATCCATCTCTCAGTCTCTTAGATTGCAAATAGACAGAAATATGTACGTTTTCAAACGAGGCAGTAGTTAATGTGCTCAAACCGACCTGTCTGCAGAAACAATTCAAAGTGATTTTTGAAGTCATGCATTAACATGCGTTTGAAGTTTCACCTCAAACATTTTCCTGTGATAGATTGATGTAAGATGAATATAGTAAAGTCAATAGTTGTAGTGAAGAATATCAGAGTTTGCAGTTTTGAGAAAGTTTGAGATGTCAGTTTCGCCGGGAAAAAAGGCTCAGTGTAACTTAGAAGTGGCAGTCGTCAATTTTTACACTTCAGAGATTTATTTTATCACTAATACACTTAATTTTAACACACAACGCTGGATACCTCCGCTGCACATGTCTGGGTATCACACTGATATGGGGATTGTCAAGCTTACCTCAGTTCTTGAATCAAACTGCAGTCTTTGCACTCAGAAAGGACAGGTCTCACAAATTATCTGACCGGTCGTCAGGGCTGACATAGTAGGAGTGCGCGGGTTTTGAGAATAGCGACGCTCACGTAGGCCAAGATTCAATCACGTGACCCTTTCCTACCACTCGTTTTGTTAGTTGCAGACGCTGTAGTTTTCTATTATTAGATGACATCCGTCTATGTAAAGTGTCAACTGGTGTTAAGATTCTTAATAGTGCTTTCAAGTGTGTGACTTCTCTGGTTCGTGGTGTGAAATTGTTGACTCCTGTATAATGATGGTTGGTAAATATGTCACACAGGGACAGTCATGGAGGAGTGGGGTCTGTCATCATGTGTATGGAACGTCTCTCAGCCTCAGTCATGGAGGAGTGGGGTCTGTCATCATGTGTATGGAAGGTCTCTCAACCTCAGTAATGGGGAGGGGGGGGGTCTGTCATCATGTGTATGGAAGGTCTCTCAACCTCAGTCATCGGGGGGGGGGGGGGGTCTGTCATCATGTGTATGGAAGGTCTCTCAGCCTCAGTCATGGGGGGGGGATCTGTCATCAAGTGCATGGAAGGTCTCTCAACCTCAGCTTAGTCATGGGGGGGGGGGGGTCAATCATCATATGTATGGAAGGTCTCTCAACCTCAGTAATGGGGGGGGGGGGGGTCTGTCATCATGTGTATGGAAGGTCTCTCAACCTCAGTCATGGGGGAGGGGTCTGTCATCATGTGAGTGGAAGGTCTACTCAACCTCAGTCCTGGGGGAGGGGGTGGGTTGTCATCATGTGTGTGGAAGGTCTACTCAACCTCATTCATGGTTGAGTGGGGTTTGTCATCATGTGTGTGGAAGGTCTCTCAACCTCAGTCATGGAGGAGTGGGGTCTGTCATCATGTTTACGGAAGGTCTCTCAACCCCAGTCATGGAGGAGTGGGGTATGTCATCATGTGTGTGTAGTTCTGAGATTGTCACTAACCCCACTACTTCCGCAGCTGGAAACTTCGTTTATAAAACATGCCGTGCGAGGAACTAATTAAAGGGTAACAAGCCAGGTGCTTAGTCTTGTATGTGCATTTAGTTAGTCATGTATCCACAACTAGTCAGGTCTGTAAACATCAAATTTACAAGTATTCGTTACAACTAGTCACATTCTGTATCCATAATTAGCCCACATTGTAGCAATTCTTTCATGAACATGTATCTGGCTTGTATCCACAGTTTGTCAGTGTATTAACAACAATCAGTCAGTGTTTTATTCACAGTTGGTCAGTTTTTATCCATAGTGATTTATCCACAGTTACTCGGTGTGTTGTCCAGTTATTGCGTCATTTACAATTAGCCAGTGTTTTATCCATAGTGTTTTATCCACAGTTTCTCAGTGTATTATCCAGTTATTGCGTCATCCACAGTTAGTCAGTTTTTATTCCAAAACAGCCTTGTATGCACACTTACACACTGTGATAGCAACAATAATGGAGCTTTCTATCCACTGTAAGTAAGTTATTCACAAGTAAGTATTATCCACGATTATCCAGTCTTCAAATTTCAAACAGCCAATCATTTCAACATTAACTAACCAGTCGTGTATCCAGTAGCCGATGTGTCAGCGTGGCGATGGTAAGTGGGCCCAGTGGGACCCTAGAAAAGTGAATCCTGGAGGACCCCAACATAGTGGAACCCCTTAATTAACCAGTATACAATTTTTACAAACCGTGTTATTGGCCTTCTAGTCCTGGCCAACAATATGTCTAGACCCAGTCCGTGAAAGGTTGTACTCAGAATCTGTGTCCACAGAACTGACCCCAAACACTTCTAACGTGACCCCCCCCCCCCCCCACTACACGTGGCCACTCACAAGCTTACAGAATGTCTCCTGTAGAACGACAAGGGCAGAAATCACACACCATAAGTTAGTAAGTTATCAGTTGGGGTATATTCATTGCACTCCGGACATGTCCATAGGTGCTCAGATCCTCCCCCCCCCCCCGGCCCCCCCCCCCCCCCCCCCCAGAATAAGCATCAGCGTCCGGTGGCTAATAGTGCCAGTTCTGTGTTGGTTGACGAGGCGCTTTGTTTTCCCGATGTACCTCTCGCGTCTGGCTGTGCCGATTCTTACTCCCAGGTCTTTCATCCTGGACAGCGATGTGGAATCACTGACGTCAAAGTCCTCAGTTCTCGCCACATCTTTGAGGACGTTAATAACATCGGCACGATCCATGGGCTGGCTATCTACAGGGGGTGCAGAGCCAGCCAGTTTGTCAGCTCGTTCATTTCCCTCGACTCCTGCATGTCCCGGGATGAAGATGAAGGTGACTTTACGGACAACAGACTTCCGCAGCGATTCAGTCCACTGTCTACGTACAGATCCAGCTTCGACCTTCTGAATCATGCTCATTGAATCACTTAGTACACACACGTTGGTATAATGCTGTGATTCCAGCCATATGAAAGCCTGTGTAACTGCCATCACCTCCATCGTCATGCTGCTCATGGTCATAGAGTGGGCACCACTGGGTTCTTGAACGGTTCGGCCCGCTGAACGGGCTGTAAATGCCCACGCACTTCTCTCTGCTGCTTTACAACAGATCCATCTGTATAGATGAGCACTTCGGGGCTATCTGAGTGTTCATAGATGAGCGCGTTAACCTATGCATTGACAGCGGCAGGGTTCTGCTCTCTGCACCGTCTGTCGAGTGTGATAATGCAGGAGAAAGTGCACTTAAAAGCTGGAGGCACCGGCACCCATTCCTTGCCGGGGTTGATACTGGTAAGACTGCAGACCTGTCTGACGACATCTTCCGCCCGACCATCCATGATTTGCCCCTCTTTAGCCTGTCACCCTTTTCTCTGAATATAGCGTCATGCAGAGGGTGCTGCTCATCTGCACTTATTTTTAAGTATGCACGAGCTCTCCAGATCTTGATCCTGTGTTCCATTGTCGGGAAGTCAAGGAGGTATCTCACTGCTACACAGCTGGTGTCTCTCGTGCAGCCCAAAATTATGCGCATGGCTTCGTTTTGTACCTTTTCAAGTTTTCCAATCTGTGTAGGGCTGACAGTGAGGATGGCCAGGGCATACTCGATGCGTGAAAGCACAAGTCCTTGGAACAGAAGTATTAGCAGTCTTTGCTCGATATTGGCAGTCGCCATGACTCTCATTGCTGACAAACCTTTTCGAGCCTTCGTTATGACATAATCGACATGATCTCTGAAGGACAGGCTACGATCAAGCCTCACACCAAGATATGTCATTGACTGGGTTCTACTCAGAATGCTCCCATCCATTCTTACTGCCGGCAGGTCTGTTTTCACAATATGGTTGTTTAGTGAGAACCATGTAACCGATGCCTTTGCAGGGTTGACAAGGGCATCGGCATCAGCACACCATGAGGAAATTCGATCTAGTTCGCCCTGCATATTATTGGCAACCGCCTGTCTATCTCGACCATGTCGATACACGAGGATGTCGTCAACGAATGACAGAGTCCTACCCCTCCCGTCCAACTGTTGTTCAGTGATCGGCACCGTATACACGTTGAATAGTACTGGTGACAGTGGTGAACCCTGCGGCAATCCTGGACATATCGTTATCGGCTCAGAAGACCAACTCCCGCATCTTAGCACCACCTTCCTTTGGAGCAGAACTGCAGCTATCCATCGTACAAGGTGAGGGTGCACTTTCAGTCTGAGGAGGGTTTGCATCAAGTGCTCGAAAGATACTCTGTTATATGCGTCCTCTAAATCTATGGCGGCCGCACATGTCTCTTCTCTGACCTGAAATCCTTCGTAAACATCTTGAGCAAAGACTGCCGCATTCAGCCATGACTCTTTGTTGCGTCTGTATCCTCCAAGTGTGGGCGGGAAGCAGCCGAGCTGTTCCAAGTCACAAGCAAGTCTGTGTGCTACAATTTTCTCCAGTAACTTGCCAGCAGTGTTCTGCAACGTAATGATTCTGTAGCCGCTTATCTTGGAATGGTCTTTGTTCGGTTTTGGCAGCGGCAGCAAATAGCTGTGTAGCCATTCTTCTTTGACCTGACCCCTCTGAATACTGGTGTTGAATTCTCTGGCCAGTTCTTCCATGTCATCATCTGATATCACCAGTAGGTCACCATATCGGATGCCGTCTGGGCCTGGGCGGTGTTAGGTGATTTCTTAAACAAATAAACACACATAGTATTATTTGGCGCTCACAGAAGAAGAAGGAGGAAATAGAGATTAGAAGACGCACTAGACAACATAACATTTGAAAGCTATAATAGTTACCGACCGGGATCGAACCTGTCGCCTCCAAATGACGACGCCGCCTCTCTGCAGGAACAAGTGTACTTCGACGAACGACCAACTAGACACATCCCTTATTTCTAGGTGATTTCTTGAGCTTCGCACGCATTATCTCAGCTGTGATTATCCATTCTTCGTCTGTCCCGACCCTCTCGCACAACTGAGAGAGTGTCGTTGTGGTCCTCTGTCTGGTGGGCTCGTCTTTCTGGTCAGTCTGTTCTATGTAGCGTGCAAGAAGGGCCTTACCTTTATCCGCATCCGACTTTTTCCATGCGAGGTCTGTGCCTTGAAAGTTTGGAATACCCCTACGTTGTGCAGCACCGTTCATGCTCTTGTGGAGGCGCCAGAATGTCGTAAGAGATCCTCGGAGCACACCTTCCTGCAGAACTCGTCCCATTTCTCGGCCTTGGCCTGTTTGGCGCAGGATTTGAATAAAGTCATCGTCCTATCGACCTCAGTCATGAGGTTCGCCAACTCAACCTGTGGCATGTTAGCCTTTCTGGCCTTTTGCCAGTCTTTGACAGCCTGCCTCTTTCCCAGCCATGCCTTCTCGACCTCTCCATTCCACCATGGTGGCTGCAGCCATCTTTCTTGTCTCCTGCGGGAGGGAGTTAGTTTTCTTCTTCTGATCTTGCTTATGGCGTCTTGACCAGTGTTGTCGTACGGGAAGGCATTTGTCTTGTTTCTTTTACTCATAACCCTGTCTTTCTTGATCAGGATGACACAAGGGTAGTGGTCACTATCGTGGTATTCCAGTGTGCCCCACCGGCACCTTGGTGCGATGGTGGGTGACACCAGAGCCAAGTCAATGACGCTGTCAGAGTCACCTGGTCGAGTGGCTATTCTAGTGACCTCCCCATCATTCAGACAGATTAGGGCAGCAGATGCCAGGGCGTCCTCCAGATCTTCTCCCTGTCTATTGGTGATGCAATTCCCCCATTGACTGCCTCTGGCATTGAAGTCCCCACAGTAGATGATATGCCTTTCATCCATATCGAACAAACTCTGCCATTGTCGCACGTCGACCTTCCCATTTCGCGCATAAACGTTCACCATTACAAGCTGCACTAGCGTCATTTTTCTTAATGCCTGCACTTGCAGGGCATCACTGTTCCAGGAAGACATATCGATCTCAGTCACTAGTATGTTGTCGCGGACCAGAATGGCCTGTCCGAGGTGCCACATGTTAAAGAATCCCTGAAACCCCGCGACATTGACTGTTCCGTTGCCGAGCTGTGTTTCTTGTAAGACTACAATATCGTTTCCGTAGAGTAGTTTTTCAAGAATGGGTCGGCGTTGACTAAATGATGCACAGTTCCAGTACAGTACTCGAACGTTTCCGATACCCAATCTGTCACATTTTAAACGCCTTCTGCGTGCGCCTGCCCTCTTCCCACGCTGTGTCCCTGCTGGTCGTCTGGTCGTCATGTTAGGCTTAACTATCGCCACCGGGCGCCGATGATACGCCGAAGGAAGTCCGGGCGCGCGTGCACGAACTCCGTTGCACGGTCCGAACTCTATTTCACCACGAAAAAACACTTAATCCATACACATTTCGGACAACCTGCGATATCTACACGGAGTAGCATCCCATTATTAAAGACACGACAGTGACGTCAGTTCCTGCACCCCACGTCCAGTACATTATGATTCACTATCTCCTTGAAACATTCCGTAAAATAAATGTATTGATAAACCTTGTGTCGCGTTCTAATCCATTATTAATATTATTCAAACTGTCTCGCACATTAATGTTGGCTTGAGCTTGTTTTATTGTCTTTAGCTGCAAATATTTAAGACAATATGGCATAGACACCATACCACTCACTCTCTTGCAAACATGCTATACCTTACTCTCAACGTCTTTTCTTTCGGAGATTATTCTCAAATAACTATGGTTTTACGAGCCAGGCTCTTGAGCACCTGCGTGTCTTCCGTGCCTGTGTTCTTCGTCTCTTCTCTCGGATCCCTCATTGCGGCCTAGGCCTTCAACCAACTCACCCTCACCATGTAGCCCTCCAATCTTATATACCCCACGTAGCCTTGTCCACGTCCTCCCTATGTAAGCCATTGCTGTCTCTACTTCTCCTCCCTGTGTGTTTGTATTACTCTCTTGCTATCTCTACTTCTTCTCCCCTGTTTATGTGTCTCTCATGCTGTCTCTACTTCTTCTCCCCTGTTTATATGTCTCTCATGCTGTCTCTACTTCTTCTCCCCTGTTTATATGTCTCTCATGCTGTCTCTACTTCTCCTCCCCGTGTGTTTATATTTCTCTCGTTATTTATTTATTTATTTATCGTTTGAGCCGGCTCTCTGGCCGAGGTGTTAGCAGCTTTCTCCGTTAATCCCGAATACTCTCATGGTTGACGTGAGCACACGAGAATTAGAAGTGGTTCGAGTCGCGCCATTGACTTATGAGAGTATGGGGCCGGTCGCTCAGAAAGTCGTGGCATGCTGATGAGCCTAATCTAGCCTAGGAATCAACATACAGCTGAAAGATGCTGGTGTTGACCGCAATATCCTGAAAAAGGATGGAAACGCGGAAAAATAAAAATGTATCGTTTGGCCCTGTGGATTCCCTGCAAAGTACTTTCTATTTATCCTACCCTAGGTATTCTCAATGTGTGGCATATCCAGCGCCAATGCCTTTTCTTCACTTCTTGATTCTTTGCCATAGGCTGCTAGTTGAGCACCACATTGATGGTTATGTCAAACCATGTTAGTTCTTTTATTTTGAGCAGGCACCAATTAATCCCAATCCGTAACCTGAGCCAGTTCTCAAAGATACTCTCAAGAATGATCTATCGCCCAGAGACATGCCGGCTAAATCCCTTTCACCTCTAACAGAACCATATTGACCCCGACCTTCCATCCCAACAGTTTAACTGCGTCCAAGCCTCCATCGCCACCTCAACCCCTTCAGTTCTGAACTGGACACCCAGATGCTCTTAAATGAGATTCCTGGAGTTGCTTGCCGGCGAGACCTCCAGTTGAATCACATGTTTGTAAGCAGCCGACTCCACACCCACTCAGGTCTCCCTTTAGAAGGCCACATGCTTCCGGGTGTTTCACAGCAGGAACATATGTGCGTGCACATCTTGCACCCTGATATATGTCAGGATCTGTACAGGTATAACATGATATGTACAGGTGACACCGACAGTTAGTGGATCGTTATCCGAAACACCACATGGACATCCACAAGGAGGCTCCCAAAACACTGCAGATTTCAAGTCCCAACCAACGCGGCGTTCCTATCACTGTAAAATCTTGCTACAACGAACGTCTCATTCGTCTGTGTTTGACAAACACCTTGCTCATATTTTGGGCTTTCTTAAACCAGTTTAACTAAATTAATTGCATATCTTTTACAGGATGCCGTAGTCAACCCCAGCATTTTTGGCCGATTGTGATTTGTTGGCACGTTTTACGTTGAGTATTTTGGCATTGCTTTCTGAACGTAACCAGTCTCTGTGGCTAAGGGTTTGCGAACGTGGTTTGTGAGCCCGTATACCCGGGTTCGACACACAACGGTGCTGGTTTTTTCGAAAAAGGTATATTAGCCTGTCGTTCAGAAAGCAATGGCAAACTACTGAACGCAAAATTAGTCCAGGAATCACGAAAAGCGAAAATGCTGGGGTTGACTGCTACGTCCTGTGAAGGACATGCAACTTAATTTTTAGAAATAATTTCTGAACGCAGAGGGGATCAAAAATCAGTTCAGCATTCATTCTCATGTGTGTGAGTGTGTGTGTGTGTGTGTGTGTGTGTGTGTGTGTGTGTGTGTGTGTAAGTGTGTGTATTTGTGTTTATGTCTCTGTGTGTTTATTTATGTACTAGCTGAGCAGGCCCGGCTTCGCCCAGTACCTGGCGGGGATCTATCTATCTATCTATCTATCTATCTATCTATCTATCTATCTATCTATCTATCTATCTATCTATCTATCTATCTATCTATCTATCTATCTATCTATCTGTCTGCCTGTCTGTCTGTCTGTCTGTCTGTTTGTCTGTCTACACGTCCGTCCGTTCGTCTCTCCCTCCGTCTATCCCTCCCTCTCTATCTATCTATCTATCTATCTATCTATCTATCTATCTATCTATCTATCTATCTATCTATCTATCTATCTATCTATCTATCTATCTATCTATCTATCTATCTATCTATCTATCTATCTATCTATCTGTCTGTCTGTCTATCTGTCTGTCTGTCTGTCTGTCTGTCTGTCTGTCTGCCTGCCTGCCTGCCTGCCTGCCTGCCTGTCTAATAATGTATTGGTTGCAGTTGGAAAATTTCGCTTAATGCTAGGTTTTTTTTTTTTTATGTTGTCGTATAATTTTCATGTAAACAATTATGTGGTGGTATCGAGAACAACCTTAGATAAACGAAGACCAACTTACAAAAAGCATTAGAAAGAGCACTTGAAAAATCTTTACATCTTCCCCCAACAATTAACTTGGGTAAATGGAGCGGTCGCAGCAACAGCAGCAGCAGAAAAAGAAGGAGGGGGAGGAGGAGGGGTAGGAGGAGGAGGATTATAACGCATATGCCTGTAGATAACTGTAGCGAAAAGGTGCACCTATTTGAGAAATATGCAACAATTTTACATATATAGCAATGCTATTAAAAGTTATGTCCCCTCGCTATATATAAATTATAATGTAAATTAAAATATTAAACTTTATTAAGTAAATAGCTGTTTGTACGCTAACAAACTATGACGGTTGGCAGCACTGGAATGAGAAGAAGACGTGTAGAAAATTTCATCTCAATCGGATGGACCGTTCGCGAACGCATAAACAACATAATACAGACAGACATTGTATTTTATATAGATATATGTATAGGCACATTTGTATACATTTATGTGTATGCCTATGTTCACATGTATATAGATTTACACATCTATCCATTCTTTGTTTATGTTTTCGTTTCAAGATTTTTCCCCATTTCAGCATCTTATCTCGGTCCCACTTTCTATATTTACGTTCCCTGAACTTAGGGTTGTGTTTATAAATTCGTTGACATATGTGTAGTGTTTATTTGTGTGTGTAATATTTCAATTTTCCAGATAAGTAGTTTTGATGTTTTTCTACCTGATACCTAACTTGCCTACCTACCTAGCTACATACTTACCTAGTTATCTACCAGTCTTTCTACTTACGTTCCTGCATATATACCTACCAAATGTGCCTACCTACTTATCTACAAATGTATATACTCGTGTTTCTATATATCTACTTATCTACCTACCAACTTATCTATCTAGCAATCTAACTACCTATCTCACAACCTACCTACTGTTTTCTGTCTATAAACATATTTATCTATGTAACTTCGCCTGCCATATATCTCAATGTAAAGATGTATGTCTGCGTGTCTGGCTGTTCTCTGTCGTCCATCCAACATCCTTACATACCTTAGCCTGTTAATCTGTATTTCAGTTAGTCTTGCTGCATTTATGTTTGTCTCCGTGTCTGTATGTGATTCGATTTCTCTACACGTTAGTCTTTCCTTCTCTTTGCTAGTCTGTCTGTCTGTAAGTTTGACTGTTTATGTTCTTTAGCCTGTCTGCCTCTCCGCCTATCCAGGTGGTGTGTATGTTTCTATCTCTTCATCTGTCGCCAATCTATCAGTCCTCCAGTCAGGTTATCTGTCTGTTAGTCAGTATGTCTATCAGGTTATCTGTCTGTTAGTCAGTATGTCTAACAGGTTATCTGTCTGTTAGTCAGTATGTCTATCAGGTTATCTGTCTGTTAGTCAGTATGTCTAACATGTTGCCTTCCTGTCAGTTTTAGGGGTGTCTAGTTGGTCATGCTTCAAAGTATAGAATCCCCGCCGCTTGGCGCTATAGGCATTTGGGGTCACAGGTTCGAATCCCAGTAGGATAACTCTAGATTTCAATGTTCATGTTATCTGGTGTGTTCTCTAGTCTCTGCTTCTGTATTCTACTGATATGAACGTCAATCAATAATTGTACATTTGTTTATGGTTGTGTGTTAGTTTGCCTATTAGTATGTTTGTATGTCGTTAAGTGCATTAATTTGTTTGTAGTCTGTTTGGATGTTTGTTTCTTAGTTTGTGTATATGATGTAAGTCTCTGTCTATATTTGTGTCTCTTTATGTCCATATGCTAGTCTGCCTGTTAGCCTTTTGTCTGTTATTCTATATCATAGTTTGTATGCATATCTACCTGTATGTCTGTCTGTTCCAATGGTTATCCCCTAGTTCGCCCACTCGCTGTCAATATATCAGCATTCTGAAAATCTGCTTATTTATGTATATGCGAATCAAACACACAGACACAAAAACACACCCACACACACAAGACATGGTTGTGCGGGTGCTAGGGTCATTGCCAACCAAGCCAATGATCCAAGGTCCACGACCATTGAAGACAAACTGACCCCAAGCAGTTGGACCCAGATACGACCCAGCCTCAAACATGGGTGCGGTTAATGTCCAGAATATTGTGGCACTTGTCATGGCCACGAGTAAGGTATCTGGTCACAGCACATCATTACGTTGCGGCCTACAGTAAGTGAAGTCCTAGCACATCACATAGCCACGTCAGCACCTGGTGTGACACAACCTTGACCTCACTAATAAGAATAATCTCAAAGGGCAACTAGTATAATAAGCATTTCCCTAATGTGATACGATACATCTACTTTAGGTAATTTTAATTGCTATGTCAAAATCTAGTTTTACAGAGTCATTTATTATTGATATTTGCTTCTGTCGTCGTCACTGTTGCCTAAGATTAGCTTCATAAGTGGTGAATGCATGACATGATGTATGAGAGCGGGGATATTAGGAGGGCAGCATGTCAGACGGGCCAGCGTGCCCAATTCTTAATCCTTTGAAAATAAACTTGGTTCGTTGGTTCACTCTATTTATAAAACTCACTGGTAACCCATTTCCACATTGAGGAAGGACATTTCCACGTGGCAAATGTCCCATTATGTCAAATCGCACGTGATTATCTGCACTTGTCTTGGCAAATTGAACACGCACTGTCAGATTGTCCAGTGACCCGTGCAATCACCTGCAGCAGGTCCGCCCTGATTGCTCACTTAGCAATCCTGACTATTGTTTGCTTGTTTCCTAGATTTCGTGCAATCTACTTTCAGGTGACATGTAGCTGAGCAGAATAAGATAGCGAGGGAGAGAGTGAGAGATAGATAGATAGATAGAGAGAGAGAGAGAGAGAGAGAGAGAGAGAGAGAGAGAGAGAGAGAGAGAGAGGTGTAAAAGTATATTTACAATGTATGTTTTCTGTTGATGCCGTTGATGTAACAGTAAATTTAACCATGTGAATGTTCTGTTGATGTCATGCCGTTGCCTCTACGAGGAATGTCCCACTCCCGGACTGACATTCTTGGACTTGGGTTCATGAAATGCAGCTTTATGACATGACAGGCCCGAGAAAATATCAGTGACAGCCGATTACACTGTTATTCTATGGTTTAAAAACATAACGACATCAAATTACCTTTCTAAATATCTCTCCTGTGTCATTTAAAAGTCTAAAGTAACACGTCCGCAACCCTTCAATTTCTTCTTTCGTTCTCTATTCCTCATTGGTGTATAGTCCGTCAACCAACTCACTCGAAACTCTCATATCTTCAGCTATCCCGTGCTCAACCAACTCAGTCGTAACACTCATCTTCAGCTATCCCGCGCAGCTCTGCCCATACCCTTCGCATATTGGTAATTACTATTTCAGCTCCTCTCCTCCATGAGTTGCTAAGTCTTCATCTGTGTTGTAGAGAAGACAACAATATCAACACGGCAACCTACCATGCATGTTACCAGGACTCTTAAAGAAAATAAAGAATAATATCACACGGTAACCTGCCATACATGCCGTAAGAGTCGACCACGGAGGGTTAGGTTTGGTACTGTTCTCCTCATTCCATAGACAGTGAATGAATCACCAAAAAACGAGAAGTAGATTGTGAGCTTTACTAAAACAGGATTACAAGAAACAAATTTGACGTTGCAGCCAAAGCCTTCGTCAGCACAGACCAAACAAATACAAACCGACACAAAACTACATGAAACACCCTACATGACAATATTAATAAACAAGATGACAATATTAAGGGTACTTATCTGAATCTGTACCTAGCTTGGGTTGACTGATGACTGACTCGCGTTCGACGGCTATCAGTGGATTGTATATACTCATTCCGTAGACAAATTGTGGCAACAACATCCATCCCACAACCCTAGCACCACAATATTTGATTCATTTGAGACTTCCGACTTTACAAGACGCTTGCGAATGCCTACTCTGCCCACTACTCGTGTAGACGCCTGCAATCAGTCATATGACTCCGTAACACCTGACACAACCGCGCTACTATCAAACGTTAGCTCTATCCCAGTCACCTTCCCTGACCCTCACATGTCTCAGCCCCCTTCCCTGACAGTCACATAACTCAGCCCCCTTCCCTGACCGTCACATATCTCAGCCCCCTTCCCTGACCGTCACATATCTCAGCCCTCTTAACTAACCCTCACATGTCTCAGCCTCCTTCCCTGACCGTCACATAACTCAGCCCCCTTCCCTGACAGTCACATGTCTCAGCCCCCTTCCCTGGCCGTCACATATCTCAGCCCTCTTCCCTGACCGTCACATAACTCAGCCCCCTTCCCTGACAGTCACATATCTCAGCCCTCTTCCCTGACCGTCACATAACTCAGCCCCCTTCCCTGACAGTCACATATCTCAGCCCTCTTCCCTGACCGTCACATAACTCAGCCCCCTTCCCTGACAGTCACATAACTCAGCCCTCTTCCCTGACCGTCACATAACTCAGCCCCCTTCCCTGACCGTTACATATCTCAGCCTTCTTCCCTGACCATCACATATCTCAGCCCCCTTCCCTGACCATCACATATCTCAGCCCCCTTCCCTGACCATCACATATCTCAGCCCCCTTCCCTGACCGTTACATATCTTTGCCTGCTTATCTGACAGTCACTTAACTCAGCCCCCTTCTCTGACCGTCACATAACTCAGCCCCCTTCCATGACAGTCACATAACTCAGCCCCCTTCCCTGACCGTCACATATCTCAGCCCACCTTCCCTGACCGTCACATAACTCAGCCCCCTTCCATGACCGTCAAATGTCTCAGCCCCCTTCCCGGACCGTAACATATTTTACCTTCTTCCCTGACGGTCACATATCAAAGCCCCTTTCCCTGACCGTCACATATATCAGCCCCCTTCCCTGACCGTCACATATCTCAGCCCCTTCCATGACCGTCAAATGTCTCAGCCCCCTTCCCGGACCGTCACCTACCTTACCTTCTTCCCTGACCGTCACATATCTCAGCCCCTTCCATGACCGTCAAATGTCTCAGCCCCCTTTCCTGAACGTCACATATCAAAGCCCGTTTCCCTGACCGTCACATATATCAGCCACCTTCCCTGACCATCTCATATCTCAGCCACCTTCCCTGACCGTCACATATATCAGCCCCCTTTCTTGACAGTCACATATCTCAGCCCCCTTCCCTGACCGTCACATATCTTAGCCTGCTTCCCTGACAGTCACATAACTCAGCCCCCTTCCCTGACCGTCACATAACTCAGCCCCCTTCCCTGACCGTCACATAACTCAGCCCACTTCCCTGACCGTCACATAACTCAGCCCCCTTCCCTGACCGTCATATAACTCAGCCCCCTTCCCTGACCGTCACATAACTCAGCCCCCTTTCCTGACCGTCACATAACTCAGCCCCCTTCCCTGACCGTCACATATCTCAGCCCCCTGACCGTCACATATCTTAGCCTGCTTCCCTGACCGTCACATAACTCAGCCCCCTTCCCTGACCGTCACATAACTCAGCCCCCTTCCCTGACCGTCACATATCTCAGCCCCCTTCCCTGACCGTCACATATCTTAGCCTGCTTCCCTGACCGTCACATAACACAGCCCCCTTCCCTGACCGTCATATAACTCAGCCCCCTTCCCTGGCGGTCACATATCTTAGCCTGCTTCCCTGACCGTCACATAACTCAGCCCCCTTCCCTGACCGTCACATATCTTAGCCTGCTTCCCTGACCGTCACATATCTCAGCCCCCTTCTCTGACCGTCACATAACTCAGCCCCTTTCCCTGACTGTCACATAACTCAGCCCCCTTCCCTGACCGTCACATATCTCAGCCCCCTTCCCAGACCGTCACATAACTTAGCCTGCTTCCCTGACCGTCACATATCTCAGCCCCTTTCCCTGACCGTCACATATCTCATGACCCTACTGAAAGTTTGTTGCACATCCTTTGCAGGGATGTGATATGTCAAAACCTAATACCGCTGATTGTGTTACTACTGGTAGTTAGATATATGGATCACATCGCAATATGTCAAAACCTAATACCGCTGATTGTGTTGCTACTGGTAGTTAGACACTGCTGCCCCTTCTGGTGTTACTGTTTGTAGTTAAGTAATTATAATCGTCTTGATAGGCCAGTGGTTCTCAACCGGTGGAGAAATCCTCCTAGGGGGGAATTTTAGGGTTTCGGGGGGGGGGGGGGGGAGGAATAAAGATTATTTCGTTAATACAAGAACCGATTACTTGATATTGTTTTTCCCTCCATACTTTACGGTTCTGTACTCCTCGCCCTTCTGATATTCGTTTTATAACGTAAGTAGACCCACGAATCACGTTTTATGTGGACGTCTAAACTTGTTCTAGTATGTGTTATTAAAGTTAACTTCTATTTTTACGTATACTATGTAGGGGCAGGGTGGGGGAGGGGGAATTTATAGGCAGGAAATATGAAAGAGGAGGAATGACATTCTCAACATATGGTGAAGATGGGCATGTGCCAAAAAAGGTTGAGAACCACTGTGGTAGGCGATCGTTTGGTACATTGTGCTTCGAAAAGGCATTAGGGGATCATCATGGCGGAATAGATTAGAGCTATCCCTATTACACTTCCGGTGTTCTGAAGCCGAGTTAGTGGAGCTCTACCCCTACACTGTTCAGTTGGACTAAAATGTTGACTTCTCGTCCTTGATTTGGGGACGTAAATTACAAGTACCTTAGGAGTCGGTGTGGGTTCGCCTGATGGTGAGGGACATTGGTAAGAGGGAAAGCTAACCCACTTGCAAAAATCAGTCCAGTGCACTTAAAGTGGTAGCACTTGTATGGGCTGTGAATATTAAACACCCTCTATTGTGTCACATAATGGACACCAGCTACATAATCATCATCATCATTGTCATCTTCTAACTTTGCCGTCAAGAGTCGTGGGAAGGAATATCTGACATTCCAGCGCCCGATACGCCGCACTGGATAGTGTCATTCCGTGTCATTGTGCAATGTCTTTGATGTCGTCAATCCATTTTCTTCTGGAAAATGGGAAGGGAGATGGGGAGGGGAGCTCTTGTTGTTCCATAAGATCTAAATACCCAGCGGAGAGTACGAACAGTAAATTGTTGTCATTTTATCTGAGAATTACGTGCCCGAAGGAATTGTGTAGATTTGTTATATATTATTTCTTTCTTCCTGATTGCAGCCGATGTTTGTGTGACGTCATTACGATCTGAACTCATCGATGTGTCCCTGAGTCTGTCTGACTGTCTCTCCTTTTGATGCCGGGCGTAATTTAAAATTTACTCAACCGGTTCGGGTAATATGTGGTATTTTCCTTTCTGGAGAAAAATGATGTTCATCGATTTTCGACTTTCCCTTATTGAAAAATAATGAAGGTTCGCTGTCTTTGGTATTTGGATTTGATCTCCGAGTTGGGTCCTTGCTTGTTGTTTTGAACAGTGTAATCACTGTCTAATGACAAGTGTACTTGCTTTCCTGTACTCTTCCACTCTACTCTGACGTGCGCATGCGTATAGAACTCTTCAGACATGTGGGGGACAGAGAATTGTTCTGCCATGAGAAGTTGGATTTTACCAAGTAATGTACAGATAATGTCCTCGGACAAAACTGTATGAAAACCACAGATCACGGTCAACAATATACAGATAATGTCCTCGGACAAAACTACACGCCAACCACAGATCACAGTCAACAATAAAGCATTGGAAAATGTCACACTCTTTGACATAACAATAATATATGATCAAGAACGGGAACTGTTTAAAAGAACATTGGCCATGCCAAGGCAGACTTTACACAGTATGAAGAACATTGGCCATGGCAAGGCAGACTTTACACAGTATGAAGAACATTGGCCATGCCAAGGCAGACTTCACACAGTATGAAGAACCGATGGCACGAGACCAGCACACAGTTGAAATAACAGCTTGATGTACAAACATCGGTCCTGTGGCAACACATGCGTGGGCGGCACGCACCTTTTCGTGATCGCAAAGGAAGGAGGACACAAAGATGGACATATAACATGACCTGAGGGTTATTGAGGCAGGACACATGGCGGGAGATCGAGAGCCATGTGAGGAGAGCCATGTGATGAGAACCACGTGAGGAGAGCCACGTGATTAGAGCCACGTGATGAGAGCCACGTGGTGATAGCGCTGTGATGAGAGCCACGTGGTGAGAGCCACGTGATGACATCGACGTGATCAGAGCCACGTGGTGAGAGCCACGTGATGGGTGCAACTTGATGAGCGCCACGTGGTGAGAGCGCCGTGATCAGAGCCACGTGAGGTGAGCCACGTGAGGTGAGCCACGTGATGAGAGCGCCGTTATGAGAACCATTTGGTGAGAGCCACGTGAAGAGAGCCACGTGGTGAGAGTGCCGTGATGAGAGCCATGTGATGAGAGTCACGTGATGTGAGCCACCTGATGGGTGACCTACCCTAGGCATTGAAAGTTTATATAACTTATCAGACACCGTTAAAAAAAAAACGTCGCTTAAAAGTCGACCGTGTCGACTTCATTGCACCGGGTTTTATCCCATATGGCTCGGTCTCTTTCCGTATTGCGGAAAGCGTCGCACAAAGCACGAACTCCGTAGCTCTAGCGAGGACCCACAGATGTCTCCGAAAAATTTCACTCGTGAACAGAAGGACGCGGCCGGAATCGAACCCACAACCTTCGGAGCCCGAGTCAAACGGCTTGACCACTTCGCCACGGAGACTCCCAGTCAGACACCTGACCAGAGAATCGTTGTACCCTGAGATGTAGAGATATATAGAACTTCAAACCAATATTTTCTCGTAGTGAATTTGAATAACGAAGACACAAACAATAGATTGCACTATTTATTGCCTGGCATATTTCTCTGCATCTCGCCAGGTACATACTGCAGAATTCACACAACATAAAGTAAAATATCTAGATAAATCCTTCAAGCTGAAATATACACAAGTTTGCTCAGTAATGTCTATTGTCTACCACGGTAATTTTAAAATGACTGTCATGTCTTTCTGTTTGCACAAAACTGGTCTATTTAGATGATACTATACTCGGAGAAACCTACATGCGGCTCTCATAAGGCTGGACACAGCATTATAATCTATATAAGCGGGGTCTACACTGAGGTGTAGAGATATATAGAACTCTCCAGACAGCGGGTCCAGAGAATCGGTCTACACTGAGATGTAGAGATATGTAGATCCCTCCAGACAGCGGTATCAGGCAATCCGTCTACACTGAGGTGTAGAGATATATAGAACTCTCCAGACAACAGGACTAGGGAATCGTTCTACCTTGAGATCTAGGGTACATAGAACTCTCCAGACAGCGGGACCAGGGAATACGTCTACACTGAGGTGTAGAGATATATAGAACTCTCCAGACAGCGGGACCAGAGAATCGGTCTACATTGAGATGAAGGTATACATAGAACTCTCCAGACAGCGGGACCAGGGAATACGTCTACACTGAGGTGTAGAGATATATAGAACTCTCCAGACAGCGGAACCAAAGGATCGGTCTACCAATCCAATCCAATCCAAATTTTGGTACGAGTACCCCCTTTCAGCCTTCGGGTTTCGACTTGGCTATGTAAGGTGTCTATGGTGTAGCTTGAAGTTTCTCTTTCGTACTTTGGGCTGCTTGTTGTCAGCTTCCCGGCTTCTGATGGGTTGATTGCGTTCGTTACTTTCTTGATGATGTTTTTCATGTCTGGGCAGAGTCGTGCACTTGTTGAGGTCCGGAGTAATTGTGGTCCCACCTCGATGTATGGTGCTGTTTCCTTCAGGGAGCTTTACCAGTTGTCGTCTCTTCTGGTGTTCCTCCTGTTTCCCCGTCTAGGCTTACCTTCGAATCTTCTTGGTGTTCGCCAGTTCGAGCTTGGTGTAGAGTGATATTGTTCTTGGTTTAGGCTGGTGTTTTTATCCAGTTCTCCTTCTTCGTTTGTTGTTTCTTCTTTTGTTTGGGTCTTTGCATTTTCTGGTTCGGGTGTTCTTGGTCTACCTTGGCGTCGTACGTGTCTTCTCAGATGGTCTGCTACGTGGGTCAATCGTCCGTCGCGCTTATATGTCCTCATTCCCGGCTACACTTCTTCACCGCTGTCGCTGTGGTATTCTCTCTCCTAGTCCCTTAGTCCTTCTTCTGTCTGGGACTTTGCATCTTCTGCTTCTTGTATTTCGGTCTTGGACTTGAGTAGTTCTATATGTGCTCTTTCTTCTTGTATCTGTTTGAGAGTTTCTTCTGTCTTGACTCCTTCTTCTTGGATTTTTGATAGAGTTTCGTCCGTTTCAGCCTTTACAGCAACCATTCAAGCGACATCCTGCTCAATCTTCTGCTGAACTTGTTTAGTTTCATCCAGGATGTGCTGGGCGGCTGTTATCTGAGACTCTTGCGTCTTGTCTTTTACTTCCTCCATGGTTTTAAGCTGTGTTCTCAGGCCCTTCAGTTGGCCTTCCAGTTGCGCTTTGTCATTTTTGGTGAGTCGGTTGGTCGCCTCGTACTGCCTTCTGGCTTCCTTATATAGGTTAGACTTGATGGCGATTTTCATGGCTTCTTTGCAGTCTTGGTGGCCGGGTCAGCCGATGTACCTGGCGCTGTGGTTGCCGAGGCAGTTAGCGCACTTTCTGTTAGTGTTAGGCCTCCTGAAGTCAGAGTCGTTCTTTACGCGCTGGCACTGGCTGTATGGGTGGGGCCCAGAGCAGTATCTACACACCTCCACCTTACTCTTGCAGGTGGCATGGGTGTGCCAAAACTTCTGGCACTTAGAGCACTGCAGCACTCTCGGTATGTAGTGCTCTGGAACTTGGTCTCTCTTGTCCCATCTGATGTATTGAGGGATCAATCCGTCCTCTGATGTTACGACGACGACAGTAGAGAGGATGTTGTTCTTTCCGATGATCCTCTCGGCACTGGTGATCTTGAGCTTGTGATTCTCCCTTGTCAGTAACTCCCTGATCTGGTCGTTGGTGAAATGGGTCTTGACTCGTTTAATGACCCATCGTTTCATCATGCTGTGTCGGCTGGCTTCCAATAAGATGCCGTGGTGAAGCTTGATGTAGGCTTTCTAATCTCGTGCGATCTTTTGTATCAGTGCTGTGGTCTTTGGGTTTTTGTTTAGGGAGACCACGAACGAACGAACGAACGAACGAACGAAAATCTTTATTTTCAAAGGGTTAAGAATTGGGCACGCAGGCCTGCCCACTACTCCCTCAGGTGTCTTGCGCAGCTGGTTGGTGCTGTGTCTTCCCAGCTCGTTTTCCAACAGACTGATTACTTTGTCTGTTGGTAGCGTCGACAGTTTAGCTTCTCCCACGCTTGTCTGTTTGAGCAGTATTCTGCCGGTGAAGTCCTCAGATGTTGCTGTTGTTTCCTCCTGTGTGGAGGTCACTAGTAGATTGGGTTGCATCGTCTTGGAGCTGGTTGGAACTTCCCGGCGGCTGCTGGCTAGAGTTGTGGTTACTTCATCAACTGGGACGGTTTCAGTTGGTGTAGAAGCCGGACTGCGTCTCGTAGATATAGGTTCAGCAGTCGTAGCGGCCTTCCTCGCCTCTACCTTCTTCTTCCCGGCTGTATATGTCTCTGCGCGGCACTTTTAACGTGAGGCATACTCTGCGTTACCCGATAGGGCGACTTGATCTCGATAGCGCGTCGAGTCGACTGTGATGATGCGGCGATGATGTTTCTACACTGAGCTCTCCAAACGGCGGGACCAGAGAATCGTTCTATCCTCAGATTTGGAGTTATTTGAATCTCTCCAAACAGCGGATCCACGGAATTGTTCTATCCAGTTTGTAATATTCGATACAACCTTCATTGCAACGGATTTATTCAGAGGTAAGACGTTCGCCTTCAACTGGAGCACGTCTAGTCTGACATATACGACATGGAAGTATGATCATATAAAACTGAATGGTCTACTCCATTTTAAAAGTGGATAGTGCTCACCTTCTTAGCTTCCAGCCACAAAGTATGAAGATCATTGTGCACTGTGCGTATCTAACCAAATCCCACGGGAACTGGCAATAGAAAAGAAATGGCCGTATAGACAATAGCCCGTGCTATATAACAAAAATAGGAAACCTACTAAAAAATAATATTTATACCATACATAATTCTTGTATACACACATGTGAGTCGTCCTCTGGGATAGGGATTCTTGCACCGCGCTGAATCTGCCATTGCAGTTAGCTGGGGCACTGTCACAGACTCACATTGTACATGAGTTAATAGATATTAGCCAAGGGCTATAACTCCCGCCCAAGGGAAAGAAGTAAGTCACTCGAAGGCCAGAGTAATCCAAAACCTTCTCGAAGGACTGGTCAGTGAGTCCACTGTCCCGTGGACACTGATGTGGCCCGCCTATTACGGGGTCCACGAGGAACTCGAACAGAGTTACCACCCCGTGTCGGATTGCGACACGGGTAAATCGGCAGAGACAGACGGGACATCGGAGAGGCAACAGGGCCTGCCTTAGAGGGACTTAATAGTTTAGACCCATATAGATTTAGGGTCATAGACATATGCTAGATAGTTGCTTAGAATGTTTGTTACAATCATGTGTGATGTTAAACCTCTGTGATATGCAACGCCTCAGTGCGAGCTTGTTAAACCCACTGCGCCAACGCACTGTATATTAACGTTCATTAAAGTTGCTATATTATGTTTAACGGAGTTATTGTTGCCTGTTTTGAGCCCGAGTCTAGATCCCTAGACATCCAACACGTTGACAGGCTTTTTGGGGGCTAAGCTCCGGTTTTGGCACTAGCTTTACGTTCAGACGGCTATTGATTGCCAAGTAAAAACTCAAAAAAAAATAATATCAAATTTATTTATTAAAAAAAAAAAAAAAAAAAAAAATTTGAATTGTTTGCAGCTATCTAGAGTAATAAACTTGTATTAATATTAGTCCCTCTGCAGCAAGTCTCTCCATGATGTTATTTCTATAAACTATTTTGACATGACTGTGACATTTGACTGTTATTAATGTTTTTTCATTCTACGAGCAGATTGTTCCGCGAAGTGTGGTGTGTGTGACTTATGTAACCTATCCAACAGTGGCAAGAGAAGAAGACAACATTCGCAAGTTCTTGGAATATAAGATAAGTTTCATATCATGCCCATTGCAACCCTAAGCGGTACTTATCACCATCCATCCATGTAACATTTTTGTATTGCATTGATTTATATGTATATTCATAACCTTGTACCAACATAACTTTGCATTTGTATTTGCTCGTGTAAACATTAAGGGAGATAACTAAATTTTCTACTCCCCAACATTTTTCTAAGGGATTTAACTTCAGTAAAATTACAAACAAGTAAAAATCAAAATGTCTACATTAGAAAAATGTATTGAGTTAGGTATGAAATTAGGTTATAAAGAAGAGAAACTATCAGAATGGGCACAGAAGACACACGCAGATAACATTACCCGTGAAGAAAGAGCGCACGCAGAGAACATTGCCCGTGAGGAAAGAGCGAGAGAACGGGAAGAAAAACAGATGCAATTGCAGGCAGAAGAAAAGAAAATGCAATTGCAGGCAGAAGAAAAGAAGATACAACTACAAAATGAGGCAGAAGAGAAAAAGATGCAGATGCAACTGCAGGCTCAAGAAAAACAAATGGAACTTGAGGCGGCGGCCAAACTAGCCCAATTGAATGCCGATACACAAATAAAACTTAAGCAAATGGAGATTGATTCAAACGTAGAAATATCTGTAAATAAACTGAGAAGCAAGGAGGAGGAACAAAAATATGACAAGTATAAAGGCCTCGTGAAAGCATTTTGCTCAGGAGATTCTATCAGTGCATACCTGGAAAATTTTGAGTGTCTAATGTCCTACCATAAGATCGTAAAATCAGATTGGTCATTTATTTTAATGAGAAACTTAGCTCTGGAACCATTAAAAGTAATAGAAACAGTGCCACAGGAAATGAGAAAAGATTATGATTATCTAAAGCAACGCATTCTCCAACATTTTTCATTAGATACAGCAGGTTACCAACAACAGTTCGCAAAATTATCCCCACAACCAAACCAAACCTTCATAGACTACGTGTCTACAGTTCAGGACGTTTGCACAAAGTGGATTAACTCAGCTAAACCTAACAACAGCCATGACAAACTTAAAGAACTTATTATTATTGACAAAATAGTTAGTACAATCCCAACACCTTTTGCTAAATTTTTGAAACAAATGGACTGTAAAAGTATTCAAGAAATAGAAACCAAGGGGAATGCATTTTTCACAGTGAACAGAGATATTTTTCAATTAAACCTAAGTCAAAACGAAGCAGCAGCAGTGGTAAATACTAGGTATTCTAAACCAACGGAAAGTAAGTTTAAACCACGCTCGAATGTCAGAAAGCCAGTTAAGTGCCAGTATTGTCATCTGACACATGAAGAGTACTCGATGTGCGATAAATCACCCAACTATCCACATCATCTCCAGATGATCGTGGAGAAGCAAAAGAATAAGAGAAATGCTTACCAGAGAGCAGTAAAATGTTATTTTTGCAGTAGCTTTGGGCACTACAGTCGGTTTTGTGAAGGCCGAAAGAGATTGCAACAGGCCAATGCGGCACTAGTGGAAACGTCCTCAGACGAAGATATTGAACAATTGAATGAGTGTGATAATCAGAATGAATGTTTGAGTGAGCTAGGAAATGCTGTGCAAATTATTGATACCATTACAGACAGTAATTGTAACACCTGTATGAAATTCCAACTTGACACAACGTTGCTATGTGGCCACACGATCCCTATTTCGAATGAAACGGCCAATGCTGCCTTGTCATCTACGGGCAAGCTAGATTTCTCAACAGGGTTTGTAAATAATAAAAAGTGCACATTAATTCGTGATTCCGGCGCAACGCTCTGTGGAATTAAGAAAGCATTAATCAACGACACAGACTACACGCACAAACATGTAACTTGTCGCACATTCTCAGGCACCAATGAAAAGTACCCCCTTGCTCTTGTCGAAATTCGAACACCGTTCATATCAGGACGAGTATTGTGCGCAGTCCTGGAAAATCCTGTAGCTGGAATTATATTGGGGAATCTGCCCAACATACGATCATGCTCTGAAAAGGAAATCAGAGATTGGGAGCAGAGAAACGATATCCAGAACCCATACAGTGATTCTAAAGAAGAACACCATACGTGCTTGTCTCAAACTGCCAAAAGCACAAGGGAGACAACCAATTAAGTAATTCAAAAAGAATTTACTGAGGTGCATAATGCAGGGGCGGTTGAATCCGTCATTGATTCAAACAACTTAAAACCTCGAACTGAGGATGCCAGCGATCCACCAGTTACCAAGCCTGTAGATGTGCAACAACACACACAACACACAAATGCAATAACACGACAGACAACTCACAAAACCCACACCGACCAACTGCAGGAGTCACTAGAAATTGTATCACCAAACACTACCATTACTAATTTTATATTAAAACCAGATCAGGATATTTTACTATTGCTACCTGACAAGAGAGATCTACTATCAACCTCTTGGCAGGGACCATTTAAAATTGTTAGAAGAATTTCGGAAGTTGATTACGAAATTGATTTGAATGGAAAGTTGAAAATATTCCATGTAAATATGCTGAAACCTTACTATACTAGAGAGGACAGTGACACGAGTAAGCAGACGCAGCTAACTGATGACAGAAACGAAACGACAAGTACCCAACTGAATGACACATCGACAAACGAAGCATCGTTAACGACGCACTCTTACGACAACAACGACGACCAATTTGACGACATATTGACAACGATTAATCTCTACGACGACGACAATGCCATTGAGGACAATTTACAAACAGTAGCATCTGTAGTAAATCAGACAGACGAAGACAATACTGAAATTCCAGTACCAACTATGAATGACGACGGTAGTATAAAGGACATACAAATCTCTGACACTCTGACACAACAGCAGCGACAAGACATTCTATGTCTCATTAACGACTCTAAATCTATCTTCTCTAACAAACCTGGACGGACTGACAAAATAACACATCCAATTGTGTTGACAGATCTGACACCGGTCAAATGTAGACCATATTCTATTCCTCTGCATTATAGAGCAAATTTAGACAAAGAAATTTTGGATTTAGAGAAAAATAGAATAATTCAGAAATCTATGTCTCAATATTCTTCACCGATTGTCCTGGTGAAAAAGAAGGACCAAACGATTCGTTTGTGCATAGATTATAGAAGGTTAAATGCAGTAACTACAACAGATGCAGAGCCAATGAACAGTTGTGAAGACCTCATTTTGAATATGTCTCAATCATCCTTATTTTCGAAGGTTGATTTAGCGAAAGGTTATTGGCAAGTACCACTACACCCTGCTTCTAGACATATAACAGCATTCGCAACACCTCTGGGGTTGTACGAATGAAGGTATCTTCCATTTGGTCTCAAGAACGCTCCTGCCACATTTGTAAGATTAACTAGATTGTTATTGCACGGCATCAAGGATGTGCAATCCTATATTGATGATATTTGCATTCATTCTTCTAATATGACTTCTCACTTACTTACACTCAAACAAGTCTTCAACCAAATCTTTCTTTTTGGACTTACTATCAAACCTTCCAAGGTTGAAATAGGCTATAAACAAATAGACTTCCTTGGTCATAGAATTTATGAAGGCAAATTGTTGACAGACGATAAAATTGTTTCTAAAATTCTCTATCTAGAAGTACCAACTACAAAGAAGCAAGTTCGAAGTTTATTAGGTCTTATAAACTATTATGCTAAGTTTATACCAAATTGGGCAGAGCTTACATCAGTTTTTTCCAACATGTTAACAAAAGATCATCGACAAAAACTATGTAAAAGTACCCGCTTAGAGGATGCAATATGCAGATTGAAAACCATTTTTGCTAATCCACCGGTATTACGATTACCAAACATAAATTTACCCTTTATTTTGACCACAGATTCGAGTGCTATCGCAATTGGAGGTTGTTTAATGCAAGAGGTGGATGGAGTGAGACACCCAATTCTCTACGTAAGCCGCAAGCTGAAGAAGGCAGAGACCCGTTATTCAACGGTGGAATTGGAGGCGTTAAGTCTATTGTTTTGTATGCTTAGATTATCTAAGTTCCTCTTAGGTTCCCACTTCGTTGTACTCACCGATAATTCGCCATTGTTGGTGCTAAAGCAAGGTGCTCCGAAAAACCATCGTTTACAAAGATGGTGTCTTCTTCTCCAAGATTTCGACTTCGAAATCCGCCATATCAGAGGCACTGATAACATTATAGCCGACATTTTATCGCGGCAAACGAATGCGCCAGCAGAATAACATTAGGCACATTCACCATTCGCCATACCAGAAACTGTGATATTTTAGTCTGTAGCATAGAACAGTGTAACTCTACACCTGCTAAAGAACTTTCAGTTAAAAGTAATAACACCCCAGTGAATAGGTTACTTATGACACCCACGAACATGAAACGTTGATAGATTTTGTGTTTTTTGTTGAGAGCTATAATATCAATTACCAAAGCTCTAAGAACAATCCGAGCGAGAGACATTATCTGTGAATTGATTTCAACCAGTGAATTGACATTCATCATGAAAGCATGAAGAACACTTTATACTCGACATGAGAACATTCCATACTTGCTGTTGCTAAAGAGACTTTGCGAACAGCCGAAACAGAACTACGTCGATTACACCACTCAAGAGACAGCCATACTAACTGTTAACATTCATGGCACGACACGCTAACAACAGGAGGACGACGCGCACATCATCGTTGGATTTAGTTACTTAGTTAATTAATTAAGTTAGTATTGAATATGTATTATATTTGTAGTAAATTATGTATATATAATATGTCAACCTGTAATTTGTACATTCTCTACCATAATATTACAGGTATTGCCAGTCATAGGTGAAAGAATCTTCCTATGCAATTTTCTCTATGTAAATTATAAACCATTTTTGAGTCAGCGTACAAAAAGTACGTATTATCGTAAAGGGGACAAATCGCCTATTCCATTTGTTCTAAGGGCAATAACACTTACCTCAACTTTACTTATATATTTTAACCAAATACTATTTTGTATGAAAGGTGTGTGAATGACAGGGTGAATGCATTAAATGAGAGAGCGATATACTGAGCGGACAAATTGTACGCAAAACGTATTTATTTTAATTTGTCTGCGTCTTTCATGTAAATTGTATGACTTGTCTAATTGTTGATGCATGTTTAGTATTTAGGATATTAGTATTTAGGATACTACATCTAAGCACCACTGCTTGGAATGCCTGATCATGCATTACACACATTGGGGTAATTCATGATTAAGGATATCCCAACTCGTCACGCTTGGAGATAAGCCACACATTCAGCACACACTTTACACAAAACTCAAAACTGAACACTATCAATTAAAATACAGTCCCTTTATTAGTAACATCAACTTATTAGTCAACACACTAACAAGCCAACAGGGGCACATGTAGTTAGATGGGATAAAATAACAGCGTAACTACATATTCAGCATTATACAACATACGAGAGTAAAAGTGTATTGAAATGCACACACAGAACAAGATTTGAAGGTGTACTTAATTAGCCAAGACTTTTGTCTTGTTAATCCTCTAGTATAGAGGTTAATTATCTTGGTATCAGTAGGATACTTTGAGAAGGACGGGTTGTAGAAACAACTAGTAAACGTCACGTAACTTCGGTCAGATAAGCATTATTAAGGACACAGGAGAGAGAGACCTCCTCAGCAAATCAGAGTAGTGGTGCATGGGAGAATACATGAGTGTTGATGCCAGTATGTAGTTTACCAAGTTACTGTCCACCAAACTACAAACACCGTCTTTATATGATTCTGTGACAGAATTAGTGCAGAACTAATTACCCTATAACAACCCATCAAATCAGGGGAGAGGGGGGACTCCTGTCACAGACTCACATTGTACATGAGTTAATAGATATTAGCCAAGGGCTATAACTCCCGCCCAAGGGAAAGAAGTAAGTCACTCGAAGGCCAGAGTAATCCAGAACCTTCTCGAAGGACTGGTCAGTGAGTCCACTGTCCCGTGGACACTGATGTGGCCCGCCTATTACGGGATCCACGAGGAACTCGAACAGAGTTACCACCCCGTGTCGGATTGCGACACGGGTAAATCGGCAGAGACAGACGGGACATCGGAGAGGCAACAGGGCCTGCCTTAGAGGGACTTAATAGTTTAGACCCATATAGATTTAGGGTCATAGACATATGCTAGATAGTTGCTTAGAATGTTTGTTACAATCATGTGTGATGTTAAACCTCTGTGATATGCAACGCCTCAGTGCGAGCTTGTTAAACCCACTGCGCCAACGCACTGTATATTAACGTTCATTAAAGTTGCTATATTATGTTTAACGGAGTTATTGTTGCCTGTTTTGAGCCCGAGTCTAGATCCCTAGACATCCAACACGTTGACAGGCACTTATGAGTATATCCTTGTACAGCGAAATTGACCGTTACAAACCACATGTAAGACTGGGCACTGCATCTCCGGCATACAGCGCTGTCATCGACGGTCAACCACTGCATGGCTTGTATCTCCTGCGTGTCTTTTGCTACTCTGTCCACAGCCTCACGCCATCTCAGCTGCGGCTTTTTATGAAGTATCCTGAACTTCGATTGTGTGGCTTCCTGGTTCATCTATTACATCCTCTGTTCTGCAAATCTTTTCTTTTTATTTCCAAACGAATTTGTGTGTATATGTTGTTGTTGTTGTTGTTTTATTTTTAAGGCGGACATATGGAGAGTACACACAATTAACTTCTCTTATGTGTTTAGTGTAGACAGAATAGGTACCCATGTGTCGCGAAAATTCTTGGAGTTGTCGATCGATGAAAGACTGTCGCGCCATTTGTCTACAGGCGGCAGCCATCCTTTGATGTTGGAGACAGACTGTCCTGATGGGAGTCGGCAAGACCTTTTGTTGTGGGGGAAATAGGTCTCCAGATCACAGGCCGGCGAGACTTTTTGAAGTACCGCGAACAATTCCCAGATTAAAGCGGGTTATTTACATCGAGTCGGAAAAGGAGATAAAAAAAATAGCTTCTCGACGCCTAGTGTCTAGTCAGATTTGTGACGTCATTCAGGCACACTATTAAAACAGTCTGGATAAACAACTTTGGGAGAGTCGACCAAATGTTGTGAGGCAACAGGGACGTGTGTGATATTCCTGGTTTGATTATGGAGAGAGACTACAGTATCTTATGTTGATTTACATCGGCGGACATTTATCCATTGTGTGATTTAGTAGTCTCGATTTCAAACAGGAATAAATCTATGGTATTTAATTAAATAGACCCAAATTAGATGATTCGTAGGAGACTAGAGTGGTAATGTGCGTTATGAGAACGTATTATAAGAGCGTCGGCAGCAGTAGGCTATCGCGTTCCTTAAACTAGCTAGTGTGAGATATCAATTAACTCAGTGAGTTAAGAACAATGTAGTGGGGTGGTATTTAGGGAGATTGAGGATGGTTGGGGGGATGGAGGAAATGTAAAGTGGTAGGATCTTCCAGTAGGGTATCTACTGGGTTTCTGCACTTTTCCTTTAGTCTTTCCTTGTCTTACCATGACTCAGACCGATGTGATGAGCTCCTCTGCCTTATGACAGAGTTTAGTTCTCTGTTATATATCTGAGTGCGGCTGTCGGCCTACACTCACCTAATAAAGGTCGGAATCGGGTTGCTCTCACTATGTGTGTTCTCTCTTCAACAGTTTCCACTATGTTTTCCACAAAGCTAGCAGTAAAGTCATAGAAGATGATTATGGCTCGATCATTGAAGGAAGTTTTTATTCAGCGGGCTTTTACATTGGGCCCATAATATAGAGGGTCTGCAAGAACCTGGCCTCTGCTAAGCGGGAACCGATGATCATATAAGAGTGATTCCTCAGTGGTAGTTCTCATCATAGTGGAGTGAAGATACTTACAATATCACCAGTAACAGGAACAATAGTAGTTATATAGAGAACTTGAAAATTAATATTGTGTTTTCCAATTGGTGAATTCCTGTGAGAAATTAACTACTAACATTTAGTTTCAAATTGACAGTAAACATTATTTTACTGTACAAGTGTTATCAGAGCACAGAACTTTTAGTGACATATTAGTTACGCTGTGTGTGTCAGATTCATGGTCAGTATTGGACTATATCCACTATTGGTGACCAGGCATCCGGACTATCCAAGAGCCACTGGAAGAAGTCGACATCTGGCCGGAGAGACGCATCATTTGGCGAGGTCCGTCTGCATTTGATCTATGGTGCTGTTGTGTGGCCGATACTGTGATGAAGCAGACTTTGATCCTGAGCTGTTCGGTCTGATTCTGCATATACACTAGATTATACGACAGACATTCTACACATAAACTTTGCACATACCTGACACTTTCCTTTATTAAATTAATTTGTCATTTTGTTAGACGCTAGAGTTGTGTAGTATGTTTTGGAAAAGAATGAGAGGGGGCATGGTCCAGTGGTTGGAGAGAAAGAGAGAGAGAGAGAGAGTGATCCAAGGACTGACGGGGTGTTGTGGACAGAAATCCAAAAGATCCTCAAGATAATGATATGGGGTTAATGTCGTAAGTCTTTCTTACTTACTTTAGTGTCGTCCTTGGAGTGATGGGAATCAACACCACATTTTTATTACCCCAATATTGTTGTCTTAGAGAAACCACCAGACTCTGTCCACAACAATCCATTAGTCTGTCGACACCTCTTTCTTACTCTCACTCACCCTTAGATCATGCCCCCTCTCACCCCTCCCCAACATAACATACTCCACAACTCTAGCTTTAACAAATAAATACAAAATAATTTATTAAGCAAAGAGTATAGGTGTGAGAAGTGTGTGTGTGTGTGTGTGTGTGTGTGTGTGTGTGTGTGTGTGTGTGTGTGTAATGTGTAGAATGTGTCGAATATTCTAGTGGGTGCAGACTTAGACCAAGTAGCTGAAGAGCCTAGCCCGATCATCCCAGAAAGGATCACACCACATCTTCATTCAGTCCACGATGACCTCACCCAGGCATGAATCCATCCTGCTAGATGTCGACTTCCACCGGTCGTTGATTGATCATGTATATACCTAGTCGCAGTCTGAAATTGATCCTGCCTGGATCACACACCGTTAATACCTGTCCCTATTGTTCGGTGACTTATAACATCCTTGTCTATTGATGACACGAAAATACTGTTCCTTGAAATAAATGTAATTCCGGTCTAATGTTTCTACTGTTCACCTGACCACTGTTATAATAATTACTTAATCAGTTTTTACTGTTCTGTTCCCATGTGATGTGGAAAAACAGTATCTATTAGTCTTTTTACTCGTCGTGTGAGAACATAATACCCACTGGACTTTTCCCATGTGGTGTAACAAAAACCAACTCTAGTGTTCTGTTCATATGTGGTGTTTGAAAAAAAACATTAATCTCACGATTTAGTCTTTCTCCAAAATGATGCGGAGAAAACAATCACTAGTATTCTGATACCGTTTGATAAATACTTTCATGATTTTTCCTTCAAACCCCTTCCCTCATGGGCCCAGTGCAAAAGCTGCTGAATAACTGCCTGCACTAAAGTTTCCATTCTCAGTGACTTGAGTGACCTAAAGGAACCTGTCAACGAGAGAACAAAACATTTTGTGATAGCAACTGTCCCTGACCTCCATTAGATGGAGGGGGTGTGTCCGCCTCACTCAGATACATGACAGTGAACCAACTCTGTCATGGGCATAGGAGTTCTTCACTCCGGTCTGCAGTGGGTTAAGATCAGGACAGAGCAAAATGTAAAATGTAGACCCCTAGCAGACCTCACTGGAAGATCCCATCATTGTACATTCTCCCCATCCCCAATCTCCCCAAATATCACCCCACTACACAATTCTCACTAGCAGAGCTAATTCTATTCATGACTCTAGCTAGTTTTACCGAGGCTACTGCTTATATTAATTCGGCTTAAATATACTCTCTACAATACCTTAAGCACAACTGCATCAATCCTGGATGACATCTATAACTTGCCATTAAGGCATATGTTATCTAATGTTACTTAAATCTAACACAATAGATGCTCTCCGAATTTCCTAACTGCAGCACACACAAAAAACACGTCAAACTTAGTCACAATCCTTGGCCACACTCATGTATCCCAGTCTTGTTTATTCACAGCGCTAGGAGTGTTCCCGAGAAATCTTGGCCACACTTATGTATCCCAGTCTTGTTTATTCACAGCGCTAGGAGTGTTCCCGAGAAATCTTGGCCACACTCATGTATCCCAGTCTTGTTTATTCACAGCGCTAGGAGTGTTCCCGAGAAATCTTGGCCACACTTATGTATCCCAGTCTTGTTTATTCACAGCGCTAGGAGTGTTCCCGAGACATCTTGGCCACACTCATGTATCCCAGTCTTGTTTATTCACAGCGCTAGGAGTGTTCCCGAGAAATCTTGGCCACACTTATGTATCCCAGTCTTGTTTATTCACAGCGCTAGGAGTGTTCCCGAGACATCTTGGCCACACTCATGTATCCCAGTCTTGTTTATTCACAGCGCTAGGAGTGTTCCCGAGAAATCTTGGCCACACTCATGTATCCCAGTCTTGTTTATTCACAGCGCTAGGAGTGTTCCCGAGACATCTTGGCCACACTAATGTATCCCAGTCTTGTTTATTCACAGCGCTAGGAGTGTTCCCGAGACATCTTGGCCACAATAATGTATCCCAGTCTTGTTTATTCACAGCGCTAGGAGTGTTCCCGAGAAATCTTGGCCACACTCATGTATCCCAGTCTTGTTTATTCACAGCGCTAAGAGTGTTCCCGAGACATCTTGGCCACACTAATGTATCCCAGTCTTGTTTATTCACAGCGCTAGGAGTGTTCCCGAGAAATCTTGGCCACACTCATGTATCCCAGTCTTGTTTATTCACAGCGCTAGGAGTGTTCCCGAGAAATCTTGGCCACACTCATGTATCCCCGTCTTGTTTATTCACAGCGCTAGGAGTGTTCCCGAGACATCTTGGCCACACTCATGTATCCCAGTCTTGTTTATTCACAGCGCTAGGAGTGTTCCCGAGAAATCTTGGCCACACTCATGTATCCCAGTCTTGTTTATTCACAGCGCTAGGAGTGTTCCCGAGAAATCTTGGCCACACTCATGTATCCCAGTCTTGTTTATTCACAGCGCTAGGAGTGTTCCCGAGAAATCTTGGCCACACTAATGTATCCCAGTCTTGTTTATTCACAGCGCTAGGAGTGTTCCCGAGACATCTTGGCCACACTGATGTATCCCAGTCTTGTTTATTCACAGCGCTAGGAGTGTTCCCGAGACATCTTGGCCACACTCATGTATCCCAGTCTTGTTTATTCACAGCGCTAGGAGTGTTCCCGAGAAATCTTGGCCACACTCATGTATCCCAGTCTTGTTTATTCACAGCGCTAGGAGTGTTCCCGAGAAATCTTGGCCACACTCATGTATCCCAGTCTTGTATATTCACATCGCTAGGAGTGTTCCCGAGAAATGTTGGCCACACTAATGTATCCCAGTCTTGTTTATTCACATCGCTAGGAGTGTTCCCGAGACATCTTTGCCACACTAATGTATCCCAGTCTTGTTTATTCACAGCGCTAGGAGTGTTCCCGAGACATCTTGGCCACACTCATGTATCCCAGTCTTGTTTATTAACAGCGCTAGGAGTGTTCCCGAGACATCTTGGCCACACTAATGTATCCCAGTCTTGTTTATTCACAGCGCTAGGAGTGTTCCCGAGACATCTTGGCCACACTAATGTATCCCAGTCTTATTTATTCACAGCGCTAGGAGTGTCCCCGAGAAATCTTGGCCACACTAATGTATCCCAGTCTTGTTTATTCACAGCGCTAGGAGTGTTCCCGAGACATCTTGGCCACACTCATGTATCCCAGTCTTGTTTATTCACAGCGCTAGGAGTGTTCCCGAGAAATCTTGGCCACACTCATGTATCCCAGTCTTGTTTATTCACAGCGCTAGAAGTGTTCCCGAGAAATCTTGGCCACACTTATGTATCCCAGTCTTGTTTATTCACAGCGCTAGGAGTGTTCCCGAGAAATCTTGGCCACACTCATGTATCCCAGTCTTGTTTATTCACAGCGCTAGGAGTGTTCCCGGGACATCTTGGCCACACTAATGTATCCCAGTCTGGTTTATTCACAGCGCTAGGAGTGTTCCCGAGAAATCTTGGCCACACTAATGTATCCCAGTCTTGTTTATTCACTGCGCTAGTAGTGTTCCCGAGACATCTTGGCCACACTAATGTATCCCAGTCTTGTTTATTCACAGCGCCAGGAGTGTTCCCGAGACATCTTGGCCACACTAATGTATCCCAGTCTTGTTTATTCACAGCGCCAGGAGTGTTCCCGAGACATCTTGGCCACACTCATATATCCCAGTCTTGTTTATTCACAGCGCTAGGAGTGTTCCCGAGAAATCTTGGCCACACTCATGTATCCCAGTCTTGTTTATTCACAGCGCTAGGAGTGTTCCCAAGAAATCTTGGCCACACTCATGTATCCCAGTCTTGTTTATTCACAGCGCTAGAAGTGTTCCCGAGAAATCTTGGCCACACTCATGTATCCCAGTCTTGTTTATTCACAGCGCTAGGAGTGTTCCCGAGAAATCTTGGCCACACTCATGTATCCCAGTCTTGTTTATTCACAGCGCTAGGAGTGTTCCCGAGAAATCTTGGCCACACTCATGTATCCCAGTCTTGTTTATTCACAGCGCTAGGAGTGTTCCCGAGAAATCTTGGCCACACTCATGTATCCCAGTCTTGTTTATTCACAGCGCTAGGAGTGTTCCCGAGAAATCTTGGCCACACTAATTTATCCCAGTCTTGTTTATTTACAGCGCTAGGAGTGTTCCCGAGACATCTTGGCCACACTAATGTATCCCAGTCTTGTTTATTCACAGCGCTAGGAGTGTTCCCGAGAAATCTTGGCTACACTCATGTATCCCAGTCTTGTTTATTCACAGCGCTAGGAGTGTTCCCGAGAAATCTTGGCCACAGTCATGTATCCCAGTCTTGTTTATTCACAGCGCTAGGAGTGTTCCCGAGAAATCTTGGCCACACTCATGTATCCCAGTCTTGTTTATTCACAGCGCTAGGAGTGTTCCCGAGAAATCTTGGCCACACTCATGTATCCCAGTCTTGTTTATTCACAGCGCTAGGAGTGTTCCCGAGACATCTTGGCCACACTCATGTATCCAAGTCTTGTTTATTCACAGCGCTAGGAGTGTTCCCGAGACATCTTGGCCACACTCATGTATCCCAGTCTTGTTTATTCACAGCGCTAGGAGTGTTCCCGAGACATCTTGGCCACACTCATGTATCCCAGTCTTGTTTATTCACAGCGCTAGGAGTGTTCCCGAGAAATCTTGGCCACACTCATGTATCCCAGTCTTGTTTATTCACAGCGCTAGGAGTGTTCCCGAGACATCTTGGCCACACTCATGTATCCCAGTCTTGTTTATTCACAGCGCTAGGAGTGTTCCCGAGAAATCTTGGCCACACTCATGTATCCCAGTCTTGTTTATTCACAGCGCTAGGAATGTTCCCGAGAAATCTTGGCCACACTCATGTATCCCAGTCTTGTTTATTCACAGCGCTAGGAGTGTTCCCGAGAAATCTTGGCCACACTCATGTATCCCAGTCTTGTTTATTCACAGCGCTAGGAGTGTTCCCGAGAAATCTTGGCCACACTCATGTATCCCAGTCTTGTTTATTCACAGCGCTAGGAGTGTTCCCGAGACATCTTGGCCACACTCATGTATCCCAGTCTTGTTTATTCACAGCGCTAGGAGTGTTCCCGAGAAATCTTGGCCACACTCATGTATCCCAGTCTTGTTTATTCACAGCGCTAGGAATGTTCCCGAGAAATCTTGGCCACACTCATGTATCCCAGTCTTGTTTATTCACAGCGCTAGGAGTGTTCCCGAGAAATCTTGGCCACACTCATGTATCCCAGTCTTGTTTATTCACAGCGCTAGGAATGTTCCCGAGAAATCTTGGCCACACTCATGTATCCCAGTCTTGTTTATTCACAGCGCTAGGAGTGTTCCCGAGAAATCTTGGCCACACTCATGTATCCCAGTCTTGTTTATTCACAGCGCTAGGAGTGTTCCCGAGAAATCTTGGCCACACTCATGTATCCCAGTCTTGTTTATTCACAGCGCTAGGAGTGTTCCCGAGACATCTTGGCCACACTCATGTATCCCAGTCTTGTTTATTCACAGCGCTAGGAGTGTTCCCGAGAAATCTTGGCCACACTCATGTATCCCAGTCTTGTTTATTCACAGCGCTAGGAATGTTCCCGAGAAATCTTGGCCACACTCATGTATCCCAGTCTTGTTTATTCACAGCGCTAGGAGTGTTCCCGAGAAATCTTGGCCACACTCATGTATCCCAGTCTTGTTTATTCACAGCGCTAGGAGTGTTCCCGAGAAATCTTGGCCACACTTATGTATCTCAGTCTTGTTTATTCACAGCGCTAGGAGTGTTCCCGAGACATCTTGGCCACACTCATGTATCCCAGTCTTGTTTATTCACAGCGCTAAGAGTGTTCCCGAGAAATCTTGGCCACACTCATGTATCCCAGTCTTGTTTATTCACAGCGCTAGGAGTGTTCCCGAGACATCTTGGCCACACTAATGTATCCCAGTCTTGTTTATTCACAGCGCTAGGAGTGTTCCCGAGACTTCTTGGCCACAATAATGTATCCCAGTCTTGTTTATTCACAGCGCTAGGAGTGTTCCCGAGAAATCTTGGCCACACTCATGTATCCCAGTCTTGTTTATTCACAGCGCTAGGAGTGTTCCCGAGACATCTTGGCCACACTAATGTATCCCAGTCTTGTTTATTCACAGCGCTAGGAGTGTTCCCGAGAAATCTTGGCCACACTCATGTATCCCAGTCTTGTTTATTCACAGCGCTAGGAGTGTTCCCGAGAAATCTTGGCCACACTCATGTATCCCCGTCTTGTTTATTCACAGCGCTAGGAGTGTTCCCGAGACATCTTGGCCACACTCATGTATCCCAGTCTTGTTTATTCACAGCGCTAGGAGTGTTCCCGAGAAATCTTGGCCACACTCATGTATCCCAGTCTTGTTTATTCACAGCGCTAGGAGTGTTCCCGAGAAATCTTGGCCACACTAATGTATCCCAGTCTTGTTTATTCACAGCGCTAGGAGTGTTCCCGAGACATCTTGGCCACACTGATGTATCCCAGTCTTGTTTATTCACAGCGCTAGGAGTGTTCCCGAGACATCTTGGCCACACTCATGTATCCCAGTCTTGTTTATTCACAGCGCTAGGAGTGTTCCCGAGAAATCTTGGCCACACTCATGTATCCCAGTCTTGTTTATTCACAGCGCTAGGAGTGTTCCCGAGAAATCTTGGCCACACTCATGTATCCCAGTCTTGTATATTCACATCGCTAGGAGTGTTCCCGAGAAATCTTGGCCACACTAATGTATCCCAGTCTTGTTTATTCACATCGCTAGGAGTGTTCCCGAGACATCTTTGCCACACTAATGTATCCCAGTCTTGTTTATTCACAGCGCTAGGAGTGTTCCCGAGACATCTTGGCCACACTCATGTATCCCAGTCTTGTTTATTAACAGCGCTAGGAGTGTTCCCGAGACATCTTGGCCACACTAATGTATCCCAGTCTTGTTTATTCACAGCGCTAGGAGTGTTCCCGAGACATCTTGGCCACACTAATGTATCCCAGTCTTATTTATTCACAGCGCTAGGAGTGTCCCCGAGAAATCTTGGCCACACTAATGTATCCCAGTCTTGTTTATTCACAGCGCTAGGAGTGTTCCCGAGACATCTTCGCCACACTCATGTATCCCAGTCTTGTTTATTCACAGCGCTAGGAGTGTTCCCGAGAAATCTTGGCCACACTCATGTATCCCAGTCTTGTTTATTCACAGCGCTAGAAGTGTTCCCGAGAAATCTTGGCCACACTCATGTATCAGAGTCTTGTTTATTCACAGCGCTAGGAGTGTTCCCGAGAAATCTTGGCCACACTCATGTATCCCAGTCTTGTTTATTCACAGCGCTAGGAGTGTTCCCGGGACATCTTGGCCACACTAATGTATCCCAGTCTTGTTTATTCACAGCGCTAGGAGTGTTCCCGAGAAATCTTGGCCACACTAATGTATCCCAGTCTTGTTTATTCACTGCGCTAGTAGTGTTCCCGAGACATCTTGGCCACACTAATGTATCCCAGTCTTGTTTATTCACAGCGCCAGGAGTGTTCCCGAGACATCTTGGCCACACTAATGTATCCCAGTCTTGTTTATTCACAGCGCCAGGAGTGTTCCCGAGACATCTTGGCCACACTCATATATCCCAGTCTTGTTTATTCACAGCGCTAGGAGTGTTCCCGAGAAATCTTGGCCACACTCATGTATCCCAGTCTTGTTTATTCACAGCGCTAGGAGTGTTCCCGAGAAATCTTGGCCACACTCATGTATCCCAGTCTTGTTTATTCACAGCGCTAGGAGTGTTCCCGAGAAATCTTGGCCACACTAATGTATCCCAGTCTTGTTTATTCACAGCGCTAGGAGTGTTCCCGAGACATCTTGGCCACACTGATGTATCCCAGTCTTGTTTATTCACAGCGCTAGGAGTGTTCCCGAGACATCTTGGCCACACTCATGTATCCCAGTCTTGTTTATTCACAGCGCTAGGAGTGTTCCCGAGAAATCTTGGCCACACTCATGTATCCCAGTCTTGTTTATTCACAGCGCTAGGAGTGTTCCCGAGAAATCTTGGCCACACTCATGTATCCCAGTCTTGTATATTCACATCGCTAGGAGTGTTCCCGAGAAATCTTGGCCACACTAATGTATCCCAGTCTTGTTTATTCACATCGCTAGGAGTGTTCCCGAGACATCTTTGCCACACTAATGTATCCCAGTCTTGTTTATTCACAGCGCTAGGAGTGTTCCCGAGACATCTTGGCCACACTCATGTATCCCAGTCTTGTTTATTAACAGCGCTAGGAGTGTTCCCGAGACATCTTGGCCACACTAATGTATCCCAGTCTTGTTTATTCACAGCGCTAGGAGTGTTCCCGAGACATCTTGGCCACACTAATGTATCCCAGTCTTATTTATTCACAGCGCTAGGAGTGTCCCCGAGAAATCTTGGCCACACTAATGTATCCCAGTCTTGTTTATTCACAGCGCTAGGAGTGTTCCCGAGACATCTTGGCCACACTCATGTATCCCAGTCTTGTTTATTCACAGCGCTAGGAGTGTTCCCGAGAAATCTTGGCCACACTCATGTATCCCAGTCTTGTTTATTCACAGCGCTAGAAGTGTTCCCGAGAAATCTTGGCCACACTCATGTATCAGAGTCTTGTTTATTCACAGCGCTAGGAGTGTTCCCGAGAAATCTTGGCCACACTCATGTATCCCAGTCTTGTTTATTCACAGCGCTAGGAGTGTTCCCGGGACATCTTGGCCACACTAATGTATCCCAGTCTTGTTTATTCACAGCGCTAGGAGTGTTCCCGAGAAATCTTGGCCACACTAATGTATCCCAGTCTTGTTTATTCACTGCGCTAGTAGTGTTCCCGAGACATCTTGGCCACACTAATGTATCCCAGTCTTGTTTATTCACAGCGCCAGGAGTGTTCCCGAGACATCTTGGCCACACTAATGTATCCCAGTCTTGTTTATTCACAGCGCCAGGAGTGTTCCCGAGACATCTTGGCCACACTCATATATCCCAGTCTTGTTTATTCACAGCGCTAGGAGTGTTCCCGAGAAATCTTGGCCACACTCATGTATCCCAGTCTTGTTTATTCACAGCGCTAGGAGTGTTCCCGAGAAATCTTGGCCACACTCATGTATCCCAGTCTTGTTTATTCACAGCGCTAGAAGTGTTCCCGAGAAATCTTGGCCACACTCATGTATCCCAGTCTTGTTTATTCACAGCCCTAGGAGTGTTCCCGAGAAATGTTGGCCACACTCATGTATCCCAGTCTTGTTTATTCACAGCGCTAGGAGTGTTCCCGAGAAATCTTGGCCACACTCATGTATCCCAGTCTTGTTTATTCACAGCGCTAGGAGTGTTCCCGAGAAATCTTGGCCACACTCATGTATCCCAGTCTTGTTTATTCACAGCGCTAGGAGTGTTCCCGAGAAATCTTGGCCACACTAATTTATCCCAGTCTTGTTTATTCACAGCGCTAGGAGTGTTCCCGAGACATCTTGGCCACACTAATGTATCCCAGTCTTGTTTATTCACAGCGCTAGGAGTGTTCCCGAGAAATCTTGGCCACACTCATGTATCCCAGTCTTGTTTATTCACAGCGCTAGGAGTGTTCCCGAGAAATCTTGGCCACAGTCATGTATCCCAGTCTTGTTTATTCACAGCGCTAGGAGTGTTCCCGAGAAATCTTGGCCACACTCATGTATCCCAGTCTTGTTTATTCACAGCGCTAGGAGTGTTCCCGAGAAATCTTGGCCACACTCATGTATCCCAGTCTTGTTTATTCACAGCGCTAGGAGTGTTCCCGAGACATCTTGGCCACACTCATGTATCCCAGTCTTGTTTATTCACAGCGCTAGGAGTGTTCCCGAGACATCTTGGCCACACTCATGTATCCCAGTCTTGTTTATTCACAGCGCTAGGAGTGTTCCCGAGACATCTTGGCCACACTCATGTATCCCAGTCTTGTTTATTCACAGCGCTAGGAGTGTTCCCGAGAAATCTTGGCCACACTCATGTATCCCAGTCTTGTTTATTCACAGCGCTAGGAGTGTTCCCGAGACATCTTGGCCACACTCATGTATCCCAGTCTTGTTTATTCACAGCGCTAGGAGTGTTCCCGAGAAATCTTGGCCACACTCATGTATCCCAGTCTTGTTTATTCACAGCGCTAGGAGTGTTCCCGAGAAATCTTGGCCACACTCATGTATCCCAGTCTTGTTTATTCACAGCGCTAGGAATGTTCCCGAGAAATCTTGGCCACACTCATGTATCCCAGTCTTGTTTATTCACAGCGCTAGGAGTGTTCCCGAGAAATCTTGGCCACACTCATGTATCCCAGTCTTGTTTATTCACAGCGCTAGGAGTGTTCCCGAGAAATCTTGGCCACACTTATGTATCCCAGTCTTGTTTATTCACAGCGCTAGGAGTGTTCCCGAGACATCTTGGCCACACTCATGTATCCCAGTCTTGTTTATTCACAGCGCTAAGAGTGTTCCCGAGAAATCTTGGCCACACTCATGTATCCCAGTCTTGTTTATTCACAGCGCTAGGAGTGTTCCCGAGACATCTTGGCCACACTAATGTATCCCAGTCTTGTTTATTCACAGCGCTAGGAGTGTTCCCGAGACTTCTTGGCCACAATAATGTATCCCAGTCTTGTTTATTCACAGCGCTAGGAGTGTTCCCGAGAAATCTTGGCCACACTCATGTATCCCAGTCTTGTTTATTCACAGCGCTAGGAGTGTTCCCGAGACATCTTGGCCACACTAATGTATCCCAGTCTTGTTTATTCACAGCGCTAGGAGTGTTCCCGAGAAATCTTGGCCACACTCATGTATCCCAGTCTTGTTTATTCACAGCGCTAGGAGTGTTCCCGAGAAATCTTGGCCACACTCATGTATCCCCGTCTTGTTTATTCACAGCGCTAGGAGTGTTCCCGAGACATCTTGGCCACACTCATGTATCCCAGTCTTGTTTATTCACAGCGCTAGGAGTGTTCCCGAGAAATCTTGGCCACACTCATGTATCCCAGTCTTGTTTATTCACAGCGCTAGGAGTGTTCCCGAGAAATCTTGGCCACACTCATGTATCCTAGTCTTGTTTATTCACAGCGCTAGGAGTGTTCCCGAGAAATCTTGGCCACACTAATGTATCCCAGTCTTGTTTATTCACAGCGCTAGCAGTGTTCCCGAGACATCTTGGCCACACTAATGTATCCCAGTCTTGTTTATTCACAGCGCTAGGAGTGTTCCCGAGAAATCTTGGCCACACTCATGTATCCCAGTCTTGTTTATTCACAGCGCTAGGAGTGTTCCCGAGAAATCTTGGCCACACTCATGTATCCCCGTCTTGTTTATTCACAGCGCTAGGAGTGTTCCCGAGACATCTTGGCCACACTCATGTATCCCAGTCTTGTTTATTCATAGCGCTAGGAGTGTTCCCGAGAAATCTTGGCCACACTCATGTATCCCAGTCTTATTTATTCACAGCGCTAGGAGTGTTCCCGAGAAATCTTGGCCACACTCATGTATCCCAGTCTTGTTTATTCACAGCGCTAGGAGTGTTCCCGAGAAATCTTGGCCACACTCATGTATCCCAGTCTTGTTTATTCACAGCGCTAGGAGTGTTCCCGAGACATCTTGGCCACACTCATGTATCCCAGTCTTGTTTATTCACAGCGCTAGGAGTGTTCCCGACACATCTTGGCCACACTAATGTATCCCAGTCTTGTTTATTCACAGCGCTAGGAGTGTTCCCGAGAAATCTTGGCCACACTCATGTATCCCAGTCTTGTTTATTCACAGCGCTAGGAGTGTTCCCGAGACATCTTGGCCACACTCATGTATCCCAGTCTTGTTTATTCACAGCGCTAGGAGTGTTCCCGAGACATCTTGGCCACACTAATGTATCCCAGTCTTGTTTATTCACAGCGCTAGGAGTGTTCCCGAGACATCTTGGCCACACTCATGTATCCCAGTCTTGTTTATTCACAGCGCTAGGAGTGTTCCCGAGAAATCTTGGCCACACTTATGTATCCCAGTCTTGTTTATTCACAGCGCTAGGAGTGTTCCCGAGACATCTTGGCCACACTAATGTATCCCAGTCTTGTTTATTCACAGCGCTAGGAGTGTTCCCGAGACATCTTGGCCACACTAATGTTTCCCAGTCTTGTTTATTCACAGCGCTAGGAGTGTTCCCGAGACATCTTGGCCACACTAATGTATCCCAGTCTTGTTTATTCACAGCGCTAGGAGTGTTCCCGAGACATCTTGGCCACACTAATGTATCCCAGTCTTGTTTATTCACAGCGCTAGGAGTGTTCCCGAGACATCTTGGAAACACTAATGTATCCCAGTCTTGCTTATTCACAGCGCTAGGAGTGTTCCCGAGAAATCTTGGCTACACTCATGTATCCCAGTCTTGTTTATTCACAGCGCTAGGAGTGTTCCCGAGAAATCTTGGCCACACTCATGTATCCCAGTCTTGTTTATTCACAGCGCTAGGAGTGTTCCCGAGAAATCTTGGCCACACTCATGTATCCCAGTCTTGTTTATTCACAGCGCTAGGAGTGTTCCCGAGAAATCTTGGCCACACTCATGTATCCCAGTCTTGTTTATTCACAGCGCTAGGAGTGTTCCCGAGAAATCTTGGCCACACTCATGTATCCCAGTCTTGTTTATTCACAGGGCTAGGAGTGTTCCCGAGAAATCTTGGCCACACTCATGTATCCCAGTCTTGTTTATTCACAGCGCTAGGAGTGTTCCCGAGAAATCTTGGCCACACTCATGTATCCCAGTCTTGTTTATTCACAGCGCTAGGAATGTTCCCGAGACATCTTGGCCACACTCATGTATCCCAGTCTTGTTTATTCACAGCGCTAGGAGTGTTCCCGAGAAATCTTGGCCACACTCATGTATCCCAGTCTTGTTTATTCACAGCGCTAGGAGTGTTCCCGAGAAATCTTGGCCACACTCATGTATCCCAGTCTTGTTTATTCACAGCGCTAGGAGTGTTCCCGAGAAATCTTGGCCACACTCATGTATCCCAGTCTTGTTTATTCACAGCGCTAGGAGTGTTCCCGAGACATCTTGGCCACACTCATGTATCCCAGTCTTGTTTATTAACAGCGCTAGGAGTGTTCCCGAGAAATCTTGGCCACACTCATGTATCCCAGTCTTGTTTATTCACAGCGCTAGGAGTGTTCCCGAGAAATCTTGGCCACACTCATGTATCCCAGTCTTGTTTATTCACAGCGCTAGGAGTGTTCCCGAGACATCTTGGCCACACTAATGTATCCCAGTCTTGTTTATTCACAGCGCTAGGAGTGTTCCCGGGACATCTTGGCCACACTCATGTATCCCAGTCTTGTTTATTCACAGCCCTAGGAGTGTTCCCGAGACATCTTGGCCACACTCATGTATCCCAGTCTTGTTTATTCACAGCGCTAGGAGTGTTCCCGAGAAATCTTGGCCACACTCATGTATCCCACTCTAGTTTATTCACAGCGCTAGGAGTGTTCCCGAGACATCTTGGCCACACTCATGTATCCCAGTCTTGTTTATTCACAGCGCTAGGAGTGTTCCCGAGAAATCTTGGCCACACTCATGTATCCCAGTCTTGTTTATTCACAGCGCTAGGAGTGTTCCCGAGAAATCTTGGCCACACTCATGTATCCCAGTCTTGTTTATTCACAGCGCTAGGAGTGTTCCCGAGAAATCTTGGCCACACTCATGTATCCCAGTCTTGTTTATTCACAGCGCTTGGAGTGTTCCCGAGAAATCTTGGCCACACTCATGTATCCCAGTCTTGTTTATTCACAGCGCTAGGAGTGTTCCCGAGAAATCTTGGCCACACTCATGTATCCCAGTCTTGTTTATTCACAGCGCTAGGAGTGTTCCCGAGACATCTTGGCCACACTCATGTATCCCAGTCTTGTTTATTCACAGCGCTAGGAGTGTTCCCGAGACATCTTGGCCACACTCATGTATCCCAGTCTTGTTTATTCACAGCGCTAGGAGTGTTCCCGAGACATCTTGGCCACACTCATGTATCCCAGTCTTGTTTATTCACAGCGCTAGGAGTGTTCCCGAGAAATCTTGGCCACACTCATGTATCCCAGTCTTGTTTATTCACAGCGCTAGGAGTGTTCCCGAGACATCTTGGCCACACTCATGTATCCCAGTCTTGTTTATTCACAGCGCTAGGAGTGTTCCCGAGACATCTTGGCCACACTCATGTATCCCAGTCTTGTTTATTCACAGCGCTAGGAGTGTTCCCGAGACATCTTGGCCACACTCATGTATCCCAGTCTTGTTTATTCACAGCGCTAGGAGTGTTCCCGAGAAATCTTGGCCACACTCATGTATCCCAGTCTTGTTTATTCACAGCGCTAGGAGTGTTCCCGAGAAATCTTGGCCACACTCATGTATCCCAGTCTTGTTTATTCACAGCGCTAGGAGTGTTCCCGAGACATCTTGGCCACACTCATGTATCCCAGTCTTGTTTATTCACAGCGCTAGGAGTGTTCCCGAGACATCTTGGCCACACTCATGTATCCCAGTCTTGTTTATTCACAGCGCTAGGAGTGTTCCCGAGACATCTTGGCCACACTCATGTATCCCAGTCTTGTTTATTCACAGCGCTAGGAGTGTTCCCGAGACATCTTGGCCACACTCATGTATCCCAGTCTTGTTTATTCACAGCGCTAGGAGTGTTCCCGAGACATCTTGGCCACACTCATGTATCCCAGTCTTGTTTATTCACAGCGCTAGGAGTGTTCCCGAGAAATCTTGGCCACACTCATGTATCCCAGTCTTGTTTATTCACAGCGCTAGGAGTGTTCCCGAGACATCTTGGCCACACTCATGTATCCCAGTCTTGTTTATTCACAGCGCTAGGAGTGTTCCCGAGAAATCTTGGCCACACTCATGTATCCCAGTCTTGTTTATTCACAGCGCTAGGAGTGTTCCCGAGAAATCTTGGCCACACTCATGTATCCCAGTCTTGTTTATTCACAGCGCTAGGAGTGTTCCCGAGACATCTTGGCCACACTCATGTATCCCAGTCTTGTTTATTCACAGCGCTAGGAGTGTTCCCGAGACATCTTGGCCACACTCATGTATCCCAGTCTTGTTTATTCACAGCGCTAGGAGTGTTCCCGAGAAATCTTGGCCACACTCATGTATCCCAGTCTTGTTTATTCACAGCGCTAGGAGTGTTCCCGAGACATCTTGGCCACACTCATGTATCCCAGTCTTGTTTATTCACAGCGCTAGGAGTGTTCCCGAGAAATCTTGGCCACACTCATGTATCCCAGTCTTGTTTATTCACAGCGCTAGGAGTGTTCCCGAGAAATCTTGGCCACACTCATGTATCCCAGTCTTGTTTATTCACAGCGCTAGGAGTGTTCCCGAGAAATCTTGGCCACACTCATGTATCCCAGTCTTGTTTATTCACAGCGCTAGGAGTGTTTCCCGAGAAATCTTGGCCACACTCATGTATCCCAGTCTTGTTTATTCACAGCGCTAGGAGTGTTCCCGAGAAATCTTGGCCACACTCATGTATCCCAGTCTTGTTTATTCACAGCGCTAGGAGTGTTCCCGAGAAATCTTGGCCACACTCATGTATCCCAGTCTTGTTTATTCACAGCGCTAGGAGTGTTCCCGAGACATCTTGGCCACACTCATGTATCCCAGTCTTGTTTATTCACAGCGCTAGGAGTGTTCCCGAGAAATCTTGGCCACACTCATGTATCCCAGTCTTGTTTATTCACAGCGCTAGGAGTGTTCCCGAGAAATCTTGGCCACACTCATGTATCCCAGTCTTGTTTATTCACAGCGCTAGGAGTGTTCCCGAGAAATCTTGGCCACACTCATGTATCCCAGTCTTGTTTATTCACAGCGCTAGGAGTGTTCCCGAGAAATCTTGGCCACACTCATGTATCCCAGTCTTGTTTATTCACAGCGCTAGGAGTGTTCCCGAGAAATCTTGGCCACACTCATGTATCCCAGTCTTGTTTATTCACAGCGCTAGGAGTGTTCCCGAGAAA
>OY992886.1:112878404-112929404 GCA_963921405.1 Cepaea hortensis | reverse complement strand
GGTAAGCGGAATCACAAACCGCGTCCGTAACGCCTCTGCCACAGAGACCGGCAAGATCTGTCTTACTATCTTTACTTCTCTATTATTGTTCTTTCTTTCCATATGTATCTCTTGTTTCTTTCCTTCCTCATCTCTTTCGTCTTGTCTTTCTTTTTATCTCCCTCACTTCATTTCTTTCCCATTTCTTTCTTGTCGCCTTGCTCTTTCTTTCTTCTCCTCGTGCTTTTCTTTCCTCCCCCTTGCGTCCTTCGTTCTTTCTGTCTTTCCTTCCGTCTAAGAAAGCGCACAATTTCACGAGTACTTCGGACAATAAAATACAAGGCTTGTAGACAAAGACCCTAAAACAGCCAGGCTTTGTAGCATGCACCCATCTTGAAAGAGATAGCATAACCACACTGACCAAAACTGTATCACACACAATGTAGCCATTGACTGAGCCCGCACACGAGGGACGCAGATCTCCCGTGAGGTTGCCAAGTTTTAAACTTCTCAACAATTCATCTTCTCTTCCGCGGCACTGCACCAGCCTCCCTGCTGTTCTAGAGAGTTTAATGTAAGGTGTTTCCTGGCATCGATCCGCAGACCAGTGAGCGTAGGGAGCCCTCGTGAAGTCTCATCCGGGATTGGTGAATGCACACTACCGAGGCACGAGCAGCCCCCCTCGTCAGCGAACCTGGGGTACGATATTAAGCTACTTAACACATGGAATCTTCTAGTTCTTCGATGTTAAGTTTCTAGAGAACTGTAACTAGTTTAATGTAACCGTTAAATACCTTAACAAATGAGTGTTTGAAGTTTATCGCGTGTCAGGTCTGGGGTACTTGCCTCTTCTGCTCATACCAGGTCGGTAAGTTGTATTTGACGTTTTATAAAACTGCTCACCTTCCGGCGTTAACTGAACCTGTTAGTTTTCTGATCTCGTGGTTGAGTGCCTGAATAGTTGCCATCATCATCACGTGCCTTGATGTAATGAACGGTTGCACTCATAGTAACTAATAGTTTGTGTTAGAGAGCATTTATTTACACTAAACAACTTGTGGTTTACATTAGGAAATATATTATTTACATGCAATTAATCTTGTATGTTAGATAACATGCGTTGGGTAATGGAGAGGTCATCGTGGTTGTGAGGTGTACTGCAATATGCGCTTAAACTTCCGTTGCGATAACAGCGGTGTTTTGGGTTCATTCTCTTCGCTGACACATTAACTGCATGGTTTACTTCTCGTTCAGAAAGCTATACACTACTAAATGTATATTTGTCTAGTAAATAATAGTTACGTACACTGTTTTTACACGTAATAATAGTTAGATACGCTGTTTGTACACATAATAATAACGTTGTTTTTGTGAGATTGTTAGTTTGATATCCGTGATGCAGTGATTCCATGTAGAGAGTATGTTATTTATTGATAAGTAATTGAATACATCCAGTTAGATATTATGTTATACGTGTACATGTAGTGAAATTACTGCAGTAGTGATGTTGTTATTTGGAAACAGACAACAATATTATTTCATTTGGACAATATATTGATTATGTCATTATAGCATTTACAGTACACCCATAACTGCTACCTTTCCTTCGGCAAATGTAACGTATAGAACCGGGTAGACACATGTTTCTTTCGGCAAATGTAACGTATAGAACCGGGTAGAGCCATGTTTCCTTTAGAAAATGTAACGCATAGAACCGGGTAGATCCATGTTTCCTTTAGCAAAATGTAAAGTATAGTGTCTCGTCGTTCCAGGTTTTTTTTTTTTTTTTTTCAGCAAATGTAAAATAACTTATGCAGATTGTTCTACATTTCATTCATAAAATGTAAATGATAGAAGTTATCATTGTGTAAAATAATGCATGTATTTAGTGGTACCTTTGTGTAATGTTATTATTGTGTGATGTTATCATTATGTGATGTCATAATTATGTGATGTTATTATGGTGTGATGTTATCATTGTGTGATGTTATCATTGTGTGATGTTATTATTGTGTGATCTTATTATTGTGATGTCATAATTATGTAGTGGTATCAGTGTGTGATGTTATCATTATGTGATGTCGTAATTATGTGCTGTTGTTACGGTGTGATGTTATCATTGTGTGATGTTATTATTGTGTGATCTCATTATTGTGATGTCATCATTATGTGGTGGTATCAGCGTGTGATGTTATCCCTGTGTTTGATGATATCCTTGTGTTTAGTTACCATATGTGAAGTCACAATGTAAATCTAACTCTATTTTCAGACGTTCGCTGAAGACAGAACGCGCGCTACAAGCTATAACACGTCATAGACACGAGAGACGCTACAACCCGAGACACGCTAAAGACAGAGGCACGCTACAACCTGGATCAACATTTGAACTGACAATTGCCCAAGTTGTTACTCCTCGGTTGTAAAACAGTACTACAGCTGTTTCTGACAAGGCGTGGCTTGTGCGGCTGTTGTGATGGTGACATTTTACGTTCGCGAACACAGCAACAGTGAAAGTGACCCACGGCTTGACGGAATGGGAGAGATTTTACACATCTGAGGTAACATATGCATAAGTTCACACTGCCGACCTGGTCAAATGTTCCTGGCTGACGTGCGCACTGCTGTAAACTCCCTTGGCTAATTAATTTCTATATTAATGTAGATTGCATCTTTATATCTTGTTCACCTTCTCGTGGATCTTCATGCTATAGTGTGATCACTGCTGAGAGACCTTGTTTGCAATACTGCAATTAGTCGTACTCAAAGTCTCAGAGACAGACATAGGTGGAGATCCCTTGCAGCCAACCTTCATTATGGGGACGGCACCATATTGATTGAAAATCCCAATGCATGACTTTGGTCTCCGTCTGCTGGCGCGACAGGATCTCTACATGAGATAAGACTTATGAAGCTTCGTATCAAAATCAAACCAAAAGAATGAAAAGACGAACGACCGCACGAACACACAGGTGTATATGGTGCTAAAGCCGCGAAGTTCTATACTGATTTCCATAGGTCTTCCTCTTTGTATCCAACAGACGGCAACTCTCGCCAGACTAGCATTGGTAGAGTTGCCACCTCGGTCGCTGTTTTATTTCCGGGATTTGTAGCTGAAGCTAACGCCTGAGCCGTGACCTACATCCAGTAAAGACACAGTTATAGAGCCGAGCCTGACGCTACGAGCCTGGAAGCAACCAGCCATCGCGCATCCCTGGTGTGTCCGTGATTAAATAACTCCACGGCATAGCTCAGCTGTATGACGTCATCTACCTGATATTAGACAGATTCAGAGTTCACAACTCAGGTGTCTGGTCTGAAATTCCATCTCTCGGGATAGATTAGAATTGACAGAAGAAAGCTCCAGAGAACAAGCCGCCATTCTGATTTATTCTTGGATTAATTTAGCCGATACATGACACAAGAAATGTTTACTCTCAAGGTCTGCCCTGCTGTACCAAGGAACGGTTCTTCATTGGCATCAACGACGTGATAAATCTTCACAACCTCATTATGTCTATTTAGATTCTAGAACATTTCTGACGTGTAAGTCAGCTACAGACGGACTCCAGTTTTTGATTCCCCAAATTAGCTGACATAATTGGGCTGACTACAGACAGACTGGAGTTTATATACTTCAAAAATGACTGACGCTTACACGAAACACACAGATACAGATGTGTAGAGTGGAGGGGCGCTCCTGATTGTTTTGGAGATTCGGGCATTCGATAAAATTGTTGTGCAAGTCAGGGAACCAGGAAGCTACATTCATGATGATGATGATGTTCAGGAGAGAGTTGGCGCTGGGCCCTCCGTGGCTGCTGGCACTGTCCGTGATGTGGCAGCTAGTGCTACCAGGTCAGTGGATACATTATGTCGTTTTATGTTAGCACTGTCCATCACACATCACCCAGTCTTACACAGGTACATCACTTTTTGTCAGCACTGTCCTTCACACATCACCCAATCTTACATGAGTGAATCACTTTTTATATCTTTTTATCGGTCTGTCGATTTGTCTGTTTTCCTGCCTACCTACCTGCCTAGCTTATTGTTTGCCTGTCTATCTGTCTGTCTGTTTATTTATCTATCTATATATTTGCCTAGTTATCAGCATCACGGCTATAGTTATCAGCATCATAGTTATAGTTATCTGCATCTCAGATATAGTTATCGGCATCACGGCTATTGTTATCAGCATCATAGTTATAGTTATCTGCATCTTATATATAGTTATCAGCATCACGGCCATAGTTATCAGCATCTCAGATATAGTTATCAGCATCACGGCTATAGTTATCAGCATCACGGCTATAGTTATCAGCATCACAGTTATAGCTATCAGCATCTCAGATATAGTTATCAGCATCACGGCTATAGTTATCAGCATCTCAGACATAGTTATCAGCATCACGGCTATAGTTATCAGCATCACGGCTATAGTTATCAGCATCACAGTTATAGTTATCAGCATCTCAGATATAGTTATCATCATCACTGTTAAAGTTATCAGCATCTCAGTTATAGTTATCAGCATCACGGCTATAGTTATCAGCATCTCAGATATAGTTATCAGCATCACAGTTATAGTTATCAGCATCTCAGATATAGTTATTATCATCACGGTTATAGTTATCAGCATCTCAGATATAGTTATCAGCATCACGGCTATAGTTATCAGCATCACGGCTATAGTTATCAGCATCACAGTTATAGTTATCAGCATCTCAGATATAGTTATCATCATCACGGCTATAGTTAACAGCATCTCGGATAAAGTTATCAGCATCACAGCTATAGTTATAAGCATCACAGCCATTGTTATCACATTATGTATTGTGTCCGTTAGACTTCATTTAGAGCATGATCTCACGTCAATTGTTGTTACCCCTCAGAGCAGCCCTCACATAGCAGCACTCACACAGCAACATTTCCACAGCGCAGCCCTCACAGAGCAGCATCCCCACACAGCAGCCCTCACAAAGCATCATTCCCACACAACAGCACTCACACAGCAACATTCCAACAGAGCAGCCCTCACACAGCAACATTCCTACACAGCAGCCCTCACACAGCAACATTCCCACACAGCAGCCCTCACACAGCAATATTCCCACACAGCAGCCCTCACACAGTAACATTCCCACAGAGCAGCTCTCACACAGCAACATTCCCACAGAGCAGCCCTCACACAGCAACATTCCCACACAGCAGCCCTCATACATAAATACTCACACGCGTGCATGCATTACATACATCGTATGGAATACTGACGTAACGTGAAGATGCGATTGTTTGTGTATGTTTTATGTGATATCCACGTGCGTGTGTGTGCATTGAATGCAGGCTATGAATTGTTATATTTTACGACCATCATCCGGGGAGTTGATCCAGAACCCCAAGGATCATGATCTGTGGAGAGACATCAGTGTCTAGGCCAATTGACAACACACATGCTGTGATGTTGTTTCCCCGAGAAGAGAGTGGGATCAACATGTACATCTTTAAACTGATTATCTGTTGGGATTATTGACTGACTTTTCGTCTACACTCCTCTCTTCTGTCTTCCCTTCCATATATCTCTTTCTTTCACTCTCTCTCTATTATTCTCTCAACACATACTTCGACAACAGTTCTTTTCCACATTAAATAAAAGATTTAATTTAAAACTATGTCTGGTGTATGGGTGGATATTGTCTGTGTAGTTGCTAGTGTATTCTATTGTTGGTGACAGAATGAACTCAGAATGTCTATCAGCGGTATCTTCTCGCCAGTCATTCTTCACGATTACAGGACATCACATCAAACAGGACAGAGCTCACCCGGGATGATCCTTAGGCTTGAGTCTGAGGGTAAATCCGTTAGTGAAATGAAAACAAACTGTTCACCACTGAGTCACCGTATTGCTATAAAAGTCCCGTAAGTTTATGACTGTGCCCAAATCGGTTTCATGATATTAAGTATCCATCATCGAGAAAAAACACCACATTGTCAATGTTCTTCCTATTGTCTATTATGATTATCACTATTGTCTTTGTCTATTCCTTCTACTCTATGTATGCAAGTCGTATGTAGGTTGAAGTCTCTGCTTGCCCCACCTTAACATCTCTTTCTGTTTAGGAGCCCCAGTGGTATATGAGTGTTAGCATACAGTCTTCTGTATTTTACTGGATGTTAGTATTTGTTCATCTGAACAAACTGTTTAGGTTCTTTCTGGATCTAAGTATGTACTTTATTGGTTCAAGTAGAGTATTTTTTCCTTTCTTCTCTAATGTCCCTAGAAACTGGGAACCTGTGGATGAATATAACAAGTCGAGTGGTAAGCGTCCGCCCCTTACTCCTAACTTATGCAAGTGTCCTTCTCCAGCCATAATGACAAGGCTTTCGAAGTCACCATCAGCATAAGACATAAGAATTCACCTCAGTCTAAAACACCCACTAATAATATGTAATGATAAAGGTAATACACGCTCATCTATATTCCTATTCTAAAACTATATTTTAATATACCTTATACACATCTATGTTCCTTTATAGAATTAATGTAGATCCACGAATCGAAATTAATCCGCAGCCAAGCACTTTATCCCATTATAAGGGAGGATATTTCTTTTCATTACAGGACACATAATTCTATCTTTCCGTCCAGTTGGGGAACACACACTAAACTGACACAAAGAAGTGGCCACTCTCTTTAGATCATCTTTGTCCCATCGTCCTTGACATTGCTGGACCCCTCACATTCAGACTTCATTATCCTAGTTTGTGGAAAATTCCAGATCTGGGGCTTTTCCGTATATCCCTACCTCCAGAACGCAATAGACTGGTCCATGATGCTGTCTCTCTTTGTCGCTAACCAAATTTTCCACTCGACAGTTACCTGTGTTGTAGTCGACTCTCCCGACTTGACCTACATAGACATGCGATGGTCAATCCTTTGTGGTTATCCTTCTGTTTCATTAACCCTTCTCCCACCTGGGCAGTTGGTGTATGCAGTCGTCCATCTGGGAATCATTAACTCTCAGTATTTCACGACATAGGCCCCCTCTTAAGAGATTAGACCGCGTCGAATCTTTCTCACTGTAGGTTTGATTCCCATGATCCACAATCCTAGTCTTCTTCCTCCGGAGCTAGATGTCTGGATAATAAATCTGCTCCTACATTTCCTTACCAAAAATGTATTCCACTGTGAAGTCCAGTTGCAGCAACAACGTCCATCACATCCACCGTGCGTTGAGCTTCTGCGAAGTAGCTATTAACATCACGTGTTGATGATATGATTGGATCCTCACATTATCCAGTAGGCGCTCTAATTGACACCCTACTATACTACTAACGACTGAAACTAGTGTTGGCTCCTCGCTCCTGTACGTCCGGTCGACCTACTTTCGACTTGCGTCAGCGACGGCTCACAATACAGACGGATTGTCCCATCCTGATTGTAACACTGCTTCCATGTCCTCTTGGTTTCCCTCGGCTTTGCCTCTGGGGATGTTCCGCCTCGTCCTCGTCGGACCGAGTCGTCTTTCCCAAACCTCCTGAGCTTTTGCTTCCAGGACCATCTTGGGCGATATTGCATCTGGTCAGCCAATCTTCGGTTGGAGTCCTGGGTAATTCTCGCTTTTCCCGACGTTACCCACCCCTTCTGAACTTGGTTACCGGTGAAACTTTCACTCTTGTCCTTTCCCTGACTTGTGATTTCCCTCCTCCTGTCGTTGGGTAAATCTGACCTATCACGTGCTGTCCCATAGGCCCTCCTATGTTGTACTGGCGATCTCTGGTTTTCGTCTGGACTGGTAACCTTTGTCCCAATGGCTGCCAACACCATAAAGTGCGAAGCTTTGCTCCCGGATCTCTCTTCATATTTCCTAATGAGATGTCTAGGGAGATTTTTCTGCTCTTCCCCGATCCGTATTTTGTAGATGTTCTTGGACACCACCTTTTCCACAGGATAAGGTCCTTTCCATCCTACTTGGAGTATATTGGTCTCTGCTGGACTCCACACTTCCACTTTGTCTTCCACTTTAAGAGCTAGTTTCCTCTTAATTCGCTTGTTGGGTGGTGCTTTCTGGCACTCCGAACAAGACTTCACCCACCGGCGTACATCTCCGGTCATTCCTGGCCAGCAATAATGGCCGGATATTTGCTGCAAGGTCTCTCTGACACCCATATGTCGATTCTCGGCTATGGTGTGTCCACTCTGAAGAATGTGAGGACGGTGGGTCTCTGGAACCACCCACTGCTCATGCAGGTTATCTCCCCTCCCAGCTCTCCGATAGAGTAGTTGATTCTTCAGAAAGTACTGTCCCCGTTCTGGTGGCTCAGCACTTCTTTGCAGCTTCCTGTAGCAAGGATGCAACGTAGTATCCTTCCTCTGGGCAGTATGCAATTCTCCTATCCCTGAGTTGTCGCATAGTGTCTCTGCCTCTTTTCCCTTCCCTTGAGATCCACTGACTACTGTTCCCTTGTGGGTTGGCTGTTTGGGCATCCCCAAAAAGACATATTTCGTGCCAATGATCATTGGGAATAGGGAGTCAGCTAATACCGCCGCAGGAATAATGCCCGTGACGTACCTGGATTTAATCTCCACCTTGGCGATTGGCAGCGTCATGGTAACAGCACTCCTCATTGCCGGCTTTAGCTCTATGGTCTCCCCTGTAAGTTGGTCTGGGCTTACCAAGCTGGCGTCTATCACCGCTTCCCCATCCAAACCTGTATCGTAGAGACAAGCAACCTGCTGGCCATTGACTTCAATCAGTTCAACCACAGGTGGTCTCTCTTGGTCCTGAGTGTCTTTCATCTCCTTGACCGTTTCCTTGCCTTCCTCTTTTAATTCCTCGAGGTTGGTTATGCAATTGGCGTCTTCTGCCTTGCATCTGCAGTCCACAGTATTATGTGTTATCGACTGGCAGTGAGTGTACCCTGTTCCCTTCCTAGGTTTCCGTGTGTCCTTTTTGTTCCTTTCTCCTTCGCCGACCTCAGCCTTGTCTGTGATCACCGATGTAGGAATCACTTTGCATGCTGCGAAGTAAGAACTTTTAGGTTTCGATCTGCAGTCCTTCGTGTTATGCGATGGTACCTTGCAGAATGAACACCACCTCTCAGACCACGGTCGTTTCGCTTGAGAATTCGAGGTGCTCTGGGTTCCTACCTTCACCTTCTCTGAACTCTCCTCTGTGTGCTTTATATAAGGTTCCCCTTTTTCTCCTTCCCAGTTTTTAGGTTTCTTTTTCTCTGGTTTCTCCTGACCTTTGGTTTGTGTACTTAGTTCCTCAGTTTCACCATGTACTTCCACGAATCGTTCTGCCAGCTTATTCACAACATCAATCCGTTCCGCCCCTTGTTCTCCTAAGAAGGTTCTGAGAGGTTTCGACATTTGCTTTCGCATCTGGTCTACCACCATCATCTCTTCGAGACTCTCATAATCCCTCTTGAATTCTGCCAAGTCCATCCATTTCTGGAGATAGGATTTCAGCCTTAGACTGTAGGCGGCGAATAGTTCTCCCGGCTCTCGTCTAGACGATCTAAACTTCTTCCGATACGTTTGTGCTGTGACTTCATAATGTTTCATCAAAGCGGCTTTCAATTCCTCATACTGATTTTCCTGTCCTGGTGGTAGGCGTGTGTAGACCTCGTAGCCCGAACCACGTAAAGACTGGGATACTTTAAGAGCCCATCTGGTTCTATCCAGTCCCATAGCGACTGCCATAGCCTCGAACCGATCCAAAAACTGGTATATCTTCTCTTTATTTTCATCATAGACTGCCAAGGGAAACTTCATGGCATGGTAACCCTGTCCACTCATGTAGGTTGCCCCAGGTGAAGATGAACTTCCTTCTGCTGCATCTATTTCACCCTTAGTTTGTGTCTTGAGTTCTAACTCTTTCAAGCGGTATTCATGTTCCATTTCTTGTCTCCTGGCATTCTGTTCCATTTCCAGTTTCTTGGTCTCCTGGTCCATTTTCTTGGCCTCTTGTTCCATTTCCAGTTTCTTGGTCTCCTGGTCCATTTTCTTGGCCTCTTGTTCCATTTCCAGTTTCTTGGTCTCCACCTCTATTCTTCTCACTTCCAACTCGGTCTTTCGCTCTTCTCGTTCCGCTTGACGAATCTCTCGCTCTCTTTCTTGTATGTAATCAGTTAAGTCTGAACCAGCCAACCCAATTTCTTCTCCGTTTGCCCTAAGTTCTGCTGTAGTTAGTTTGGGAGTGGCCATAGTTAAAGCAGGTAAGTCGACACGTTGAGTCAAGACACCTCAAGGCAGTAAAGAGTACTCACTATAAACAGATAATCTACCTAGGACCTATATCATTTTCTATGCCTATCTAATATTATTAATCTACAACACCCCACAGTACATCACAACCACTCTCTCATCCACAAGAGGAGATATAGGATAAAGACTTATGTAGACGTGTGACCGTGTGACTAGGTATGTAATGTGTCTTACCACCTATCCACATTCACTCTGTCTGGAACTTTCTCACTGTAAAGTCACCAGCATTAATGAACTGTTTATACCATAAATGTAATGGCACCATATATCCAATGGACGTCCTTCCATTAAAAGTCATCAATATATACTTCTTCTTATTCCAATCAGTATGTCCCAACATGTAGGTACTCCGCTATGCCTGTGCCAATATACAGGTACCTCTCTCTGTGCATATGCCTTGTTATGCCTTAGGTCATATGAGTATATGTATGTATCCCGCTTGCTCCACCAATTATGTGATGTTGTTTCCCCGAGAAGAGAGTGGGATCAACATGTACATCTTTAAACTGATTATCTGTTGGGATTATTGACTGACTTTTCGTCTACACTGCTCTCTTCTGTCTTCCCTTCCATATATCTCTTTCTTTCACTCTCTCTCTCTATTATTCTCTCAACACATACTTCGACAACAGTTCTTTTCCACATTAAATAAAAGATTTAATTTAAAACTATGTCTGGTGTATGGGTGGATATTGTCTGTGTAGTTGCTAGTGTATTCTATTGTTGGTGACAGAATGAACTCAGAATGTCTATCAGCGGTATCTTCTCGCCAGTCATTCTTCACGATTACAGGACATCACATCAAACAGGACAGAGCTCACCCGGGATGATCCTTAGGCTTGAGTCTGAGGGTAAATCCGTTAGTGAAATGAAAACAAACTGTTCACCACTGAGTCACCGTATTGCTATAAAAGTCCCGTAAGTTTATGACTGTGCCCAAATCGGTTTCATGATATTAAGTATCCATCATCGAGAAAAAACACCACATTGTCAATGTTCTTCCTATTGTCTATTATGATTATCACTATTGTCTTTGTCTATTCCTTCTACTCTATGTATGCAAGTCGTATGTAGGTTGAAGTCTCTGCTTGCCCCACCTTAACATCTCTTTCTGTTTAGGAGCCCCAGTGGTATATGAGTGTTAGCATACAGTCTTCTGTATTTTACTGGATGTTAGTATTTGTTCATCTGAACAAACTGTTTAGGTTCTTTCTGGATCTAAGTATGTACTTTATTGGTTCAAGTAGAGTATTTTTTCCTTTCTTCTCTAATGTCCCTAGAAACTGGGAACCTGTGGATGAATATAACAAGTCGAGTGGTAAGCGTCCGCCCCTTACTCCTAACTTATGCAAGTGTCCTTCTCCAGCCATAATGACAAGGCTTTCGAAGTCACCATCAGCATAAGACATAAGAATTCACCTCAGTCTAAAACACCCACTAATAATATGTAATGATAAAGGTAATACACGCTCATCTATATTCCTATTCTAAAACTATATTTTAATATACCTTATACACATCTATGTTCCTTTATAGAATTAATGTAGATCCACGAATCGAAATTAATCCGCAGCCAAGCACTTTATCCCATTATAAGGGAGGATATTTCTTTTCATTACAGGACACATAATTCTATCTTTCCGTCCAGTTGGGGAACACACACTAAACTGACACAAAGAAGTGGCCACTCTCTTTAGATCATCTTTGTCCCATCGTCCTTGACATTGCTGGACCCCTCACATTCAGACTTCATTATCCTAGTTTGTGGAAAATTCCAGATCTGGGGCTTTTCCGTATATCCCTACCTCCAGAACGCAATAGACTGGTCCATGATGCTGTCTCTCTTTGTCGCTAACCAAATTTTCCACTCGACAGTTACCTGTGTTGTAGTCGACTCTCCCGACTTGACCTACATACACATGCGATGGTCAATCCTTTGTGGTTATCCTTCTGTTTCATTAACCCTTCTCCCACCTGGGCAGTTGGTGTATGCAGTCGTCCATCTGGGAATCATTAACTCTCAGTATTTCACGACATAGGCCCCCTCTTAAGAGATTAGACCGCGTCGAATCTTTCTCACTGTAGGTTTGATTCCCATGATCCACAATCCTAGTCTTCTTCCTCCGGAGCTAGATGTCTGGATAATAAATCTGCTCCTACATTTCCTTACCAAAAATGTATTCCACTGTGAAGTCCAGTTGCAGCAACAACGTCCATCACATCCACCGTGCGTTGAGCTTCTGCGAAGTAGCTATTAACATCACGTGTTGATGATATGATTGGATCCTCACATTATCCAGTAGGCGCTCTAATTGACACCCTACTATACTACTAACGACTGAAACTAGTGTTGGCTCCTCGCTCCTGTACGTCCGGTCGACCTACTTTCGACTTGCGTCAGCGACGGCTCACAATACAGACGGATTGTCCCATCCTGATTGTAACACTGCTTCCATGTCCTCTTGGTTTCCCTCGGCTTTGCCTCTGGGGATGTTCCGCCTCGTCCTCGTCGGACCGAGTCGTCTTTCCCAAACCTCCTGAGCTTTTGCTTCCAGGACCATCTTGGGCGATATTGCATCTGGTCAGCCAATCTTCGGTTGGAGTCCTGGGTAATTCTCGCTTTTCCCGACGTTACCCACCCCTTCTGAACTTGGTTACCGGTGAAACTTTCACTCTTGTCCTTTCCCTGACTTGTGATTTCCCTCCTCCTGTCGTTGGGTAAATCTGACCTATCACGTGCTGTCCCATAGGCCCTCCTATGTTGTACTGGCGATCTCTGGTCTTCGTCTGGACTGGTAACCTTTGTCCCAATGGCTGCCAACACCATAAAGTGCGAAGCTTTGCTCCCGGATCTCTCTTCATATTTCCTAATGAGATGTCTAGGGAGATTTTTCTGCTCTTCCCCGATCCGTATTTTGTAGATGTTCTTGGACACCACCTTTTCCACAGGATAAGGTCCTTTCCATCCTACTTGGAGTATATTGGTCTCTGCTGGACTCCACACTTCCACTTTGTCTTCCACTTTAAGAGCTAGTTTCCTCTTAATTCGCTTGTTGGGTGGTGCTTTCTGGCACTCCGAACAAGACTTCACCCACCGGCGTACATCTCCGGTCATTCCTGGCCAGCAATAATGGCCGGATATTTGCTGCAAGGTCTCTCTGACACCCATATGTCGATTCTCGGCTATGGTGTGTCCACTCTGAAGAATGTGAGGACGGTGGGTCTCTGGAACCACCCACTGCTCATGCAGGTTATCTCCCCTCCCAGCTCTCCGATAGAGTAGTTGATTCTTCAGAAAGTACTGTCCCCGTTCTGGTGGCTCAGCACTTCTTTGCAGCTTCCTGTAGCAAGGATGCAACGTAGTATCCTTCCTCTGGGCAGTATGCAATTCTCCTATCCCTGAGTTGTCGCATAGTGTCTCTGCCTCTTTTCCCTTCCCTTGAGATCCACTGACTACTGTTCCCTTGTGGGTTGGCTGTTTGGGCATCCCCAAAAAGACATATTTCGTGCCAATGATCATTGGGAATAGGGAGTCAGCTAATACCGCCGCAGGAATAATGCCCGTGACGTACCTGGATTTAATCTCCACCTTGGCGATTGGCAGCGTCATGGTAACAGCACTCCTCATTGCCGGCTTTAGCTCTATGGTCTCCCCTGTAAGTTGGTCTGGGCTTACCAAGCTGGCGTCTATCACCGCTTCCCCATCCAAACCTGTATCGTAGAGACAAGCAACCTGCTGGCCATTGACTTCAATCAGTTCAACCACAGGTGGTCTCTCTTGGTCCTGAGTGTCTTTCATCTCCTTGACCGTTTCCTTGCCTTCCTCTTTTAATTCCTCGAGGTTGGTTATGCAATTGGCGTCTTCTGCCTTGCATCTGCAGTCCACAGTATTATGTGTTATCGACTGGCAGTGAGTGTACCCTGTTCCCTTCCTAGGTTTCCGTGTGTCCTTTTTGTTCCTTTCTCCTTCGCCGACCTCAGCCTTGTCTGTGATCACCGATGTAGGAATCACTTTGCATGCTGCGAAGTAAGAACTTTTAGGTTTCGATCTGCAGTCCTTCGTGTTATGCGATGGTACCTTGCAGAATGAACACCACCTCTCAGACCACGGTCGTTTCGCTTGAGAATTCGAGGTGCTCTGGGTTCCTACCTTCACCTTCTCTGAACTCTCCTCTGTGTGCTTTATATAAGGTTCCCCTTTTTCTCCTTCCCAGTTTTTAGGTTTCTTTTTCTCTGGTTTCTCCTGACCTTTGGTTTGTGTACTTAGTTCCTCAGTTTCACCATGTACTTCCACGAATCGTTCTGCCAGCTTATTCACAACATCAATCCGTTCCGCCCCTTGTTCTCCTAAGAAGGTTCTGAGAGGTTTCGACATTTGCTTTCGCATCTGGTCTACCACCATCATCTCTTCGAGACTCTCATAATCCCTCTTGAATTCTGCCAAGTCCATCCATTTCTGGAGATAGGATTTCAGCCTTAGACTGTAGGCGGCGAATAGTTCTCCCGGCTCTCGTCTAGACGATCTAAACTTCTTCCGATACGTTTGTGCTGTGACTTCATAATGTTTCATCAAAGCGGCTTTCAATTCCTCATACTGATTTTCCTGTCCTGGTGGTAGGCGTGTGTAGACCTCGTAGCCCGAACCACGTAAAGACTGGGATACTTTAAGAGCCCATCTGGTTCTATCCAGTCCCATAGCGACTGCCATAGCCTCGAACCGATCCAAAAACTGGTATATCTTCTCTTTATTTTCATCATAGACTGCCAAGGGAAACTTCATGGCATGGTAACCCTGTCCACTCATGTAGGTTGCCCCAGGTGAAGATGAACTTCCTTCTGCTGCATCTATTTCACCCTTAGTTTGTGTCTTGAGTTCTAACTCTTTCAAGCGGTATTCATGTTCCATTTCTTGTCTCCTGGCATTCTGTTCCATTTCCAGTTTCTTGGTCTCCTGGTCCATTTTCTTGGCCTCTTGTTCCATTTCCAGTTTCTTGGTCTCCTGGTCCATTTTCTTGGCCTCTTGTTCCATTTCCAGTTTCTTGGTCTCCACCTCTATTCTTCTCACTTCCAACTCGGTCTTTCGCTCTTCTCGTTCCGCTTGACGAATCTCTCGCTCTCTTTCTTGTATGTAATCAGTTAAGTCTGAACCAGCCAACCCAATTTCTTCTCCGTTTGCCCTAAGTTCTGCTGTAGTTAGTTTGGGAGTGGCCATAGTTAAAGCAGGTAAGTCGACACGTTGAGTCAAGACACCTCAAGGCAGTAAAGAGTACTCACTATAAACAGATAATCTACCTAGGACCTATATCATTTTCTATGCCTATCTAATATTATTAATCTACAACACCCCACAGTACATCACAACCACTCTCTCATCCACAAGAGGAGATATAGGATAAAGACTTATGTAGACGTGTGACCGTGTGACTAGGTATGTAATGTGTCTTACCACCTATCCACATTCACTCTGTCTGGAACTTTCTCACTGTAAAGTCACCAGCATTAATGAACTGTTTATACCATAAATGTAATGGCACCATATATCCAATGGACGTCCTTCCATTAAAAGTCATCAATATATACTTCTTCTTATTCCAATCAGTATGTCCCAACATGTAGGTACTCCGCTATGCCTGTGCCAATATACAGGTACCTCTCTCTGTGCATATGCCTTGTTATGCCTTAGGTCATATGAGTATATGTATGTATCCCGCTTGCTCCACCAATTATGTGATGTTGTTTCCCCGAGAAGAGAGTGGGATCAACATGTACATCTTTAAACTGATTATCTGTTGGGATTATTGACTGACTTTTCGTCTACACTCCTCTCTTCTGTCTTCCCTTCCATATATCTCTTTCTTTCACTCTCTCTCTATTATTCTCTCAACACATACTTCGACAACAGTTCTTTTCCACATTAAATAAAAGATTTAATTTAAAACTATGTCTGGTGTATGGGTGGATATTGTCTGTGTAGTTGCTAGTGTATTCTATTGTTGGTGACAGAATGAACTCAGAATGTCTATCAGCGGTATCTTCTCGCCAGTCATTCTTCACGATTACAGGACATCACATCAAACAGGACAGAGCTCACCCGGGATGATCCTTAGGCTTGAGTCTGAGGGTAAATCCGTTAGTGAAATGAAAACAAACTGTTCACCACTGAGTCACCGTATTGCTATAAAAGTCCCGTAAGTTTATGACTGTGCCCAAATCGGTTTCATGATATTAAGTATCCATCATCGAGAAAAAACACCACATTGTCAATGTTCTTCCTATTGTCTATTATGATTATCACTATTGTCTTTGTCTATTCCTTCTACTCTATGTATGCAAGTCGTATGTAGGTTGAAGTCTCTGCTTGCCCCACCTTAACATCTCTTTCTGTTTAGGAGCCCCAGTGGTATATGAGTGTTAGCATACAGTCTTCTGTATTTTACTGGATGTTAGTATTTGTTCATCTGAACAAACTGTTTAGGTTCTTTCTGGATCTAAGTATGTACTTTATTGGTTCAAGTAGAGTATTTTTTCCTTTCTTCTCTAATGTCCCTAGAAACTGGGAACCTGTGGATGAATATAACAAGTCGAGTGGTAAGCGTCCGCCCCTTACTCCTAACTTATGCAAGTGTCCTTCTCCAGCCATAATGACAAGGCTTTCGAAGTCACCATCAGCATAAGACATAAGAATTCACCTCAGTCTAAAACACCCACTAATAATATGTAATGATAAAGGTAATACACGCTCATCTATATTCCTATTCTAAAACTATATTTTAATATACCTTATACACATCTATGTTCCTTTATAGAATTAATGTAGATCCACGAATCGAAATTAATCCGCAGCCAAGCACTTTATCCCATTATAAGGGAGGATATTTCTTTTCATTACAGGACACATAATTCTATCTTTCCGTCCAGTTGGGGAACACACACTAAACTGACACAAAGAAGTGGCCACTCTCTTTAGATCATCTTTGTCCCATCGTCCTTGACATTGCTGGACCCCTCACATTCAGACTTCATTATCCTAGTTTGTGGAAAATTCCAGATCTGGGGCTTTTCCGTATATCCCTACCTCCAGAACGCAATAGACTGGTCCATGATGCTGTCTCTCTTTGTCGCTAACCAAATTTTCCACTCGACAGTTACCTGTGTTGTAGTCGACTCTCCCGACTTGACCTACATACACATGCGATGGTCAATCCTTTGTGGTTATCCTTCTGTTTCATTAACCCTTCTCCCACCTGGGCAGTTGGTGTATGCAGTCGTCCATCTGGGAATCATTAACTCTCAGTATTTCACGACACATGCTGATGATGTATTTTATGCGCTCTCTCGCTTTGAACTCAAGTGTAGTCCACACACACTATTTATAGTAGTGATGGACTGAAGTTTGCGTGTGGGTTAGCTTTCCCTATTAACAGTGTCCCTCGCCACCAGGCGAACCCACTCCAACTTCAGAGGTACTCTAAATTTACGTCACCAAGTCAATGACGACAGGTCAACAATTTAGTCCAGCTGTCCGGTGTAGGGACTGAACCACTTACCTCGGCATCAGCACACCGGATGTTTAAGAACACGCGCTCTTAAACATTCGGCCATGCGGACCTGCGCACATGGTGATGATAAAGATGATGATGACGACAATGATGAAGAAGAAGCTGATGATACTCTCTAAGCGTTGACTCACTGGTCAGTCATGTTAATTTGTCTCATCTTAGTCTATAGAAAGTATGTCAACTAAAGTACACAAATGTCCACAGTAAACACTTTCATTTACTGCCAATATAGTACCTTGCAGTGTATGGCGGGGGGGGGGGGGGGGGAGGAACGTCTTGAGCCTGGGCAATTAAGGTCGCCTAGTTAATGCAGTCGCTGCGAGCTGTGCAGGTTAGTGTTTTTTTCCCCCGACAGAAAAGAAAACTTCACACCTTACCGAGGATTCGAACCTGGGTCTCCCGAAGGAGAATCCAGCACTCTAGCAACTCGGCCAATCGCTCCAGTGTCCTCGACATAAGGCATATATTATCAGACAAATTGGCACTCGTTAGATTTTGTGGTCAGTATTTTGTGGTCAGTATTTTATCGAGCGATTCTCAATCAATCAATCATGTGCCATGCCGGAAAGCGTGGGCGGTCATGACTCGCCATTTCACTCGATCACCAGTGTCGTGGATCAGCTCAGTGTTCCTGTCTCGTCCATGCCATGTGGCCAAGCCATCCAGGTATTTTCCTCTCGGTCTGCCTCTTGGTCTGTTTCCTTCGATCTTGCCAGTTGTCACCAAGTTCTCCAATCCATTTCTTCTCATAACATGTCCAAAAAATGTTGACTGTCTACGTCTAATTTCTCTAATCAGTTTACGATGTTCATTTGTCTCCTGTAGTACTTGGTCATTGGTTTTTCTGTCTGTCCATCGTATTCTTTGCATTTTCCTCAGAAACCACATTTCTGCAGCCATCAGATGTTTTTCAGCTTGACTGCCCATTGTCCAAGTTTGACATCCATATAAAAGAACAGGCTCTATGTATCCCCTCAACACTCTTTTTCTATTTTCAATTGACATCTTTTTATTGGTCAGAATGTTTTTCATCTTGCTAAAGGCTACTTTCGCCATGGCGATTCTTGTTCTAATCTCTTCAAGGCATCTCCCATCAGATGTTATGACTGTTCCAAGATAATTGCACCGATTCACTTGTTGAATAATATTTCTATTTACTTGTATATTACATTGTGGCACTTCTTCCTTCCTAGTGACGACCATAACCTGAGTCTTTTTACAATTTAATTCTAACCCCAGTTGCTCACTGTGTACAACAACCGCATCTACTAATTGTTGCAGGTCCTGCGCATTGTCTGCAATTAATACTGTATCATCTGCATATCTCATGTTATTGATGTTTCGTCCTCCAATGCTGATTCCATTTATATCCTCTACATTTCTGAACATATTTTCACTGCATAGAGAAAAAAGATCTGGAGACATCACACATCCCTGCCTAACAACTCTTTTAATTGGCTGATACTGTCCCACTTCATTATCAATCCTTATTGCAGCTTGTTGTTTCCAATATATGTTTTTTATAAGTCTAATGTCTTTCCCATCAATTTGTAGATCTGCAAGCATATCCACCATGTTGACATGTCTAACTCTATCAAAAGCCTTTGTGTAGTCAATAAAGCAAAGATGTATATCCTTGTTTACTTCTATAGCACGTTCAATAACTGTTCGCAGCATATACACAGCATTTACTGTACCCTTTCCTTCTATAAACCCACATTGTTCTTCCCCTATTTCAGGTTGTATCTTCTTCCTCACTCTTTGCATGATAATTTTTAGCAAAATCTTTGTGATGTGACTCATTATACTAATTGTTCTATGTTGATAACATTCCAAGGTTCCTGATTTCTTTGTGATTGCAATAAATACAGAGTTACATAATTCAGGAGGTATATCTCCAGAATCATATAATGTGTTCATCAGTCTGGTGACTTGCTCTAGTCCAAATTCTTCTAAAGCTTTAATCATTTCTGTTGTGATGTTATCTGCACCGGGGGCCTTGCCAGCTTTCATATGCTTAAGAACATTTCGAACCTCCATCTCCAAAATTGGCGGTCCTTCATTATTAAATCTAATATCATACTGTTCGTCTCTGTTATCATCATAAAGGTGTTTCACATAGTCTGTCCATACATGTAGAATCTGGTCTTTTTCTATTATGATTTTGCCATCTTTAGTGTTTAGACACCCTGTTGATGTACTTGTTCTTTTATTAGTAAGTTCCTGAATTCTTTTGTGCACTAATTTGGTATTTTGACTGTTGTGTTGGTTTTCAATTTCTAAGCACTTTTCCTCAAGCCATGATTCTTTTGCCTCCTTACATAATATTCTGACTTGTCTGTGGATTTCTTCATATTTGACAGAATTACTTTTGTTGAGTCTTCTTGTTTCTATGAGGTGTAAAATTTCTTCAGTCATCCATTTCTTACGACCCACCTTCTTTAATTTTGGAATAGTTGTTTCTGCAGCCACATTGATTGAATTCTTCAACGTTTCCCATTGATCATCCACATCCTGGAATAATATCTCTAGATCAGACAATATTTCAAATCTGTTCTGTACTTCTATGGTGAATTTGTTTTGTATTTCCTTGTCATTACTCAATGTACACAAATCATATTTAGTGTTTCCTGTTATATACTTGACTTTCTTCAACTTTATCCTCAATGTTCCTGTGAGTAATCTGTGGTCACTATAACAATCAGCACTGGGAACTGTTTTTGCTACTGTTAGCGCGTTTCTAAATCTTCTGCTTATGAGAATGTAGTCAATCTGGTTTCTAATCCTGCTATCAGGACTCCTCCATGTCCATAATCTTCTAGGGTGTTGCTTAAACCAGGTGTTTCCTACAATCATTTCCTGTTCTTTTGCCCACTCCACGAGTCTGTATCCTCTTTCATTTCTCTCTTTTAAACCATAGTTTCCTACTGTGTATCTATCCCCTTGATTTCCTACTTTTGCATTGAAGTCCCCTATTATGATGTTTATTTCTGAATTTTTACATTTCTTTAAGGCAGCCTCTATGTGATTATAAAATTCTTCTACACTATCTTCACTGGATTCTCCTGTTGGTGCATATACTTGAATAATATTTATGCTAAAAGGTCTGCCACTTAATTTAACTAGTAGAACTCTGTCTGACACGGCCCAATATCCTTGAACAGATGTTGATGTTTTCCGGTCCAAAATAATTGCCACTCCCCTATGACGATCTTCACCTCCAGAATAAATAATCTTGAAATCGTCATCTATCTTGATGCCTGATCCTGTCCATCTCGTTTCGCAAATACCTAAAATATTAATTTTTTTTCTTTCAATATCTTGTTTTATGTTCTCTAATTTTCCGTCGTTGTTTAACGTTCTAACGTTCCATGTTGCTAATTTTAACGTCTCTGTCCTTGTCTTGCGATGATCAGTCTTAAAGCGAGTCATGATATACTAGGCACTTTTAAAGAGGTAGTTTGCCGTTGCTTTCCTCTATGGCAGTGACCGTACTGGTCGGAGACCGCATTGACTCAAGAAGAGCTCTTCTGCCTGCCGTCGCAAATTCGAGACCATGACCAACGAATATCTGTCGGCTGCCCTCAAATTTCATCCACCACCTGCCTTCCGTGGCTTCTTTTGAAAACTTTCAATAAAAGAGCACAAAATAACATCACATAATCGACAGGAAAACACTATTCGCAGGAAATCCATAGGAAATCACACGAAATCCAAAGGAAAACACTAAATAGCGTCCCCCCGAAAAGTACGCGTCATCCTGTCGCCATTGTATGTCCTGGTACCATGTTAGAGTGAGTCGACCTCAGAGTCCAGGTCATGTGAACACACACAAACTCAGCTTCCAGGCGGATTTGAACCCACGAACACCGGACTGACAGCAACTCGACACTGACTAGCCAAGAACATGACACTGTATTTGACTCATACTTTATATCCCGTCCTCTTATTATATTATTCACGAAATCAATACACGAAGATTACAGAATGATAACAGCTGCTAAATTACCACATGCAGGGAATATGCGGTTGGACGAGTGGCTAGAACGCCGGATTCTCCTTCGGGAGATCCGGGTTCGAATCCTCGGTAAGGGTGGGATTTTTTTCTGTCAGGGGCAAAAAGAAAATCCCAACCTGCAGAGTTCGCGACGACTGCACTAGCCAGGCGGCCTTAAGTCCTCAGACTCAAAGACCCCTCTGCCATACACCGCAAGGTATTATACTGGCAGTAAATGACAGTGACAGGGAATATACTATTGTTACACAATCTGGTGCAAGATGATTTACCACATCAATCGTTACTTAACGTCATGGGTAATCTGCACTTTAACCATCCGATATTCCTGATCTTTCCTAAGCTGGTAGATGTCCTTCAAAAGCCCTAGTGGACACGAAGACTAATCCTGTTGTTTCTCGAGATGTTGAATTCCACTCGGCTTAACGAACATTTCTGCTGAACTTGATTCTTTAACTTAATCTGGTGTTGTCCCAAGCCCATATAGTTTTTCAAAAAAATATTATTTGGGGTCGCCCTAGATAAAGATCGACTTGCCTGCAATAGGACACTTGATTCTTCATCACATGCTGCAGCCTCATCACTTGATTCGGACGTCGTTAAATGTATCTGATTTAGAAACACACCACATGCATATTAAAGACTTATGTCATTGAGCCGTACCGCTTGGTCTCGAGGTATGGTGTTCGCCTCGAGTGCTGGAAGTCCCGGGTTCAAGCCCCGGTGAGGGCCGGGATTTTTTCACGTGGATTTCTAGTAACAAAATTTCCCCTGGTCTCAGGGTAGTGAGATCGGACGCCTGTGTGTATTGTTGCGCACGTAAACAATCCTATGGCAGTTGGAAATCGAATAAGAGTAGACTAACGGCGCTGCTACGGTGAATGCATAGTGAGACAGCTGGAGGACACTCAGAACCCTTCACCATAAGATCCGGAGTACGACAAGGTTGTGTCCTGTCCCCTCTCTTGTTCATAACATATATAGACAACATATGTAAAGAAACCAGCCAAACAGAGACCACAATAACACCGCATGACGAGAACACAGAAGAAGAACCAACTGCAAATCTAACCATTAGAGAACTTCTGTTTGCGGACGACCAAGCACTAATAGCAAAATCAGAAGCTGAATTACAAGACCACATGAATAGTCTAAACGAAATGTGTTGGGAACATAACATGAAAATTAGCACAAGTAAAACAGAGGTAATGACTAGAATTAAAGACGAAAAAGCAACAACGATTCACCTAAACGAACATCCCTTGAAACAAGTAAAGAGTTTCAAGTACCTAGGAAGTATAATATCATGAAATGGCAAATCAGAAGACGAGATCGAAAATAGATGCAATAAGGCAAACCAACTCATTGGACAAATGGCACCAATACTAAAGAACAAACATGTATCAATAACTACTAAGAAAGCACTTTACAACACAATCTTCCTACCAACTTTATGCTACCAATGCCAAACCTGGACAATGACAGAAAAAGAGAAAAGAAAAATCACAACAACAGAAATGAGATTCCTGAGAAGAATACTCAACGTATCAAGAAGAGATAAGATCAGAAATGAAGATATCAGGACTAAAGTGGGGGTTATAGATGCACTAGATTTTATTAGAAGGCAGCAAGTCAAATGGTTTGGCCATGCAAGTAGGTTACCAACTAACAGTATACCACAAGTATTGATGTACAGACCAGATGGAAACAGCGGAAGAGGCCGACCACGTAAACGATGGACGCAGGGAATAACAGAGTCCATGGGAATATCGATACATGAAGCTCATAAGCGGGCACTCTCCCGCTGTTTATACTTCACCTCGACACCGCAAGGTACAAGAGAAACATGATGAGATGAGACGAGATGAACGGCGCTGCCCGGGCAAAATTTCGAATTAAACATCTACGGTAGATACTGAACTACAACAGTTCCACTCATATATTCGCCACAAGTTTCGTGCATCAAAATCTGACAACAACACGTTCAGTCATGCAGAACTCTACAAAGTAATAGTTAGAGACAACATCGAGTGTGCTTTTCCAAATGTAGAAATCGCCTTGCGCATATTTTTAACATTAATGGTTACGAACTGTTCAACTGAGTGCTCTTTTTCTCGGTTGAAACGTACAAAAAATCCAAGTAGATCGACAATGAAACAAGAAAGGCTTGATTCCTTATCTTTGCTGATGATTGAGGCAGACTTGTTGCGCAAAATTAACATTGATGATGTACTCAAAAACTTTGCCAGACGTAAATCTAGAAAAAAGAACTTTAAAATGTAAATGTGTGCTCTCTCTGACTTTCTTATCTATCAAAAAAGTTACAGTATTTTTGTCTACTATTATTACAAAATTAATTAACTATTAATTTTAATACAGAAATACCTTATTGTAGGTTTTATATGAGTGATAGTAGTACAAACATATGTGTTTACATTTCACAACTGTTTTTCTTTGTTAGTTTTTAGCATAATATTGAACATACCAGCAATCAGTGGAGGATTGGGGGCCCGGGGCAGTAGGGGGCACCCATGTGGGTTTGTGCCTAGGGCACCAAGATGGCTTAATCCGGCCCTGAATCTACCCAAAGTATTTCAGGATCCTCGCCGGTGCTATGGAGTTCGTGCACCGAGCTGAGTTTCTCTCGACTCAGGCTTGAGTTAGGAGTAGAACGGGGCACTAATGGCTTATACCCGTGTACCGTGATGTTGATCCATCGACTAAACTAAAAACTAAACTAATGTCTGACAGTTTTATTTTAATCCATTAATTAGTAACAATGCTTTTTATGCTCTATCTTGGAAAGGTCGTCTTTCCTGTCCCATAACAAAGATAGCTAAATCAATGGCCGCGTTTCTCTGAATCTCATGTTTCTTTTCCACCTATTGATGCATTATATTAGAGTTATCTCCCACTGTCTTATCTTTACGCCCATCCTTAGGCTAGAACCTCGCTGTCGTAAGCGTGTTGGTACGGTTGTTTGCTGTTTCTTCTCGTTCACTTATTATCACCCGTTGCCTCGAGGATATGTCGAGGGGGTGGACAGAGGTGATGTGGTAAGATGTTCAGCAAAGCGGGGTGTTCAGAAAATCGGATATCTTGATGAAGAATCAGAAAACATATCAATTTTGATTTCGATAAAGTATGTGTACATGTTATGTTGCTTCCGGATGTTGAATGAAAGAATGTATGAGAGGAAAATGGGAAGGAGGGTAAATGTCAGACTTTCCTGCGTGCCCAATTCTTAAACCTTTTAAAATAAAGATTTTCGTTCGTTCGTTCGTTCGTTTCGGTCCCCAGCATGGCGGTTAGGCATTGAACCGCTACGGCCTCTGGAATATTTATCCTTGTGGTTGCGGTTTGCATTTCGCATTTTCCTCATGTTGGACTGGTAGTATATGGTTCCATCGCCCTGCTACTGAGCGAGTGGGTGGCGCGAATCTGTGAGCTGTGATATTCACGTGGCATGCTTCTACATGTCCGCTTTTGTTTGTACAGTGACCTGCATGTTCGGAACAATGGCTACCGGCTGTTGCTGAATTTACTGATTTGCCTTTTCGGTTCACGTGTGCATTTTTCATGAGACTCCTGGGAGTCGGCGCTGGAGCTACAGAGTTAGTGCTTAATGCGACACCTTCGGTGGGTCGCCCTGCGGACAGAGACGGAGCCATGTGAGAAACCCCGGGTCAATGAGGTCTTTCTGGTGGCTGCCGATTCCATCGACTATGAACTATGGTTTTCGTGGAGGACTTTTGTGTTGGCATTCTCGCGGCGGCATTATGAACAGTACACCTGTGCGGGCTGTTGGATTGCCGAGACTCCTGTCTCTTCCACTTTTCACATTGGACAGTGAGGAGCATTTTGTGTGATATGCACTGGCACAGGAACGGATCATAGTGTGGACTACCCGTTGCTGTGAAGTTGGAACCTCGATTAACTAACTAACTAACTAACTAACTAACTAACTAACTAACTAACTAACTAACTAACTAACTAACTAACTAAACTAACTAACTAAGTAACTGACTAACTAACTAACTAACTCACTCACTCACTCACTCACTCACTAACTAACTAACTAACTAACTAACTAACTAACTAACTAACTAACTAACTAACATCTTGTGTTGTTCATTGTATGTGTGTTGTATTTGTGAGTGTGTTGTATGTGTGTTGCATATATATATATATATATATATATATATATATATATATATATATATATATATATATATATATATATATCTTATATATAAATTAGGATGTGTGTCTGTATTTATGTATCTATGTATGTCCTTTATGCGCTCGCGAACGGCCCATCCGATTGAGATGAAATTTTCTACACGCCTTCCTTTCAGTCCATAGCAGCCAACTGTGATATTTTTTTAGTGTGAAATCGGCTGCTTACCGAATATTATTTCATTTTTCATTTTTAATTATAATTTCATATATCTCAGGGGACCTAACTCTGTAAAAGTTATTTCAAGGGGCATAACTTTTCTGTATAACTTAAAGTCATATTGTGGCATCGTTTTCAAAGATTTATAAACTCTTTGTCCATAGTTATATACCGGCATATGAGATATAATAAATAATGATACAATCTGTAAGGCATTTTCAAAGTTTTCATAAAAATAATGCACAATGCATAACATTGTAACTCATCTTTTTTTGCTTAAGAAGTTACTGTAGTCATGCAGGTGATTAGAAAGAGTTTTCATTAAAAATAATGGATGGTGTGTGGAAGGACATTCTTTTAAGTTACTTTTTTTGTTGTATGAATTTAATGAGAACTTATATGACTACTTATATGAATTAAATGACAGGGTCAGGCAGACAGATAGACAGACAGACAGACAGATAGACAGTCGGGAACAGGAACTTATATGACTACTTATATGAAGTAAATGAGATGCTCCCCACCAGGGACTGGGCGAAGCCGGGCAGGGTCAGGCAGACAGATAGACAGACAGATAGACAGACAGATAGACAGTCGGGAACGGGAACTTGTATGACTACTTATATGAATTAAATGAGATGCTCCACACCAAGAGCTGGGCAGTGCCGGGCCGGGTCAGACAGACAGACAGACAGACAGACAGACAGACAGACAGACAGACAGACAGATAGACAGACAGACAGTCAGTCGGTAACGGGAACGAGAACTTATATGACTACTTATATGAATTAAATGAGATGCTCCCCACCAGGGTCTGGGCGAAGCCGGGCAGGGTCAGCTAGTATATATATATATATATATATATATATATATATATATATATATATATATATATATATATATATAACACAAACACACACTTCACTTGGGATATGTAAAGCAGACTCTAGGTCAAGCTCTGTGAGCCAAATGACAGCAAGCTGTAAATACTTCTACATCTTTGAATATACATCTATCTATTGACAGGCGTTTGCTTGTATACAGGCTAGAAATATGAGCTGCAGTCATTGCCCAGGCATGTGATATATATCTGACGCCTTGAACAGAAGCGGGTAGACTGTTGATGGCAGTTGTCCTGTTTGCTTACACCTGATCTCAGAGGTACACGGAGAAATGTTTGGGGTTCTCGATGTAGTAGTCTCCGAAACGTGCCTTCATGGAGGCATCTATTGGTCTGTTACCGTTCTGATAAGTTTATTCTCATTATCTGGATATCTACATTTCTTCTTCTTCTTCTTCTTCTTCTTCTTCTTCTTCTTCTTCTTCTTCTTCTTCTTCTTCTTCTTCTTCTTCTTCTTCTTCTTCTGCTGCTGCTGCTGCTGCTGCTTCTGCTGCTGCTGCTGCTACTTCTGTTTTCTCCTCTTTCTCGTCCGTCCTTATCATCATCAATATCGTCTTCTGCTTCTTCTTGTACTACTACTACTACTACTACTACTACTACTACTACTACTACTACTACTACTAATACTACGACTACTACTACTACTACTACTACTACTACTACTACTACTACTATCACAATTACTACTACTACTACTACTACCATTTACAACAACAACAACTACTACTACTACTACTACTATTTACAACTACTACTATCACAATTACTACTACTACTACTACTACTACTAATGGCATGCTAATGAAGACATGAACACTATTCACAAAGACATGCATCACTACATGAGTTATCTCCTCCTGCTAGGCAGATAAACCCCAACAGACCGCACACGGCTAGAGACGGCTCGAACAAAGCTACTCTGTGTCTGCTTGTGGGTGCGTTCTCTCTGTGGACTAGACATCATCCCTGACTAGAGAGATTATTGATGGTACACAACTCCGTCTACGCTGCTACCTTGTTAATAATTATCTCCAGATCAACAACCTGAGAATGTTCCACGCTTCAAGTTGTGCTCTGTGAGTAATCTCAACAAACGTTCTACAAAATTACTAGCATACATTATCATGGGCATGCCCGGACAGAAAGACCAAAGTTGCATTAGAGCATCGGCAATGTACACCTTATGGAGATGAGCGGACAAATGCTCGTAAAATAAGAGGTGAGGCATAGACACTGACAATGGAGAGGACACACACCTGGGACACGAGTTAATCATGATTGCCACGTTCTACAAAGGGCCTGCTCCACGCTGGTGATCGCTGTCTACACAAGGAGGCACATGGCGCAGATGCTAGCACTTTCGCCTGCTGCTCTATGTGCTCAGTGACTCGCTTCCGCATATGAGTGGCACCTTGCAGTCTTGATAGACCAAAGTATGTGAGTTGGAATGTGGCCAAAATTCCATCACAATGCCTGGGCAGAGCTTCAGAGAAACATGTAGTGCCCAAACGACATGTATCCTCTCCTCTCGGCCTAGCCGTGTGTGTTCCAAAGGAATGGGTAACCAATACGTCTGGCACAAGGTAGGCTGCAGACGCTGGCGGCTTAGCGTCAAACCTCCGAGATCTCGTTTCCACGAGCAGGTGGCGAGTGATGGCCAGACCCTGGAACTTAAGGGACCCGGCTTAGTGGCTTTCAGCCCAGTCCCACAGGTGAAGGCCTCGTACGATCCTGGACCACAAGGACGCGTACATCTGTCAATCACAAGTGTCCGGACCTGTGTAAAGCGTGCACTATCGTCAGACTCCCCGCCTGACTTTAGCGGATCCCGCAACCACCGGGAATAGTCCCGCCGGAGATATCGCAGGAGATATCGCTCGTCTGTTGCGAGCAAATCTCCCATCCTTCCACTACGCGGATCTCGCGACCGGCGAGAATGGGCCCGCCGGAGATATTGCTCGCCTGCTGCGGACAAATCTCTACCGAGACTGAATAAATAAAGAAACGATAAAAGTAGTGGTATTTAAATTGCGCTTGCGCCCCCACCTATGCTACACCCTTCCTGTGTCTTCACAAAGTCGGCAAAATAGTTGCATGTTCTTACATCACGTTGCAATCAACCCCATGATTTTCGGCCGTTTGTAGTTTACTAGGCATATTTACATTTAGTAGTTTGCCATTGCATACTGAACGACCGACATTGATACCACTGTTAGAAATCAACACATGGCGGTCTGCTTCCAAAGAGTCTGCAGCTGATTTCGAAGACCGAATGTTGGATTTCGAATCGCCTTGGCTACCCGCTCGCCAGAGTGGCCGGTGAAGGTAGACTGAAGTGTTTTAACTGATCTGTTCTCCAGCTCTACTCATTCTACAACGTGTACCAGAACACTCCCTGAGAAGTGAAGACACGCGATGTGATACTAACCACATCACCAGGGACAGCTGATTATTCTACACAAACCTGGAGCCAATACCATGTAATACTAACCACATCACCAGGGACAGCTGATTATTCTACACAAACCTGGAGCCAACACCATGTGATACTGAACCACATCACCAGGGACAGCTGATTATTCTACACAAACCTGGAGCCAGCACCATGTGATACTAACCACATCACCAGGGACAGCTGATTATTCTACACAAACCTGGAGCCAGCACCGTGTGATACTAACCACATCACCAGGGACAGCTGATTATTCTACACAAACCTGGAGCCAGCACCATGTGATACTGACCACATCACCAGGGACAGCTGATTATTCTACACAAACCTAGAGCCAGCACCATGTGATACTAACCACATCACCAGGGACAGCTGATTATTCTACACAAACCTGGAGCCAGCACCATGTGATACTAACAACATCACCAGGGACAGCTGATTATTCTACACAAACCTGGAGCCAACACCATGTGATACTGACCACATCACCAGGGACAGCTGATTATTCTACACAAACCTGGAGCCAGCACCATGTGATACTGACCACATCACCAGGGACAACTGATTATTCTACACAAACATGGAGTCAACATCATATACCTAAAATACCTCACTGCACAGAACATTGCCATTAACTTTGTCCCCACGTACACCCAGTCGGCCTGTGCATGAAAACGAATCGTGGACTTGACCTATATCTGAATCCCGTTGGTTTTGGTTCGTGATTAAGACTTTCTCGCAGCCCTTGTCCATTTGAATAAATGAGGCTTCATCCTTTTCCAGCTGACTTCTTCCTATGTAATCTTTTTTTTATCGTCTTCATTGAATTTGTGTGCTGAATGTGTGCGACTAAAATGTCTGTACAGACATGCACATTAAAGCCTTCTATCTCAGACTAGATAAATGCAACATGCTCTATCGATTGCCATTTGTTTTGTTGGGATTTGTGTGTGATGTTTACCTTGTGTGCGTGTTCCTGTCTGGAAACGTAAAATGTCAACTATAAGTGCGCTGAAAATTTTTACAACTGCCCAGAGAGATTCCAAAGAATCACTCAATGTTCCAGATGTCAGAGGGCCGGCCACAGCAGAGCAATATGTCGCAGTAAGACAGAAATCTGCCGTTACTGCGCCGATCACCACGCCTTCAAGGAGTGTCCGCTGGCCAAGCTAGACACGGACTTCCGAGCTCCTAACAACAGAAGAAAGTGCGCCAACTGCCTGGGCAAGAATGGAGCAAGATACTTGGGCTGTCCGTACCTGTAACGACACAGAGACGTCTTGAAGACTGCCATCACCATAAGGACACCATGCAACGAAGCAATGCGGAGGTGCGAGACAGCCACGGGTTGATCACAAGCTGAAAGAGCCCAACTGCAACGCCACATAGACGAGCTAAAGAAGCAAATCAAGCAACTCCTAGCACCGCCACAAACCAGCGACAATGAAAAAACTGCTTGTTGAAATGAAGGAGATACAGAAAAACATCAAACAAGAGATGGAGCGCATGTCCGAGATGAAAAAGGAGAACTAAGAAATCCTACAAATGATCAAGACTGAAAGAGAATTGCATAGAGCTTAAATGGAACTCTTTCAAATCAAACCAACAGAAGCCATACAAGAACTCACAGAGAAACCGCAAGATGAAAACCAATAGACCGAGCCTGAACCGCAAGCTAAAGCCAGCAGCCCAACTACAACGCCCAAGAGGGAACCACTATCCCTTCGGATCTCTGAAGGAGGCACAGAATACCCAGTTAGAAAGGAGGAACTCCAGCGCGAGGAATTCAGAAGGAGCTGGGAAGAAAAAGAAAAGAAGAAGCCTAAGAAACTCCGGGGGAAACCGATGGAATACCCAGTCTTACACCACGACTGTGAGACAGACTTCGAGTAATATATAGATGACGGTAACATCGTCCCATGGCTGACCACGCTGGAAGAAAACTGAAGGCAGCAGATACTCAAACGCGTCAGTGAAAACAGGCGCAAGGAGGAAAATGAAAACGTCGAAAAGCTCCTACAAAAAATACACACAAAAGGAGACAAAAAAACCAAATAAAAAGTCCTTATAAGGACTGCACCAACCAAGCCAGACGAGCCAGGAGCCTGCACCAACAAAGAAAACCACAAGAACAGACGAGCACAAAGGATAGCCGCCGACCGATCCCCCAGCTGACGTCACAGACACAAACCAACATAACCAGTCCGAGATAGGACTCACAAGACAAGAATTAGGGTGAATAAACCCACAAAAACCACGGACCTCAACAATAACCGACGCTGAGGAAGCAGGTTGAACTAGGCCGAATTTGGAATTTTTGTTTTGAAAATTGGAATTGGAATACAACTGCCCAGCGTTTCCAGAAATATCTTTGTCGATGGACATTGCGCGGAGAGCCAGGTAATATGGACTGCCGAATGGCGAGCACCAATAATAAATAAGTCATGCGTGTGTTTAATAGAGTAATACTTGCACTAAAGTGAGTGTGCCGTGACATTCAAGAAAAGACACGGGCAATGCGGCAATAGCAAGTCTAAACATTGGCAGGAGAGATGGATCATTTCCTAGAATCCTGTTTGTAGTCTGGCTCATCTACTGGCCTAGGCTGAGTCTTGTGGTATAGTCGTTGTATACTAGCCTTAACGATCTCCTAGGTTCAGACACCATGCATAGTTTCCGTCAAGCGACTGAAATCAGCGTAATTCTGATCATGTTCATGCAATGCACAAGAGCAGTAAAGATGTGCAGATCATGCTGGCTTGAGTCCTGATTATACTTGTTGTTCAATATTCTAGGAATCTAGGTTGTACCGTGTCTATATTTTCTTGTACAATATTCTAGGCTGAACCGTGTCTCTATTTTCTTGTACAGTATTCTAGGCTGTACCGTGTCTCTATTTTCTTGTACAGTATTCTATTTTAGTTTAGTTTAGTCGACGGATCAACATCACGGTACACGGGTGTAACCCATAAGTGCTCTGTTCTACACGTAACTCAAGCCTGAGTCCGGAGTATCTCAGCTCAGTGCACGAACTCCGTAGCACCGGCGAGGATCCTGAAATACTTTGGGTAGATTTTTAACTCAAAATTTTGCCGGGCAACCCTGTTAGGCTACTCTTTTTTCGATTTCCAACTGCCAAGGGATTATTTACGTGCGCAACAATACACACGGGCGTCCGATCTCACTACCCAGAGACCAGGGGAAAATTTGTTACTAGAAGTTCATGTGAAAAAATCCCTACCACTCAGCTCTCTACCCCCCCCCCCCCCCACCCACCCGTTCTAGTTCTAGGCTGTACCATGTCTATATTTTCGTGTACAATATTCTATTTCTATGTTGTACTGTGTCTATATTTTCTGTACAATATTCTAGGCCAGTGGTTCTCAACCGGTGGGGAATTCCCCCCCCCCCCCAGGGCAGAATTTTGGGGATTCCAGGGAGGGGGGATGAAGATTATTTCAAAATTGAGTTAATACAAGAACCGATTACTAGATCGTGTTATTCCCTTCATACTTTACGGTTCTGTACGTCTCACCCTTCTAAAATTCATTTTATAAAGTAAGTAGACCCACAAATCACGTTTTATGTGGACGTCTAGACTTGTTTTAGTATGTGCTATTAAGTTTAGCTTCCATTATTACGTATACTGTGGAGGGGCAGGGGGACATTTTTAGGGAGGAAAAACGAAAGGGGGGGGGGGTGGGGGAAATTGCGTTCTAAACATATGGTGAGGGGGGGGGAATGATGTCCTGAAAATATAGTGATGGGGGGCACGGGCCAAAAAAGGTTTAGAACCACTGTTCTAGGCTGTACCTTCTCCATATTTTCTTGTACAACTTTCTAGGTTTTACCACGTTTTTTTCGTACATTATTCTAATTCTGTATTGTACCATGTCTATATATTAGTGCTCAGTATGATAGTTCTAGGTTGCACCATGTCTATATTTTCTTGTACAATATTCTAAACGGTACGTTGTCTGTATTTTCTTGTATAATATTCTAGGCGCTACCATGTCTATATTTTCTTGTACAACATTCTGAACTTTAGATTGTGTATATATTCCTGTACAATATTCCTTGGTTTACCTTGTATATATCTTCCTGTACAATATTCCGAGTTGAGTGCTTGGTTCTACACTGTGAGCCGTAAGATTGCATACGGAATCCTTTTACGTCTATCCACGAATGAGTGTGTTGTCAACTGTATGTTCAGGAAAATAGTGTGTGGCCTATTACCGAGCTTACTGGTTTGCCTTTTGCAGCATTACTTATGGAAATGTTGGGTTTCTCATGAGTGCTGCTTTCATTGACGGTGAACTGTAGTTCTAGTGGCGGACTGTTGTGTTGACATTTTGACAGCGGCCTTTTGCATGCCTGCGTGTGCGTTCTTTTGATTTTGTCGGGGCGCGGTCAGGTTTACTTTTGATACTGTCGGGGCACGGTCAGGTTTACTTTTGATGCTGGACAGTGTGTGGTTTCCGCCAGCGCAGACATGGAGCAATTATTGGGTGACCCGTTGCCCTAAAGATGGAACCGCGGCTAACTAACTAACTAACAAACTAACTATCTAACTAACAAACCAACTCTAACTAAATAACCAACCAATCAGCCAACTAACTAACTAACTATCTAACCAACCACAAACCAACCAACTAACTATCCGACTAGTTGTTGTTTGTCCATCAAGAATGATGATGACCATTCATTTCATCCAGTGGGGTTGAAGGTGTGGAGCCTTGGGTTCTAAGATGGCTGATAAGGCCTATTTTGGCTCGAAATGTTCTTTGACAATGTGGGCAAAGAATGCTTGACGTCTCTGGAGGAGGATTTCCTGCAGTGGTTTTTCTGTCCTGCCTTTTCTTCACAGCTCTTGCAGTCCTGGTTGCCTCACATATGACTGCACCTTTGTGTAATGATGCACGCCATGAATTTCGGTCTCTAGCTGCAGCCTCCCAGGTGTCATGATGAATTCCAAAAGCATTCAGTGAAATTTTCAGAGTGTCTTTAAAACGTTTCCTCTGGCCACCTTGGGAGCGTTTACCACAACGCAGTTCGCTGTAGAAAATTTGTTTAGGGAGCCTGTGATCTGGCATGCGGGTCAAGTGACCAGCCCAGCGAATCTGATTCTTCATCAGTAGAGTGTGGATACTGGGCATGGATGCTCTTTCTAGGACTTCAGTGTCTGGAATCTTGTCTTGCCATTTAATCTTCAGTAGCTTCCTTAGGCAGACTGTGTGGAAGTGGTTTAATTTCCTAGCGTGTCGCTGATAAACAGTCCAGGTTTCACAAGCATATAGCAGTGTGGATAATACAACTGCTTTGTAGACTTTTAGCTTTGTTTGCAGGCTTATTCCAGTTCTGTCCCATACATTCTTGTACAGTCTGCCAAAGGCTGCACTGGCCTTGGAGATTCTTGCATTCACTTCGTCATCGATTGTGGCAGCTTGTGATACAGTGCTGCCAAGATAGGTGAATTTGTCCACAACACTTAGTCTATGGTCATTCACTTTGATATTCAACACAGTGTGATTATTCCCTGGAGCTGGCTGGTACATAACTACAGTCTTCTCCAAGTTGATATTGAGCCCAAAGTTGGCACAGGCATGTGAGAAAGCTGAAACATTATGTTGCATGTCCGCCTCTGAGTTGGCGTATGGAGCGCAATCATCAGCAAACAGGAGCTCTCTGACGGTGCCGCTGTTAATTTTGGTTTTAGCTTTCAGCCTTCTGAGATTGAATAACTTGCCATCCATACGGTAGTTGATGTCTATTCCAATGTCGTCGTTCTCGAAGGCATTCATCAACATGGCTGAAAACATGAGGCTGAACAGTGTTGGTGCCAGGACACATCCTTGCTTCACTCCATTGGTTAGAGGAAAGGGTTCAGACAGTTCACCATTTTCCTGTACTCTTGCCTGCATGCCGTCATGAAATAGCCGCACTATTTGGACAAACTTTCGTGGACAGCCATATTTTGCCATAATCTTCCACAGTCCTTCTCTGCTGACTGTATCAAAAGCCTTGGTAAGGTCAATGAAAGTGGAGAACATTTCGCAGTTCTGTTCCTGACATTTCTCTTGCAGCTGCCTTGCAGCGAAAATCATGTCAACAGTTCCACGTTCTTTTCTGAAGCCACATTGACTCTCAGGAAGAAGACCTTGATCGAGATGGGCTGTGAGGCGATTGAGAAGAATTCTGGTGAGTATCTTCCCTGCAATTGAAAGCAAGGAGATGCCTCGGTGGTTGTCACAGGATTGGCGGTTTCCTTTACGTTTGTAAAGGTGGACTATTGACGCGTCCTTAAAATCTTGTGGAATGGTCTCGTTCATCCATATGTTTGTGAAGACTTGGTGAAGCTGCTCTGTTAGGACCGGCCCACCTGCCTTGTATATCTCTGATGGGATGGAGTCAGGACCAGGTGCCTTGCCGCTGGAGAGTTGCTGGATGGCTTTGTTTATTTCCACTATGGTTGGCAGGTCACCAAGTGTCTCATTGGTGGGAACTTGAGGAAGGCAGTTGATGGTTTCATCATCGAAGAAGGAAGTTGCATTTAAGATTTTGCTGAAATGCTCTGCCCAGCGTTGGAGGATTTCTTTCTTATCGGTGACCAATGTTCCCCCGTCTGCACTGAGGAGGGGAACTATGCCTGGTGATGTAGTACCATAGACCGCTTTCAGTGAGTCGTAGAAGTTTTTCATATCATGTCTGTCAGCAAAGCCCTGAATTTCATCAGCTTTGCTGCTCAGCCAGGAGTCCCGCATGTGCCGAAGTTTCTGCTGCACTACTCTCTGAATGTTCTCGAAAGCATCTTTTTTTGATGTTGACTTTGGGTCATTCAAATGTGCCTTGAGGAGAAGATGTTTCTCGGCCAGCAATTGGTTGATGTCTTCGGAATTTTCATCAAACCAGTCTTTATGCTTTCGGGGGGCTAACCGACTATCCGACTAACTAACTAATCAACGAACCCACCAACTAACCAACTAAGTAACTAACTATAAGAGTCGTTCATTTAAAACTACTTTCAGTGGTTTTATTAGAAAAGCATGAAAGAAACATTAAAAGGGGTGGTAGAATTAAACAAAGCATTCGTTTTGAATGAATTATGCACCATGGGTTGGTCAAAGGAAGTTGCCGTAGACATTCAGGCAAGCATCCCATTGCTTAGGTTTGGCGGTGAATGCCGTCCGCAAAAAAGGATTGAGATTGCTCACTGAACCAAGTGTTTACCGCGTTCATTGCGTCTGCATCTATGTGAAATCATTGCCCCTTGAGGGCTTTTTTTTAGAGGTCCGAACAAATGAAAATCACAATGCGACAAATCAGGACTATTGGCTGGATGTTGCAGAATTTTCCACTTCTTCCTTGCTAATGCTTCCTGCACAATCTTTGCGACATGCGGACGAGCATTATCGTGCAACAAAATCACACCGCGAGAAAGCACGCCGGGTCGTTTATCCTTGATGGTGTTTTGTAGCTTGTCTAGTGTTTCCAAGTAGTGGGTAGAGTTAATGTTGACACCAGGTTCTTTAAAGTCGACCAACAATAGCCCTTTATGGTCAAAACATGCGCTCAGCATAACCTTACCAGAGGAAATCTGTGACTTGAATTTTTTGGCTTTTGGTGATCCAGCATGCTTCCATTGCATGCTCTCTCTTTTGCTGCTCGGCTCAAAGTGGTGACACCATGATTCATCGCCTGCCACTATGCGGAAGAGAAATGCATCACCCTCCACTCTGTAACGCAGCAAGTGGTTCAAACATCATCCCATGCGTTCTTCTTTTTGGTGGTTAGTCAACATCCGTGGCACCCACTATGAACACACCTTCCGATATTGCAGTTTCTTACGAACGCCCTTTTCAGTTGTGCCAATTGACACATGAAATTCTTTTGCTAACGAACGTATACTTCGACAAAGGTTCATATGTACTGCTGCATAAAGTTTCGCGATGGTTTTTTCTGTTTTAACATATGCGCTTGACCCGGCCGTCGCAGATCTGTCATGAACTGACGTCCTTTCCGAAACATTCGTGCCCAGTCTGTCACTGTTGTCTTCGACACACATTTGTTACCGTAGGCTGCCTGCATTCTTCGATAAATGTCCACTGGTCGATATCCTTCAAATGAAAGAAACTGAATCACCGCTCTTTGAACTTCTTTGGACGGATTTCAAATGCACGCTCCTAATATCTATATAACTAACTGACCAACCAACCAATCAACCAACCAACCAACTAACTAACTAACTAACTAACTAATGGCTGGCTAACTGTCTAGCTAACTAACTAACCAACTGGCTGGCTGTCTAGCTAACTAACTAACTTGTTAGCTAACTATCTAACTAGCTTGCTAACTAACTTGCTAACTGACCAACTAACCAGCTAACTAAACTGACAAGCACATTAAAACCGGTGTTAAATACGCACGCCATACCCTAGTGTTAAATTCACGCCCAGCCTGATGAATGCCAGTGTCACAGTTTCTGTGACATGTGATGGGTGCGATCCGTCTGGTTGATTGAAGACTGTGCCAGCTGCTGCTGTTTGTCCCATGAATCATCTGTTGTCATTGGCCCAGGTACATGTAGTCTGATATATGTCCTTCTGATATTGTGTATATGAACGCTAATCGTGTAAGCCGATTGGGAAGAGAACCTGCCACCCGACCATATAATGCCGTATCCTGGAATATGCACAGACCTTGTACTTCAGACTTCAAAGCCATTATCTTCTGTAATACATGACCGCTGTCATGCTAGCCCCACATTTGCTGAAACCACTCGGCACTTGATGGACAATATGATCAATACATTGTCCGCCGCCTTTACTTCTCATGTCATTATTTGGTACACATTTTACTCTGGGTCTAGCCGGTAACCCTGCTACCCAGCGCATTATAACTGACCAGCACTGAGTGGGCAGGCCGGCGAGATGACCACTGCGCTAAGCTTGGACTGGAATATCACCCATGTACCTCGTGTCATCTCATCATCATATGCCATGCCGATCAACGTGGGCGGTCATGTTTCGCCATCTCACACGATCACCAGAGTCGTGGATCAGGTCTGAGTTCTTGTCTCGACTATGCCACGTGGTCAAGCCATCTAGATATTTACTTCTCTGCCTTCCCCTTGTTCTTTTCCTGTCAGTCTTGCCAGTTGTCACCACATTCTCTAGTTTATTTCTTCTCATTATGTGCCCCACAAAATGTTGACGGTCTGCATCTAATTTCGCCAATCAGTTTAAGGTTTTAATTTTTATTTTTTTTTATTTTTTTTTTTTTAGGAATTGCTCATTGCTTTTTCTGTCTGTACATGGTATTCTTTGCATTTTTCTCAGAAACCACATTACCAATGCCGTTATTTGTTTTTCAGCTTGTCTGCTCATCGTCCACGTTTCACATCCAAACAAAAGTACAGGTTCTATGTAGCACTTCAACTCTTTTGTTTTCCGTTGCAATTGGCATTTGATATCTTGCAAAAGTCTATCTTGACCATAGAGATGCTTATTCTAATCTCTTCAAGGCACCTCCCGTCAGAAGTTATGACTGTTCCGTGAGAGTTGTACCGGTTTCGTTGTTTAAGAATATTTCCATTTACTTATATATTACATAGTGATATCTTCTTCTTCCTAGTAACGACCATATTCGCTGCCTTCTTACAATTTAATCTAACACTAATAGTTCACCGTGTGCAATAACTGTATCTATTAAATGTTGCAGATCCTGTTCATTGTCTGCAATTAATACTGTATCATCCACACATCTACGGTTACTGATGTTGTGTCCCCCAATGGTGATTCCTCTTATATCTTCTAAATCTCTAAAATTAATTTCACTGTATAGGGAAAAATGATTAGGAAACATCATGTATCCCTGTCGCACATTTCTCTAAGTAGGCTTAATTTGGCTTACTTCCCTATCAATCTTAATGGCAGCTTGCTGTTTCCAATGTTTGTTTGTTTGTTTGTTTTTTTCAAATCTGAGGTCTTTTCCAACAATTTGCAGCTCTACAAGCATCTTCATCGTGTTGACATGTCTGACTTTGTCGAAAGCCTTTGTGTAGTCAAGGAAGTAATGATGTACATGTAATCTAGAGTGATCCTGTCACAGCTAGTGGAACTGCTCTGATGGGACTGTGGTAATTGTGGGACACTGTGTCAGCCACTCCAAGTGATGTGTATCATTCAATCAATCATGTGCCATTCCGGAAAGCGTGGGCGGCCAAGTCTCGCCATTTCACTCGATCACCAGAGTCGTGGATCAGCTCAGTGTTCCTGTCTCGGCCATGCCATGTGGCCAAGCCATCCAGGTATTTACTTCTCGGTCTTCCCCTTGGTCTGTTCGATCTTGCCAGTTGTCACTAAGTTCTCCAATCCATTTCTTCTCATAACATGTCAAAAAAATTCTGACTGTCTACGTCTAATTTCTCTAATCAATTTACGATTTTCATTTGTCTCCCGTAGTACTTGGTCATTGGTTTTTCTGTCTGTTCATGGTATTCTTTGCATTCTCCTCAGAAACCACATTTCAGCAGCCATCATATGTTTTTTCAGCTCCGTGTGTATACTCACGTTAAATTAATCTTTTTGTGACCGTTCAGCAGGTAACCTCGCCGTCTACACGTCTTTAGAAAATTATGATTTCTGTCAAACAGATAATAGGTGATTGATTCCGTGCTACACCACATAATTTCTGGAAGAGATTGATGAAATGGAATCTGCGATTTATGTAAGTACCCCAGAATGTATTTTCTTTGTATGGCTTCGGTGACGTGTCTTGCATGGCTCTCACTCTATCATCAACATGCTGGCGCCTATCCTATGACTTCTGGGACGTGCCTGGCACTCATTCTATCATCAACATGCTATCTCCTATCGCGTGGCTTCTGAGAAGTATCCAACTGTCACTCTATCATCAACATGTCTCCTATCCCATAACTTCTGGGACGTGTCTGGCCCTCATCTTTCATCAACATGTTGTCTCCAATCGGATGACTTTCTGGGACGTGTCTGGCTCTCACTCTTTCATCAACATGTTGTTTCCTATAGCGTGGCTACTGTGATGTGTCCAGTTCTCAATTTATCATCAACATGTTGTCTCCTTTCTCGTGGCTTCTGGGACGTGTCACGCTGTCACTCTATTATCAACATTCGACATTAGTCATTTGTCGCTGTTCCAACTTCACGGCAACGGGTCGTCCCCATTATGCTCTGGTCCCGTGCCAGCTAATATAAAACAAAATGCTCCTCAGTGCCCCATGTGAATAGTAGAACAGACGGGAGTCTTGACACATCAACAGCCCGTACAGGTGCATAATGCCGCCGGCAGAATGCCAACACAAAAGTTCTCCACAAAAAATACAGTTCATCGTCGATGGAAGCGGCAGTCACCATAAAACAAGCAGCCACACATTACTGCATAAGGCAATTCAGTCAGTTCCGTGACAGGCCGCCTGCCATTCCTTCGAACATGCACTTCAGGCTACAAACAACCGCGGATAGATGTAAAAGCACTCCATATGAAATTCACATCTCACAGTGTCGCGCTACCCGCTCAGTTCAGTAGCAGGGTGACGAAACCATACACTACCAGTACAACATGAGGCAAATGCGAATGCAAACTGTAGCCACAAGCTTAAACAGATCAGAGGACTTAACGTTTAAATGTATATCCTCTATGTTGGGGACCGGAAGTCCTATATTATCAACAAGCTGTATTCTATCCCGTGACTTCTGGTACGTGTCCAGCTCTCACTGTGCCACCAACATGTTGTCTTGAAAACAGTTCGAACCCTTCTGAACACTCCATTTTAGCCATTTCCACGTGGGTTATGTGCAGCTTGTCGAGAATATCAAGGACATAGAAGGCAACAAGCGATATGGTATTCAGACTTGTGCATGTCGTAACGATCGCTTCACACAAATACACAAACAAGACACAAGGAATGTATGGGATAGATCACAAATGTCGCAGTAAACTAGTGTCTACATGCTGGCCTGCCCACCTCGTGATCATGGGTTCAAATCCGTATCCAGGCGGATGTGTCCTGTCCCCTCTCTTGTTCATAACATATATAGACAACATATGTAAAGAAACCAGCCAAACGGAGACCGCAAGAATACCGCACAACGAGAACACAGAAGAAGAACCATCTGCAAATCTAACCATTAGAGAACTCCTGTTTGCGGACGACCAAGCTGTCGTGTCCTCCTTTAAAGTGTCGTCCCTGGAGTGAGGAGATCCGACACCCACATTATAATATTATTTTTTTTCCCCCTCAATATTCTGGAGAATCCACCCGCTTCCGTCCAACACACTCCATCAGCCTATGGACACCTTTTCCTATCACTCTCACACTGTCGTACTATGCCCCCTTCTCATACTTCCCCAACGCAACATACTCAACAACTCTTGCTTCTAGAAATTAATAAAGATTAATTTATTAAAATAAAAGTGTAACGTGTATGAGACGTGTATGCGAAGAAAATGTGTGACGTGTTCTATAAAGTGTGTAGACTCTGTCTCTCAGACAGCAACCCAGTCAGCTGATCCCAGCAAAGATAGACCACAGCACGTTACGTCAGAACATGTACTTCTCACCCGTTGCCGAAACCATCTTGCCGGATACTGCTTTGCCTCTGTAGACCTCTGGTAATCCAATTTCATGAACATCCGAAATAGACACCGGTGGTATTAACAGTTTATCATGGACCGGTTGCACTCTACACAATGTCCGTTCCTAATGTTCCTAAACAAACTGCACAAGTATTTTGTAGGGTGTACGCAGTTAGTTAGTTAGTTAGTTAGTCGACAGATCATCCTCGTTGCACATCGAACCATTCAGTCCATAAGTGCTAATTACTAATGTTAATTGTTGCTGTACTAACACTAGGTACTCTTAGCCGGTTCTCGGTTCGTTACTACTGTCTAATGCTGTGTGGTGCATCAGTATGCATCACTCTCTTTGATGAATCAATTTCCTTCTAGCGTAAGTTACGTTTCTGTATGCAACTTTATTGACTCTTGAACTGGTGTTCTTCAGAATGGGTTTTTTAATTCTTTCCCAAAACTTGTAGAGTTTCCTTGGATCTGGTAGGGAACCTAGGATAGAAACAACACATCTGGTGATAGTACTAGTCACTGATCCCTTCGGCTGAGTGTAAGCCTATCACCTTGCTTAATGATCTTTAGCTAACTAGACTTAGTCACAGAGCAGATTAGCTACCCACCTAGAGTCGAATCAGGCTATGACAAAGAAAAAATATCAGCAAACAGAATGCGGAACCCCGCCCACCAGGGACACCTACGGGAAGATCCCAATTATCCCTCATTACTCAATTCTCAACTAGTAAAGCTTATCAACACTTCACTAATCTATTCTTAACTAGCAGAGTTAATATCACGATTCTTACTCTAACTAGTTTCCACTAACAGTGCTAATCATCACACTATAGTTTAACAAGGCCACAGTCTATATTAATTAGAACTAATAGACTATATTGACTACCTTATGTAAAAACCGCCTCATTCCCGGGATGGCTACTACACTTTGCCATAACGGCACATGCTAGTTAATGTTAAATTAATCTAACACTGTAGAGCTCTCCCACAAACACGTCCATCATAATCCACGGTTCTTGGTCAACTCCCCCCTAGTTGATCCCAACTCGGGTTTATATGGCAAACTACCAAAGTTGGCCACGTGACGTTCTCCTTTATGCCCCCACACAGGTGGCACAGTGGCAGATCATCCCCTGTCAGGGATCCACCCTCCCTGGCTCCATTAATGTTAGATTTGTCATCACTGGTTGTGACATCCAAAACAATCTAGAGAGTTACTGTACAGTTCCAACAAAGAGTTTTTCCCAACACGCTGTCAATCTTCTCGATGTTCCGGAAACAAGACTTGACAGATGTACTGTTTCCTGTCTCTCGCTGCCAATTCCGGTTTGTCTCTGACTGTTGACAAACTGTCAAGCTTCTGTTCAGTGGTGACAATCCCAGCAGCCATTTCGCCTGATGTCCGGAACTATAACTGACAGACAGGGCTGTTCCATGTACTGAGCCGGGCAAGGCTATGTGATTCTAAATGTTCATAAACTGCCAACGCATTGTATCCCTTCCTTCTCACTCACCACCAAATGTGTTTATGGGCTGACACGATGTAACCTGTACAACTGTGTTTACTCTGTTAGTACAAATAGATGTCGCTGGTCGATCGTCCGCTTAATCCGAAAATCCTCTATAATAATCAACCGGATAAACACACGGTTTCATTTTGTGACATAGGCCCCCTCCTAAGAGAGTAGTCCATCTCACTCTTCTCCACCGTGAGTTTAGTCCAGATGATTCATTCTTCTTCTTCAGGAGCTGGGTGTCTTGACAAGAAATCCGCTCCAACATTTTCCTTCCCAGGAATGTACTCTACTGTGAAATTATACGGTTGAAGTAACAACGACCACCGCATCAAACGTGCGTTGAGCTTCTGAGAAGTAGCCAGGAACATCAGGGGCTGATGATCCGACTGGACCCGAAACTTAACTCCATACAAATATGGCTGAAATTTTTGCACTGCCCATACAAGGGACAAGCACTCTCTCTCGACGGTTGAATAATTCCTCTCCGCCTGTAGAAGTTTCTTACTTGCGTATGCCACAGGTTTCAAAACCGAAGCATCGTCTTTTCCTTCCTGTAACAAAGCGGCTCCAATTCCAATCGCACTCGCATCCGTTCTCAACACAAATGGTTTGGAAAGGTCAGGGAGCTGTAATACAGGTTTGCTGACCAAGGCCTCCTTTAACTGACTATAGGCATTCTCACATTCTGGGGTCCAAATGATTTGATCCGGTAATCCCTTTTTCAAGGTTTCCGTCAACGGAGCTCCCAGTTCCGTGAAATGTGGGATAAATTTGTGGTAGAACCCACACAACGAGAGAAAAGATCGCACATCCTTCTTCGTTTTTGGCCTTGGTGCATTTCTGATTTTCTCCAGGTTCTTCTCTTCTGGGACAATGTGTCCTGGAGTGATGGTGTGACCTAGAAATTCCAGAGTCTGGTAACCAATCATGCACTTGGTTGGACGAGCAGTAAGCCCTGCTTCCTTGAGCCTATTAAACACTCTCTCCAAGGATTGTAAGTGATCATCCAAGCTGTCACTGGAAATCAGAATATCATCCATGAATGAGATGATAGATGGATCCTGTAACGGATCGAGTAAAGTCCTCATCATGCGTGTAAACACACTGGGTGCATTGCTGAGTCCAAAGGGCATGACCTTGAATTCGTAGTGTCCACTGGGTGTACTGAAAGCTAACAGTGGTCGAATCTCCGGTTTGACTGGTATCTGATAGTACCCCCGACTCAGATCCACCTTTGAAAAGTACCGAGCCTTATGGAGCCTAGCGAATAACTGAGTTGGATTCGGCAAAGGTTCCACCTGAAACTGTGTATGACTGTTCAGCAGTCGGTAATCTATACACAACCGGTGTTCTCCACTAGGTTTGCGTAACAAAACTACCCCCGCATTGTATGGGGATGTGGATGGTGCAATCACGTCATCCTCCAGCAATTTTTGTATTTCCTCCTCCAGGGCCTTTTCTTTAGAGAATGGCACTGGGTAAACCTTCTGACGAACCGGCTCCTGTGTGGTCAAAGTCATCTCGAACTCCACCAACCTCGTTCGTCCTGGTTTATCCGTCAGTATCTCCTTATGAGACTTGAGAACCTGGGTTATCCTTTCCCTCTCCCGGGAGGTCAGATCAGGGTTCACTTGCACATCCCTATAGGTTTCCTGGTGTACTAAGGGATATTCCCTGCCCTCGCTGGTTCCCACTTCTGTCTCCACTGCAACTGCCATTGCCATGAGGTGTGCTGCCTTGTCTCCGGGTCTCTCTTCATATTTCCGCAAGAGATTGATATGGAAAATCTTCGACTTTCCCCGGATCCGGATCTGATAGTTGGTTCTGGATATCACCCTTTCCACGGGAAATGGTCCTTGCCAACCTATCTCCAGTTTGTTGTTTCCCGTTGGGAGTAGCAACAAGACTTTATCTCCCACCTCTAGAGATCTTTCTTTAGACCTACGGTTGTAGTAAGCCGCATGTCTTTTCCTGGCCTTTTTCAAGTTTTGATTTGCCAGAGTCCATCCCTTATGGAGTTTTTCTTTCAGTTCCTCCACGTATTGATAGGATGAGATCACTTCTTCTGACGTCCCCTCTTCAGTCCAACTCCTCAACATGGCTTCCAACGGTCCTTTGATTGGACGACCAAACAGCAACGTAGCGGGTGGTAGTCCTGTTGAGCCATGAGGAACTTCCCGATAGGCAAAGAGTGCTGCTGGGATATATTCATCCCACCTATCAGGTTTTTCCTGCGCTAGTTTCCTGAGCATTGTCATCAACGTGCCGTTGAAACGCTCTACTTGTCCATTGGCTTGAGGGTGGTAAGGGCTGGTATGTATGTGGTTAGAGTGAAACACCCTAAATACCTCCTCCATGAGTTTTCCACAAAACTGAGATCCATTGTCCGTCAGAATTTGATCCGGAAAGCCTAATCTGGTAAAGGCCTCCATCAGTGCGTCCGCCACTCTTTTCGAGTCAATCGTGGTCAACGGTATAGCCTCACCCCACATTGTACAGCAATCCACCATTGTGAGTATATACATGTTCCTCTTCCTAGTCCTGGGAAGTGGACCCACGATATCGATGGCTACCCTCTCGAAAGGAGAGTTCATGATGGGCATCTCACCCAACACCACCGGTGCTGTCCAGTGTTTCGGTGCCACCCTCTGGCACTCAGGGCATGACTTCACATACCGACGCACATCATCTGTCATTCCCGGCCAATAGTAGTGGCAGGAAATCCGCTGCATGGTGGCGGCTATATCCATGTGTCCACTAAAGGAGATGGTATGCCCCATATGAAGAATCTGGGACCGGTGAGCTTTCGGGACGACCAACTGACCGTATAGGTTGTCTCCCCTTCCTGCTCTCCTGTAGAGTATCCTATTCTTCATGTAGTACTGCCCCCGTCCTGGTGGATCAGCACTTTTCTGCAGCTTTTTGTAGCAAGGACGTAAAGTATCATCCTCACTCTGGGCAGTTCGTAGCTTCCCCGACATTGGGTTAGTCACAATTGCGTCTGCCTCTTCCGTTTTCGTCTGAGAGCGAGTCTGCATTGCTCCCATATGGATTGGCTCCCTGGGCATTCCCAGAAAGACATACCGGCAACCTAGGATGACTGGAAAAATGGGATCGGTCAATACAGCGGCCTTGATGGTGCCGGTGACGTACCTTGACCGAATCTCCACATTAGCAATAGGCAACTTCATGGTTACAGCACTCTTCTGTGCAGGCTGTATATCCAAGGTCTCACCTGTGAATTGTTCTGGATGTACCAGATCCGCAGAAATCACGGCCTCCCCGTCCAGTCCTGTGTCGTATAAACACTCCACTTGACGACCGTTAACCTCTACCAATTCCACTACAGGTGGTTTTTCCTGGTCTGGAGTCTCTTCCTCGGCCTCGACCTGTTCGGTGGGCTCCACCTTAGGTTTCCCTGAGCACACGACGAATTGAGTGTCTCCTGACTTTCCCCTGCAGTCAATAGCATTGTGCGTGTTTGACTGACATTGGTTGCACCATTTCCCTGTCCTAGATTTTCTATTGCCAGACTTGAGTGAGCTCTCCTGGTGGCGAGCTTCCTTGTTGACCTTGGCATTTTCCGTGACAACCTCCTTGGAAGTCACTTGACATGCTGCGAAGTGAGGGTTCTTAGCCTTCGATTTGCAGTCCCTCGTATTGTGAGAGGGTGACTTACAAATTGAACACCACTTCTCCGACCACGGTCGTTTTGGTGTAGAGCTTGAAGTGCTCTTGCTTCCCTCCTTCTTCTTCTCTGAACTATCCTCTGATTTTTGCACATAAGGTTCCCACTTTTTTGTTCCTGAGTTTTTGGTTTTCTTCTTGTCATGTTTCTCTTGACTTTTGGAGTTGGTGGAAAGGTTCTCCCCTGCCTCCCCATGTACCTCGACGAACCGTTCTGCTAATTTAGTCACGAGGTCAATACGTTCCGCTCCTTGTTCTCCCAGGAACGTCCTGAGAGGTTTAGACATTTGCTTCTTCAGCTGGTCGACCACCATGAGCTCTTCCAGACTCTCATAATCATGTGCGAACCCAGCCAAATCCATCCACTTGTGGAGATAAGATTTTAGACGCAAACTGTAGGCGGCAAACAACTCCCCCGGTTCTCGTTTCGCTGCTCGAAATTTTTTCCGGTAGGTATGTGACGTAACCTCGAATCGTTTCAGCAGAGCCGTCTTTAACTCGTCATAATTGTTCTCATGTCCTGGTGGCAGGCGAGTATAAACCTCGTATCCGGTCCCGCGTAATCCCTGGGATAGCTTAAGATTCCATTTGTTACGCTCCAGACCCATAGCAACTGACATAGCCTCGAAGCGTTGAAGGTACTGGTCAATCTTCTCTTTGTCCTCCTCGTAGACCGCTAAAGGAAACTTCATAGCATGGTACCCATGTCCACCTACTGGTGTTGAGCCTGGGATGGAGGAACCTCCAACTGCTCCCTTAGTTTCTCCATTAGATTGACTCTTGAGCTCGAGTTCCCTCATCCGGTACTCGTGCTCCCTTTTCTGTGCTTCCTGTTCAGCTTCTAATTTCCTAGCTGCTTGTTCAGCTTCAAATTTCCTAGCTGCTTGCTCAGCTTCCAATTTCCTAGCTGCTTGCTCAGCTTCCAATTTCTTAGCTGCTTGCTCAGCTTCCAATTTCTTAGCTGCTTGTTCCAACTCCATCCTTCTCAATTCCAACTCGGCCTTTCGCTCTTCCCTTTCTGCTTGACGATACTCTCTCTCCACTTCCTGTATGTAATCCGTTAGAGCAGACCCCGCCAATCCCATGTCCTCCCCCCTTGCCTTTAATTCTGCTGTGCTAAGTTTAGGGGTGGCCATTATACAGAGAGGTAAGCTAGCAGGTCTAGTACAATATAACTGCAAATTACTATACAGATATATGAACAAGTACTATAAATCTAGATATTACCACACACAGCACATTCACTCAGTGACAAGAGTAGAATCAGGACCACAGACCTATGCAGACGTGTGAAGTGTGAACAGGTAAGATATTAATTAGTCCTAACCCCTATCCACATTCACTCTAGCTGGATTCTCCAAAATGATATCTCCCTCTTATAACTAAAAGACCCCGCCTACGAGAGATCCCGCTGTCCAAGGATTCCGTTTACGAGAGATCCCGCTGTCCAAAGATCCCGTTTACGAGAGATCCCGCTGTCCTAAGATCCCGGACGGGCCCCCAATAATGTCGTGTCCTCCTTTAAAGTGTCGTCCCTGGAGTGAGGAGATCCGACACCCACATTATAATATTATTTTTTTTTCCCTCAATATTCTGGAGAATCCACCCGCTTCCGTCCAACACACTCCATCAGCCTATGGACACCTTTTCCTATCACTCTCACACTGTCGTACTATGCCCCCTTCTCATACTTCCCCAACGCAACATACTCAACAACTCTTGCTTCTAGAAATTAATAAAGATTAATTTATTAAAATAAAAGTGTAACGTGTATGAGACGTGTATGCGAAGAAAATGTGTGACGTGTTCTATAAAGTGTGTAGACTCTGTCTCTCAGACAGCAACCCAGTCAGCTGATCCCAGCAAAGATAGACCACAGCACGTTACGTCAGAACATGTACTTCTCACCCGTTGCCGAAACCATCTTGCCGGATACTGCTTTGCCTCTGTAGACCTCTAGTAATCCAATTTCATGAACATCCGAAATAGACACCGGTGGTATTAACAGTTTATCATGGACCGGTTGCACTCTACACAATGTCCGTTCCTAATGTTCCTAAACAAACTGCACAAGTCTTTTGTAGGGTGTACGCAGTTAGTTAGTTAGTTAGTTAGTCGACAGATCATCCTCGTTGCACATCGAACCATTCAGTCCATAAGTGCTAATTACTAATGTTAATTGTTGCTGTACTAACACTAGGTACTCTTAGCCGGTTCTCGGTTCGTTACTACTGTCTAATGCTGTGTGGTGCATCAGTATGCATCACTCTCTTTGATGAATCAATTTCCTTCTAGCGTAAGTTACGTTTCTGTATGCAACTTTATTGACTCTTGAACTGGTGTTCTTCAGAATGGGTTTTTTAATTCTTTCCCAAAACTTGTAGAGTTTCCTTGGATCTGGTAGGGAACCTAGGATAGAAACAACACATCTGGTGATAGTACTAGTCACTGATCCCTTCGGCTGAGTGTAAGCCTATCACCTTGCTTAATGATCTTTAGCTAACTAGACTTAGTCACAGAGCAGATTAGCTACCCACCTAGAGTCGAATCAGGCTATGACAAAGAAAAAATATCAGCAAACAGAATGCGGAACCCCGCCCACCAGGGACACCTACGGGAAGATCCCAATTATCCCTCATTACTCAATTCTCAACTAGTAAAGCTTATCAACACTTCACTAATCTATTCTTAACTAGCAGAGTTAATATCACGATTCTTACTCTAACTAGTTTCCACTAACAGTGCTAATCATCACACTATAGTTTAACAAGGCCACAGTCTATATTAATTAGAACTAATAGACTATATTGACTACCTTATGTAAAAACCGCCTCATTCCCGGGATGGCTACTACACTTTGCCATAACGGCACATGCTAGTTAATGTTAAATTAATCTAACACTGTAGAGCTCTCCCACAAACACGTCCATCATAATCCACGGTTCTTGGTCAACTCCCCCCTAGTTGATCCCAACTCGGGTTTATATGGCAAACTACCAAAGTTGGCCACGTGACGTTCTCCTTTATGCCCCCACACAGGTGGCACAGTGGCAGATCATCCCCTGTCAGGGATCCACCCTCCCTGGCTCCATTAATGTTAGATTTGTCATCACTGGTTGTGACATCCAAAACAATCTAGAGAGTTACTGTACAGTTCCAACAAAGAGTTTTTCCCAACACGCTGTCAATCTTCTCGATGTTCCGGAAACAAGACTTGACAGATGTACTGTTTCCTGTCTCTCGCTGCCAATTCCGGTTTGTCTCTGACTGTTGACAAACTGTCAAGCTTCTGTTCAGTGGTGACAATCCCAGCAGCCATTTCGCCTGATGTCCGGAACTATAACTGACAGACAGGGCTGTTCCATGTACTGAGCCGGGCAAGGCTATGTGATTCTAAATGTTCATAAACTGCCAACGCATTGTATCCCTTCCTTCTCACTCACCACCAAATGTGTTTATGGGCTGACACGATGTAACCTGTACAACTGTGTTTACTCTGTTAGTACAAATAGATGTCGCTGGTCGATCGTCCGCTTAATCCGAAAATCCTCTATAATAATCAACCGGATAAACACACGGTTTCATTTTGTGACACAAGCACTA